>VWYO01023155.1:266209-299373 GCA_013400275.1 Rhadina sibilatrix
AAAAAAGTTAATGGGAGATCAGAGTTCTTTTTTATGATCACTAAACCATTTTTCTCTAGTTTCAGGAGTATATACTTTAAAGAAACCTGTGTGCCGTGGTCCTTGTCTCTTCTTATGTTCTTCTACTCCTGGCTGTGGCGTTGCATGCTATCACCAACTAGGTCATGTAACTGCAAATTCCTAGGTCTTTTTTCATTTCATAAATACTGGTACTGCCTGACAATCTCCAGGAATGGGGCAGCACCTCTGATTTTGCAAATTTAGATGGAGATTTACTCCTCTGACTTGAACAGACTCTTGATTTTAATTTTCCTGTGAAAACAGTAACATCCAGTTGTATATAATCATTTATTCCCCTTCACTGTTTTTCTTTTGCCAGGGAAGTCAGTACTCAGTTTGAGTAAGACAGCCTTGATTTTTCACCCCTTCCTCATTAAAAAAAAAGAGCTCAATTTCTTCATTTCAGGATTTCTTTACAATTTTACAAGTGATGCACCTTTTTCTATTTATTATTTATTTTAACAATCTAATTTAATTTAAATGTTGGCAAATCTCCTTCATCCTTGCTGTTTCTAACCTCTAAGACACAACTTTCTCCTTCTACTTCTTTTATCTTCTTTGAAGTAATTCTCTTTTCAAATAAGCAGTCTTCCTTATACAATGTTCTCACTTACTAAAGACTTTTCCAGACTTTCTCCATATTCAGATATTCAAGAGATCTCACTATTTCCTTTTATTTTCCCTACAGCATACTTTGAAAAGCTGAAATGCTTAGATTTCAATCAATTTATATTGACATTCATTTTAAACTGATTGAACCCGTGATTGGTAAATCAAAGATTATATCCACCAAGTAAAACAGGCTTTTTGGATGTTGCTAAATGATGAATATCTGTATGTTTTTTTCTACTAAAATAAAATCCTATAGGTGTCTCACTAGTTGTCCTGTTTTTGCAATCATGTATATTGAATAATACCAATTAAAACCCTTAGGCCAGGAGCATTTGTTTCTCTTGACTCTGGAATTTACTGCTACCAAAGCAATAATAAAAATTAAATAATAATAATTCCTGCTTTCACACAGATGTAGGATTTTCTCGTGTGCTAATCATTTAGTGAATTGTGTTATGAGTTCCTGAACCATATAGCCCAATCAAAGAGAGGCTGCCATAGCAACATTTTTCTAGGCCTAGTCAGTAACAAGTCTGAACACATATTCCTAACAGGCATACACACACAGAAAGTACGTACACACAAATATATATATAAATACATATATATATATATATATATATATAAATATATATATATATATATATATATAAGCACAAGGCAAACCACACAGATCAATATAGACAGAAACACTCAATCAAACACAGATGGCATGAATGGTTAAATCCTGTCCTCCTCTCTGGCATGAGTCCCTGTAACCTGAGGTGTGACTCGCTGCTGGCGCTTACACCCATGCAGAGACACACATATAGCACAGGGAGACCTCTCACACAGTAAGTTAGAAATAGAGTCTAGTCTAGCAGACAAGTCTAGAAGAGGCTGATCAGGTGCAGGGCATAGCCAGACAAGCAGGCTGATCAGCAGTTTGTTTACACCAGACTAGCCCTATTTACCTCCTCATCCCACTATTTTCTCACACTTGCTTATTGCCGTATCTCCTTGATCCCTTCCTTTCCCTGTCTTTGGTTCTTGCCCTAAACATCCCATAAGTCTTAACCCCAAAATGCTCTATTATCCATCCCATAATGTGTCCTGTAGCCCTAGGCAGTAACACCCACACGAATTTTTGGTTGACTGCTGGGCGTGTCCCCCACCTCCATGGGAACTGAGGCTTCCCTAGGAGGGGCTGGGCATGAGCTCCCTTTGCCTGACCTGGCTCCCCCACCCACCCAAGTGCCCCTAAACTCCTCAGTGCATGTGGAGATCACCTAAGCTAACATACTGTCAACTGAGATTAAACATCACTGTTGAGATGATGCCGGTGCTGCACATTCAGGTCTGCAATGCCAATCAACAGAAGAGGTTCAAGGCAGGGAGTAAACAGGAGCAGCCAAAAATAGAGCAACTGTAGAACTGCACAGGTGAAAAGCCATACCATAACCACTGTAAAAATACACATAATGAATTTCCAAAAGGGAACTTATATTTCATCTGAGAGAATAAGAACTTTACCTTCATGAGATTTCTCTGCTGTTTTCCTCTACCACTTCCTACCTATACCTAGGCCACTGAAGCAGCTCTTCATGTTGCAGACCTTACCACAATGGAAATCGTCAACATTTCCAGCACGAGTCTACTCCAAAACCTTGCTGAGGCACCACTTGACCACTGGGTCAGCTGAGCAGGTGCAGCACCTTGGAAACTCCCGTGTTTTTTGTGGGAGCACATCCAGCATGGCTTCTCTCTACCAGACACAACCCTGCCTTGCTCCTCGTAAGGGAGGAAGAGCTCTCAGACTACAATGATTTTGGCATGCACCATTGACACGCATTATCAATCCAAACTAGGCTGCTTGGTGTCATTTATGTACCAGCATAGCTGTGCTTGTTGTGCACATGGGATGGGTCATGGCATTGTAAACTGTGACAGGAATCCAGCCTTCTTTACGAGCCTGTCGGTCACTCAGTATGTGCACAGCACTCTGTAAGTAACAAAAATAGACATGCTGCCTACTGCTGGGTCTCAGAAATATCAGGGTGCCCTTGGTAAGGGGGAAGTATGGCCAGGTGACCTTGAGCACAGCACAGTGCCTGTCCTCTGTTCTCTCCTTCCAGGCACTGAGCAGAAGCCACTGCCAGAGGAGCTCTCCCGCATCCCAGAGAGCGCTGCATTTTTTAGGGGCACGAGCGCCCTAAGGCCGGGAGGTGAAAGTGGGAACAGGGAGCCCACACACGAGCGCCAGGGATTACGGCGCGCTTTCCTCCAAACGGCGAGACCCAGGCACACAGCTCTCCCCGGGGACGCTCTCCCTTGGCTCCGNCTCCGCGGCGGGAGCGGAGTGCGGCGGCCCGGGGAGGGGGCGGGGAGGATGACTTCATGCCGCCGGAGCGCCGTGAATTTAGGAGCAGCAGCTGCCGCCGCCGCCGGCGGGATGTGGGGGTGAAGTGACAGCGGGAGCTGCCGTCGGCTGAGGAAGGAACAGCGCCGGGCACCCGCCGAGCCTGGGGGCTCTGGGCCGCCACCAGCAGCCGCTGCGGGAGAGAGGGAGGGAGGGAGGAAGATGCGCTGAGCCGGTCGCTGAAAGGTGAGCGGGAGCTGCCGGGCGCGGGGGCGGGCGGCGAACGCTGCGGCGCTGCCCGGCCGGAGGAACGCGGCGCTGCCGCTGCGAGCCCCCGCTCCGGCTCTGCCGGCTGCACAGCCCGGGCAGCCTCTGCAGCGGTGCTGGGGCTCGGAGCTTCCTTCTCTTTCCCTCTCCTCCCTTCTGCCGTGGTTCCCTCCAAAAGCGGCAAGGCTGCCCTCTCTGAAGCGCCACAGTGCTGCGTTTTATCTCCCGTGGCCAGGATGTGCGGTGGCTCGGTGCCAACTCCCGCTCGGGCTGCTCTCGGTGCACCCCGTCTGTGGCGTAGCCCAGGACGGGGGCGAGAGCGGGAGGGCTGCGACAGGTGCGGCACTGCGCCCCGCGCTGCTGCCCGCGCTCTCCCCGGTCCCATGCGCCTTCCTCAAGTGACGGGGAAGACATCTTAGGGCAGAAGGGCTTCAGGCGAACAGAAGCCAAAAAAAAAAAAAAAAAGATGACATCTCATACACATTCCTGGATTTGGAAGTCGCTTCACAGGAAACTTAAGAGTGTAGAAGTTGGGGAACGTGCCCTTACACCAAAATGGATTCCGTCGTCTTCTTCGAAGACTTGTGTGGTTTTTTTCTCTTTATTCATTTTTATCACCCAGCCAAAGATTTGCGACAAACCAAATAGCAGCAAAATTCAAAGGCATTTGTTTGTTAATGGAAGAATTAGTGCGTTGCTGTTCCATCATATCACCTGTAGAAGTGGGGGGGAAAAAAAAGAATGTATGCATATTGTAGCTTGTCTGTTAGCATTGCACATTGTGGTACATACATAGGTCTTCATATCAAATGAAAGGTGGTTTGGAATTGAGAAGAAGGGGTAAAAAAATCTGCCTGACCTATTTCTGTGCCTGATACACTGGCGATTTTTGTTGGGTTGGTGTTTTTTTCTTGTTTATTTGTTTTGGGGTTTGTTTTTTTTGTTTGTTTTTTTTTCTTGGTTTGTTTTTATTTTTTAACTTTGTTCTGCTTTAAAAAAGAAAACTTGCCCTAAAGCAGGTATGGCAATACAGGAGGTTGGTGTGCAGAGGCAGCTCATTAGAATAAGCACTCTGTGTATGTAGTGGTTTATGGCTGTTGTGGTTTGGAAATGGAAGCAATGTCTGTGTCTCTGGGAAGTAAAGAGTTGGGAATTAATCTGTTTGTAACGAAAAAGGAAGCAGGATACTGGAAGCTGAAGGCTATTTTATTCATTGTCTATTTACCTATATGTTCATCTTCAAGGATCCTGTTATCCAGTCATTCACAGAAAAGCCCAGACAGTTCTGGGATTCTTGGTTGTGGTTGAAGCCTCTGGACATGGTGCTAGAGTGACACAAGTAATACTTAGGGAGGTAACAGGAAGTTGCTTTATTTGTTGTCATTATTTCTAGGAAGATATTTCAATAACAGTCAGTAGTGTTGCTGGGTATGCAGAAGGCAAATGATAGCTAAGGAGACAGAAAATGTGTATATAAAAACAATTGAGGCTTCACAAGGCTGAAACAAAGAGTGACTGATGAATTGCAGAGTCAGAAATCACTCCAGCAGACAAATCTTCTCTCAGAAGCACAGTTGTTAACTATGATCCTGTATAGGCTTGTTGCTTTAAGCATGTCATGACACATGCAATGTATGTATTTCAAACTAGAAAAAAAAAAAATCCTTTTGTCAAACCTGTGTCTTTCGTCTATCTTATCTTTTGTTCCTGGAGAAACTTTGAAGCATTGGTTGGGACATTTCTGTTGGTTTTTCATTTCTAGAATTAAGCATGGCTGGCAGTTTTGAAGTTGCAATGTTTGGCTGATTTCTTCTCTAGTTACATTTGGTTGGAGAAAGAAACCATGTGGCTGAGTTCAGATGTTTCACATATTAGCCCACCCATTCTATGTAAAGTCAGTTTCTTCAAGGAAGCCGTGAAATCGAGTAATGGCCTCACAGTGAGTTGTTGCAAGCACGAGGTAGTATGACTACTCACTGATGTTGATGCAATGTCATCACAGCAAATTTAGCTCTTCATGCTTCCTGGCAAACCTAATATTTCAAGACTCTTAGTTAATTTTTTTTTTTAAAACACTATGGTAGCAGAGATGAAGTAGTGGTTGAGAAGAAGAACCCCACTGCAAACTTGAATTACTTTTGTTTGGATCTTGTGTACTCTAAAGGCAAATGGTAATAATGTGCATGTGTCCATAGAAGAAAAGGTATATCTAATTATCAATGTGAGTTTAGTTCAGTGGTATAACTGATGTAAATCTACTTCCTACAGATTTCTTTCCCAGAACTCTTCTTGTTCCTTCTGTTACTGTAACTTCCATACTTCTGCCAACCAAGGGAAAGCATCTTTATTGTGGTTGATCTGGGGCAACAGTACCACTGACTGGAAGAATAGTCTAGTTGGCCAGCTGGTTGGTGCCAGCCAGACTGAGTAGCAGCTGAGATTTAGTTGTCTTTTCCTCAGAGGTTCTGCTATTTTGGTATACTTCATCTGGGTTTGTTCTTCCGATTTGTAAGAGCTTAATTATCTTTGAGGTTTCTAGGCTGCCGTCAGCCTTTGAACCAGCAGGTTCATTTACCCAATTTTATTAGTGCAGACCAGATGGGTATGTTTGTAAAAGGCTTGTTTCCTCAGTAGAACAAACTGGAAAACCCAGTGGCCTTGAATGCACTTGAAGTTGCATACGTTTGACTTTACATATGGTCCTTTCCAAGGGCTGAGATGAAACACTTCAGTTAAATATATTTTCTATTATTATGAGAGTTTTAAAAATGATGTTACCAAGTGGTGTTTGAACTAACTGAAATGACCATGTCTCAGAGCAAGCAGGCCATTTTTCACTTATGTTGTTACTAGGGGTTCAGCTGGATTATTTTTTCATATTTAAGAATTCTATTTTAAAAGGCTTCAGCAGGGTAAGAGGGGACAGATATTACACAATGAACTTAAAACTATGTACTTTAGCATGTGCAATCAACCAACAACTGTACACAACTGTATTTTAAATACACCAACACAACTGCATTTCAACAGTAGTGATACCATTTTTATTTTGAAGAGGAAATGCATTCACACTTTCCAAATGCATGTCCTTCATGTGCAATAGCTCATGTTTCTGGGAGAGAAAAAAATGATTTCTGAAAAATAATTGCTAGGCACAAACTGCAACTTTGTCTTCTACTATGTAAATGGATTTAATATTGGACTAACTGTCAATAGAGGATCTTTATGTGAGTGCCCAGTTAACTGCAAAGGTAGCAATCATTAAGGAGAACTAAGAGTTTTATCTGTTAATAATAGCGGTGGCAACAAGAGAGGTATTGATAATCTTATTTTGAATTTGGCACAGTCAAGTAAGTCAGCACTTCACAACCTGGATAATGAGCCTCTGAGTTTAATATGAAATATGGAGATAGAAATGCAGAGTTCATATATGTTTCTTGCAGAAGAAAGCTGGTCGAAGTGTTTCTTCCCTTGAAGGGGACTGCATGTAAACAGCAGCACAAGCATGGATCTATTTATATGTATTGCTTTCATGATGTGTCAAGAGACTAGCTTTCAGAAAGCCTCCATATTTTCTACTCTTAAAAAATTACTTTATTAAGACAACATTATAAAAGAGAGGATATGATTGTACAAGAACTGTATGTTTCCGATATATATCCCAGTCTTAAAACATAATCATATCAGAGGAGAAAATAACACAAAATGGACTTTTACAGGACAGTTGGTGCAAATGTCCCAGCCAAATGACAGATCAAAAAAATTCTTTTTCCTTTAGTTCTTATGGTAGAACCAATAAGATGTGATAGTGGGTTTTGTCTTCCCTGAAATATTGAAGACATGCTGCATTCCTGAGCTGGTCACATTTCTGTGATTGTAAAGTGATTCCAGAGTATCTCTGCTCTTCTTCCCTGGTTGAACCAAGTATAAAACATGAACTATGAGGAAGAGCTGCAGTAGAAGAATTTCCATGTCAGCTGGGATATAGTTCTCCCTAGCAGAATTTGGTTTGCTTTCTAACCTTTATTAAAATGAATTTAAAAAAATTACCACATTGCTGTTCTTTGGCTTTACAGAACTCATGGGGAATTTACCCTGGCTTTGTGGCAGCTGCCTGGTCTCTGCACAGTTCTGTATCCCTTTCTGCACTCATGTCCCAGTGATTCATCAGATGTGATAGGCAAATAGGTCTAATGCCAACATACTGTCTTAGTTTCTCTGACTGCTTCTTTTTGTCACTTTTTTTTTCTAGCAACTATTCCAAAAGATTCAAAGGTGTATTGAAGTTATCTTGGCAGCTGTGAACTAGCCCATGAAATGTGCTGCAGCTTTAATGAGATCATATAGATCTTAAAATAGCCATATAATTATATATATTATATAATATATATATTTGCTAACTATTCACTCATTTGCCTTCTACCTCCTACAGTATTTCCACTTACACATATGGTGAGCACATAACTTTGGTGAAACGATCTCACCACCTGTTGTTTTAAAATAGCACAGATGCTTATTAATGGTTCTTCCATGATACTGTTTATAGTACATGTGAAACCTCACTTAAAATACTGTGGATCATGTTGGTAAAGGATATTATTACTTCAGCAGCAGCCTTAAATTGATTCCTGTTCAGCATCTTGACTTAACTTGTCGGTCAGTAGTAGGTAGGAGAGAGGTAAACTCACAGAAGAGTCAAAGCTGTGATGCTCATCAAGTGAGCTGTCATTGACTCCTTCACAGGGTGTTCTGTGGAAATACCTGCTGCCTTTAGGATAGCTAGTCAACTCCAAGAGCTGCAAAAATCATGAGCACACAGATTATCTACACTCATAAGTCTTGGGCTCAGCTGAAGTGAATTCCTTCAGGCCAAGCTCAACAGCACTTTCACACTTCAAAGCAAGGGAAAGTAAATAATTGTAGAACTTTAACTTTGACCAAGACTGTTGCCTAGTATATATATATCTTTTTGTCATAGAAAAGTCATTTCTAAACTCACTAAATTAGGTTTAGGTACATAGATGTTACATCAATTCCTGTTTTCTTTGTTCAGTCTCATGAGTCACTTGGATTCTCAGTTTTATTTTCAAAGAATTTCTAGAGTTCTGCCTAATATTTCTGATCTGCAGCTCTCTACATTTGTCTTGGAATTTTTTATATTTTTTTTGTCTAACACAATCAATATGGAAGTTAAAAATGTATTTTTCATTTTAAATCATCTATCCACAGGTAGACCAAAAAAATTTCTTCATGTTAAGGGTCAGTTTGCTGAGATGTAAATTTGAAAGTGTAATCAGGCTAAACAGACTCAGCTACTTTCAACCTTCCCAAGGTGCTCGCTTGAAGCACAGAAAGTTCTTTATATCTGTATGATGCTAGTGGATTCCAAGACAACAGCACTATACTCTGAAAAAAATATATAACAAAAGAAAGGAACAAAAGATGTTTAGCAGAAGTACCTCATAATTAGTAGTATGAGTAGCTCTGGATTTTTTGTGATTTTTTTTTTTTCACTGAAATACATATGAAAACTTTTTTCCTGTGGTACATGACAGATGGCATTGATTGATTGGATTTTGTATTGCTAATAAATTAAAGAAATAGTTGTTCACGCTAGAACAGTGACTGTCAGATGCCAGTTCCAATTCTATAGGATGGGCAAAAACCTCTTTTTGTTCATTGAAAAATCTCTGTGGCGATGTAGCTTGTAAGAATGTAAATCTGCTAATAAAACAAGATGGCTGGCAAGATTCCAGTAAAGGATGCTTAGAGAAGTAATGACTAAATTAGGTGGAGTAATCATCTTTTGATACAGTCTCCCAGTGTTTGGGGCTCAGCATTGATTAGGAGTTCCATGGGCATAAAGCAATGTTTGCACTATTATGTGTAATTGCAGGAGACATCATGTCCTCGCTGCGTGTGTTTGGTTGATCTGATTTCTGTTCACAGGCTCCACAGTATCCTTTGGCAGGATTCAGAGCACGTGGAGTGTAAGGAAGAAAGTCTCTTTGTTTTCCCTTAAAATTTGTTGCCTAATGGTTTAATTGGGCGCCTTTTTAATTGACATGACGTGAGTAATGTTAAACAATTGTTTCCTTTTCAGTTTCTCACGAGTCAAGATTTTCTCTCACATTCTTTTTCCTCAAGAACAGAATCATCTTCCTGTGTGTACTCTTTTTGTACATATGGCCTCTATTTCATATTTAATTTATTCTTGGACACTATTTTTATACTTCCTGAAAATTTGTTTCTGATGTGCAGGATTTAGAAACTATTTAGTGGTACAGTAATTTCATATTTATATCCCATTTCTTTCCCATTTTTTACACTATACATATTTTTTGTGGTTACTAATTACGTTTCAGTTGGGCTGATCTCTTGTGTCCCTATGAAGTTCCTTTTCATTGTAGGATCAATGCAATAATATATTTGCATGACATTAAGGTACTGGTGCCATCAACAGGAGACATAAAAGTTTATAGCTGGATATCAAAAATGCATTTTAAATGTAGGAAAGAACAAACTGTAGTGTAGCCTTAGAGAGAAATTCAGTCATAGAACCTTCCTTTGTTTTGTGTTACTCTTGTTTTAAAACAGTTGGATAATGGCAGCTTTACTGAGTTGGGCTAATGGTTTTGAGCTCAGGCATGGGAAACAAAATACGTGAATAGGATTTATTAATGCATATAAGAATTGGAGCATGTGAAAATAATTCAGACTCAAAAAGGCAGGCATAATGTGAAACACTTTATATAAAAAAACTCCAAAACCAAACCACACAAAACCAAAAATAGACTGCTGCATTTTAAGTAACTGTTATTTGTAAGGTCTCATGGAGTCAAAGCGTGATAAGAGATGTGAATGGAGTCTGCATAAATATAGAAGCTGTATGACTTGAGAAAGAGACATAACTTATCAAAATGATTACAGCAAGCCTTTAAAGCCTAAGGGAACTACAGCTTTTTGTCAGTGAAATAAGCCTATTTTATCATATATTTGTTTATATACAAGCTAATAATGTTTACAAACACCAAAACCTTTTCCAAGCAAAATATTTGCCCTGAATAGGGAGCTCTTTTAAGTTATTCTGAATAGCTTTAGGCTTTATGGAATACTTTTCTTTTTCCCCTTTTCCTATGTTTTTATTTGCCTGCAGGGACTACAGGTGTTGATTTATTGAATGCCGGCTATATTATTATATGATGTAAGAATTGTATTGATGCGTCATTCACTCTAAGTGACAATATGCAAAAATAATGCCGCCATTGCTATGTGTCCTTTTAAAGTCTCATTTTTCTGGTATACCTAATGTGGTACTACTTGGGCCTCGCTGGGGCAATGGCAGTATTGTCTTCAGTTTTACAAAAGCAAAATCCCTCCTGCATGGTGGAAAACAGGTGCAAAGCCTTCAGTCATCCCCAACTCGTGCACGAAGCATCTCCAGAACAGATAAAGTTTGAATGGGTATTTATAGAAGATGAACATGATAGCCTGCACCCGGAGGAACACAGATACTGTATAAGAAATTTAAGCATGTAATATCACTTCCTTACTGATACTTTAGTATTCGTTACATGTTCATGGAACAGTAGGCTTTTAATATTAGCTAATAATGGGGAATGACTTCATTAGCATTTAAGGAAGGAATTGAAAGTGTTTTGAATGTATAATTCATTAGCTAATTGTCACTCTAGAAGATGATTTCAGCTGTACACTCGGCAGACTTAGGGAATTGCTGTGCAGACCAAAGAGCAAAAGGAAACATTTTTGTTGCCCTCTTTTTCTCAGATACTGGAGAACTGTATTATTTATGTGGCCCCTTTCATCATGGAAGATCCCAAACCACTTTTTAGCACTTCCATTTTCAATGACAATATTTGGAAATAAGGGATGAAAACTGTTATTTAAATGTTGTTTTCCCACATCTGTATAGCCAATAAGGCTGCAGATCAGGGAGTTACTTATGCAAGTCTCCAGGAAAAGGTACTGATTTCTGATGACTGCTGCAGCACACTGAACCGTGCTGTTTCCTTCCAGGCAGAAAATTCTCTTTCCTTTCACTTTTGTGCCTCATAGCAGCAATTTTTGAAGACCATTCATCCGTTACAGACTGCTGCTCTGCTTGTTCAGCAGCGTTTCTAGTGGGATAACACACTATGCAAATATATTTTGTGTAAGTTTTCTAGGTCTTCCAAGTCCACTTAGTTCTCATTTCTGTTCCTCCACCCCCCTCTATTATTCTTGGTCTGACTAGGGCAGGTACTGGTACTCATTTTGCAAGTATATTTTTCTACAGAATTTTTTAGTGTAAAATTTTTTGAGTTTGTGTCCCTCCTGGTAGCACTATATTTCTTAACTACTGTCTTGAGCATTTATTTGGAGACTTACAGTTTGCATACCTTAAATAACTGCATATGATTTCTTAAGCCAACTACAAGGCAAAATAGAAAGAAAATTTTAGCAGTGTTCCAAGGTCAGTGTCCAAATGAATGCCCATCTTCCTATGGTGGTATATTGCAGTGGGAGAAAAAAGTGCCAAAAACATCCCAAGCTTCCTCTGCTTTCCAGACTGTGTAATGTGAACATTGTGTAATTTTTGAGCCTAAGGCAGCACCTGAGCTCATCATTTTGGTGTCCAAGTATGTTTCAAGTGAACTCTTCTATCCAGCTCCTCTTGAGAGGAGCAGTTGCCTGTCTCTCTTCTTAGTAGTGATTCATTACACTCTCAGGGCTGCTTTTCAGTGTCATCTTTCATAATTCTATTCTTGCATGAATTTTTGTGGCAAGTATGGAGTTTCTGAGTGCGGGTGGGATTTTTTTTTTTTTTGTACAGAATGGCTACCAGCAGGATCAGAGTTGCAGTCTTTGCTATAAGTTAAACAACGTCTCTGAATTCTGCTGAGGACTAGGACAGTTTCATATATGACAAACTGTTGCCAAGGATTTTTGTGCATTTTTGACTTATGTCAACTTGTTCTTCTGAACAAGGCAAAACTTGTTCTTGGAATTGTTGTAGGTTAGATGCCATTTCCCAGTTGGTGATTTGAATAATTTTTAGAAAATAAATTCTCCTTTTAGAAGCCTCTTAGTTTACCTGGCTCTCCTTTGATGTGGCTGCTCTTGAAGCAGGCCAGATTTTTAGCTAATTTGTCTGGCTTTTCTTTGTTCAAAGTGCTGAAAACAGTGGAAGCTTTCTATGCATCCTGCGATACCTGTCTTTCAGCTAGTGTTGTTTCTGTGACATTCTTCTTGAACACGTAATCATACCTGCCATTTGTTCTGTTGAAGAAATTTCACCTTCCCATCCCCCTTTCTGAAGTATTCCTGCTCTACTCATAGAGCAGTAATTTCAGTAGTGTTCTACTTTATCTCTATTTTTGAGCATATTTGAAAGCCTTGTTAAAGAAAGCAGAAATATTTTGGAGTATCATGGTTTTCATAGTAACAGGTGGAGATACTTTCAGTAGTTTTACTTCCTACATGTGGGGGTTTTTTTGTGAGTGATGAGAAAATCCAAGTCCTAATTTAGCACCTTAAGTTTCTGGATTATCCCTATATAGTGCTGATTTATAATGTAATTAACATTTTGATAACCATGGCCAAAATATTCTTTTATTTATGACTTTTATTTTGTCACCAAGACGCCTCTGTTGTAAGAGATCCTTTTTTAAGTAAGGACATTGTGGACAGGTTGGAAAATTGTTAATAGGAGTTAATTGTCACCAGAAGAATGGGAGGGTGGGTCTAGTGCATGACCTACACTTTCAAACAAGTAAACTTAGTATGCATTTCTTTGGTTTCAGAGTTTTATTTCAAAAGAAAGATTTGTGTCAAGGTAGGAAAAGTTCCTTCCAACTGGTAAAAAACAGAAGCTGTATGACATCAGGTAGCTCTCCAGATATTCACAGATATTCCTTTGAGCACTTCTGAATTCTGTTTCTGCTCTCTGCTGTAGGAAAAACTTCCTTTTATTTCTTGGCAGGGCAGGTGAAAGAAGGGCTGGTGGTGAGGAAGGAGACTGAAAGATAAGGGAACACTCACAAATACTGCAAATCATTGCAGAGACAGAGCACAAAAGGAAAAACAGGCATTTGCCTTCAAGTAGATAGTCATTGGTATTTTCTGAGACTCTTAACTCTATCTTTTAGGAATCTTTTCACAGTGGACACAGAAGGACCTGCTTACAGTCTGGGCCAGTAATGATCTAAACAGCACTATGAAGTACTTTTTGGGAAGTTATCATACACATAGGACAGGTACAAAAAACGCTGAAGTGGGTAAGTCATAGGTATGAACTGAACACATCTGAATACTGGAACTACCACTGTGTTTGCCTGGCATAGGGGAAACAACATCAGGTTCAGTTTTCATCCACTAAGATAGGCTTAATGGCATATTTTTTGTAACCTCCAAAATATGTAAAGCCAGCATGTCAGGGTCTCTTTGACAGAATCTTTTTTTTCATTAACCATAAGTGATTTGCATTAATTAGAATCCTGTCCTTCAATACACTTCACACTTACAGCTTTGCTTTTTCTGTTTTGCCTGGGATTTATCAGAGCAACAGATATTAGTAACTAAGCCATTATATTCACCTCTTTTTGTAGGTCTTCAATTAGCGTTCTTTTGACTTCTGTAATTTCCTTGCTACTCCAAAAAAATTTAAGTGAAGATTACATAAGCATGGAAGAAGGAATGGTGAGCAGTTTAATTTAAATTTGAGTGATATTGCTGGGGTTTTTTTGAGCACGTTTATCCAACAATGTGGGACAAATAAATTCCACTCTTTTTGGTAGTTTATATACACATAGTAAGAGAAAAAGACTAGAAAATTGGTCACAGATGCCATCTGAAGATGAGAAGAATACCACAAAAGTTCCACAGAAATAAGTGGACGTCATAAAAGGCTTGTGGAAAAATCTCCCTGGAATATAAAAACTTTCTTGCCTATGTCTTCTCCCAGGAAGCCTGAGGAAGGAGTCAAAATCATTTCAGTTATTAGGTGAAGTATCTTTTCAAAAAGACACTTTGAGTAGTGAAAACTACAAATAACAATTTGGTTAGCTACTTTCTTTTTGAAATGAGTTACTTGAAGGAACACAATTTTAGCTCCCTCAAAGCACCTAGCAGAAAGTTTTCATGTTGAGATAAGTATTGTAAGTGTAAATATGTACTTTTTATTCAGCTTCAGACAGATGGGAAAGCATCAAGTATATCCTCTTTCAAGCAATTTTGGAAATAGAAACTACTTGCCAAAACAGGTATTTTCATCAGAAAACTAGGGCTAAACCACTACTTTCTGATAGATCCTACTGGATCTGCTCCAGAAAATGAAAGGTTTGTAGTATTACTCAGTGGAAGTAGCAGACTAGATTTTGTCATTTTTAAAATTATAAGAAATTTTAAAAAATAAGTCTACCTGTAGAAAAAGCAGCAAAATTTGACAGTCAGTGAGACCAAACAATAAAGTTGCATGTTTCACAGTTACTTCACAGATTTGTCATGATTACATGTCAGGATGAGACCTAGGCATTCCCATTCTCTGCACCCTCATTCCAGTTTCTATGCACATATGCACAGTTCAAGAGTGCTGTGGATTACCCAGGTGCACACGGTGAGGCACTCAGTTGTCACTTTAAAGCTCATTCCAGTCTTTGTTTATTCCTCTGGTGTTCAGAGACAAAAGGATTTTCAGAGGACGACAAAAGATCCTTCAGCAGTAACTGGTTATTGTCAGGTTTAGTTCTGTGCAGATTTCCTAAGTGAAATCAAGCAAATGACTAAAAAAGCAAGAATTATGTTTTCATCAAGTTTGACATGAAGCTCTGGAAGCGATCAATAAAAAGGGAAGGAGAAATACAAAAAGTAGCAGGTGTTCTGCTTTGGTTAGGTTTTGAACAATCAAGCACTTGAAGGAATAAAACTTGAATTAAACTGGCGAGGCTTAGCCCTTTTAGTTAACAGACCAACCAGCACTCAGAAAGGCCTTACAACCTTTTTTATTTATAGAACCACATGGATACTGACTTCAACTCTGTCCCACTCTCAGATGTCATTCATGCCACCTTAAATAACCAATGATTCTGGTCAAGAGTATCAAAAACTATCCTCAAGGGCAGGAGAGAAGAGACTCTTTTTACAGTCAGCTGATTGTGTGCAGGTATGTAACAGCCACTTAAACAATTTTCCTTTATCCCTAATAGGCTTCTTTTCTACCTCTCTTTATACTAGATCATTTATAAATCTAAGACCCTGATGCTTTCAGTAGCTGAATGGATTTGAAAAATCATCTTTTCTGATTCCCATTTTACATTAACTTACCACAATTAATATCTCTTTCTTTAGTTTCCTTTTAGCTTTCAAAGGCTGTTCCTGTATGGAATAAACCCTTATGGTTTGCTATTTAATCCCACTGAATCTTTTCATGCTTCTCTGAATACTTTTTCCTTTAGTGATATATCAGCTGGGTTAGATATAAACAGCCTTCAAGCCAAATATAAGATTCTGGCTTTCTGAGCTGGCTAGTTGGACAGAAACCTGTAAGAAAACCCAACACAGAAGGCTTTGTTCCTTAGCTTGTAAGATGTCTTTATGCCCAAACTGTAATATAGAAGCACCTGACTAATACCAAAATACATATACATGCAGAAAAGAAAAAAGGAGAGGAAAGTTCAGAGTGAAGATCACAGATACCTTTACTTTGGGTTACTCAAATCTTGCTATTACTAATCTTTGTATCAGGAACTACTTCTTCACTCATGTTGGTCTCACAGTTGTTAGTTCCACAGAGATGGCACTTCATATGGAAGAAGAGAGAAAAAGTCAGACACTGAACAAACAACCAACACATCAACATCACTATGTGTATACAATTAAGTTTTTAGATCTTGCGGTTTTGACTTAACCAGAAGGTACTCAGAATGTATAAGTATAGCAAATTTCTCAACAGTATCTTAAAAATACCTGCTCATAAGGCTCATTAAGAATGTTTGTTAGATGAATTCAAAGGCAGTACAAAGCAGATTGAGTTCTCCCAGACCGTCTTAAAGACCTGCATGAGTAGTGCAATTTTTTGCATGTAATGCATCTGTCATCCTGTCGTTGCAAACTTACATATTAAATCCACTTTCTTGCTGTAAAACACTGAAACTGGACATCTCTGTTTCTTTCCATATGACTCATCACTTTGTTTGCCTCATTTAAATGTTTTGCATCTCATTAATTTCTTGTCATTATTTTGTGTGTCTTGGTTCTTTCTACTTCGTTTGCACTGGACAAAAAGAACTTTGTTTTATTTGTCTTTTTGCATTTAAAACTTTGGTACAGGCTGTTCTCCATTACAGCCCCTTGTTCCATCTACAACAGGGTGAGATTCTTCCAGACTTTGTTGCCTAAAAATCAAAGGAGTGGTTTAATGTCCCACTATCTTCGCTATTCCTCTTGTAGGAGATACAGCGAAATCTTGACTGCTGTGAAAACAGAAGGCTTCCAGCTGTGCCTTATGCAGGTTACCTAGTAGCATGAAGAAAACCCCTTGTATCTGTTGCAATCAGAGCATGCTGACTGGGTCTTTCAAATTAGTTATTGAAATTGGCATATGAAACACAGGATGAATAAATGCAAAGAAAGCTCACCAATTATAATGAACGAGATCTTTCAAGGAGTCTCTGAGAAGCAGCTTAAAAACAAACAGAAAATGCTAAAAAACCACCCAAACACTAAACAAAAAGTCCCCAAGCCCTCCCAATTTAAAAAAAAAAATATGCATTTTTGCAGTGCTGTAGCCAGAACACTACATGAGAATTGCTTTTGCAGAATCATTTGTTTTCAGCCTCTAGCAGTTCCAGATCACTCTGTGTTTGTATCCCCCCCCTTTCTTCTTGTTTTCTCTCTGAGAGCAAATATGAAGGTCATCTCTGGGCTCAGTCCATATGTCTGAGTGATTGTTTCATGCTATATATCTACTGCTTTTTTTTTTCCTAGCTTCCTTCAGAAATTCCTAGATTGAAAGCAAAGGCTTTAAAAGTTCATAATCGCAATATACTAAGGAGAAAATCTCTCTGCGAAACTGCAAAATTAAGTAATTTTTTCCAGATGCCATTAACAGATACAATTTCATACTTTAATTTTATTTTATTTTACTACTTCAAAAATTCTTTTCAGTAGAAAACCTTATTTCAATGCCTGCTTGCCCATTATGTTCCAAAGGCTCACTTGTGGGCCAGTTTATAAAGGAGATCATCGTTCTGCCTCTTGTATAATGCTCCTGAGCTTGTAGGTATAGTATATATGTAAGACTTTATTAGATAGAATATGTGTATGTATTAAAAGCAAAATGCATTACAGCCTTTAAGCTATCATCAAGCTGAAGGCCAGAGAATGTGTGTTCTTGCAACTTTAGGAGTTAAGTATGCAAATCCTCATCTTCTCTCGAGAAATTATATATTTTTGACTGTATTGGTAGAATCTGATGAGAATTCAGCCAGTGAAAATTCTCCAGTAAAGTTAATTAAGGCTGGTATCCTGAGAACGCTTTGCATTAATTTTGTATCAGATTATACTTCTACTTTCAGCAACCTTAATTAATCAAATCTTAATGGTTACTCAATCTATAACACAGTTTGGGGCTTAAAAATATCAAGGAGTTTGTTCCTAATTGAATACTGTTATGTGGGAGGGGAGGGATGGGTAGGTATTGGTCCCCTTTTCTAAAGGGGAAATAGATTCTGAGCAGAAGGCAGAGAAAGATGAAAAGGGCAGCTGGTCCTTCAGGACAAGAAATAGCAGCAGAAGAGAGGCAGCAAAGTAATTAACAGGTCTTTCTCCACATGAGAAGGTGGCCTTTACTGTTCCTAATTACACAGACGGTAATTTAAAACATGCTGTCTTGTCTCACAGTTGGGTCTTTCGGAGCCTGGTTCATGCAGGCAGCCTCCTGGAGTCTCAGGCCTGTAAGCAGAAACCCAGGTAGTCTTTGTGTGAGACCACAAGCTGAGAGGACAGGTTTCCTGTGAAGAGTTAGAACTCTCATCCTTTGTGGATTAATGTTGGAGTTTAATCCTTTGTAGATTAATAGCCGTTTTGCACTGTACCAGGATACAAACGAGTATGAACTTCAGTGTAAACCTGGGCTCCAGTAAGCAGAAAGCTAAAATCTGATTTTACAAACGCTGTGCAGATGTGTGATTAAACAGAAAATATTTATTTACTTATACTATATGTCAGGAACGAGCAAGTCTAGAGCAGACTGCATTAATGTGAAGGAATCATCTTCCTAGGATGCAGTTGTGTGACTGAGTTAAGGGCTGCATTTCACCTGTGACAGTGAAAACTTTCTAAACTCGCTAATCACGGATTAACCAATGTTCCTGTACCCTTTGCTTTTAATGAGACAAGGAAATATCTGGTAACTACATACAGCCTTTAGGAAACTGAATTCAAGACTCTAGTCTTTCATATTCTACTTAAAAACAGCAAGTATCTAGAACTGCTGGCCAGATTCTTTGTATTTGCATACCTTTGTATTTGTCTCACCTAAGATCTGGTAACCAGGACTCTGATCTTGAACCCACTAAGAGGCACCAGTGTGCCATCACAGTCATTTGGACAGCGCTTACAACAGGGATATATTGATATGCCTACTCAAGTTTAGTGGAGGCTACAGAAAACATGAGGCTGGAGCACATGATGTACAAGCAGGGACTCTGGGAAATGAGTTTGTCCAGCATGAAAAGGACACTACAAGATGTAACAGCACTACCCAAGGAGGCATTATGGAGATGTTACAGACTTTTCTTGAAGTTCTGCAACAAAAGGATAAGTGGCAATGGTTTCAATAAGAGACATTCCAGCTACATGGAAGGAAAATCTTTCACTTTAAAAATGGTTTAGCACTGGTACAGCTTGGCAAAATGCCCAGGGAACCTCCAGTCTTGGAGACGCTTGAAATTCTTCTAAAGTCCCTGAGCAACCAGACTGAAGTTTGAGGTTAGCCTGCCTAGCCTCAAGTGGTTGTTGGACTTGATGGCCTCCAGATATGCCTACCAAAGTTCTTCTGTGATTCAGAGTGTGGTGGTTTACTAGGTATGCCCATACAGACCTATCAGTCTTGACTCAGTGTCTGAGCCAGGTTTTTAACTCAAAAACCTGTGTGGAGGTAGAGAAGAAGTGAATCTTGCTGCTCATTTTCCACATAATAGCTTCATTCTAAGGAAGGAGAAGGCTTGGAATCCAGACTGTCCTCTGTCTCAAGTAACCCATGGACAGAACCACCAATATCAAAGGTATGTTGAAACTGGTTTATCAGTTACAAACACAATTGTTTTCCTTCTGGTCCTGTGCCTTTTTGCAGATGAGGATGCCTAACTCTGTAGTCTTATGATTTGTGTGCCGAAGACCAGGAAAGCTCCACTTCTGGATCATGCTCCTCAGATTAAGTGCAGTGATTTTAATGGTCTCTGCAGTAAAATACATGAACGGTTCTAGAAGTCCTCTTAGTTTATGTTGTTATGCTGAAGACAAGTTTTTCCATCACACAGTGCTTATTTCACAGGAACAAGCTGATGTACAGTCATGCGAGAGACAGAGCTTCAGTTACACCTGAGAGCATCCAAATGCAGCAGAGCAATGCTCAAGTGCCTAGATGAAATGGGTCTCAAACTCTGGTGTGCAGAAGAGAGTGGTGGCAAGCTGCTTTTCTTCGGAACCTGCAACACCTGACCACGGTCTTTTATCTGAAGAGATGACTTCTGTTTTCCATATGCTGCCTGAAGTTCTTACTAAGACAATGAGATATGAACAAAATAAGCAATTCCATATTTAGGTATTAATGACTTTGTCATTGTTTAATGTACCTTCCTCTGGTAGGTACATTAAAAAACATAGAAAACATAGAAAACATAGAAAAACATAGATATGTGACAACAGGCCTTGAAAACTAAATTTATCCTTCTATAAAATCCACCCACATAGAAGATATTCAAGAAAAGCTCCATCACATGCTGAAATCTGTGAAACATAAAAGAACCCTGGGAAGTAAATTAATTTAAATTAATAACAGAATATCGTTCATATTGTACTGGGGGGAATGACACGAGAAACCACAGAAATCCATTAAAAAGTGTAGAATTTCAAGACTATTTGGGGTTTTTTTGTGTTTTGGTTTTTGGTTCATTTTCTAATTTTTAATTGTGAATATTGTTGACATTATTCTAGGAGACCCTGTAGCTTCTTCTCCTGAAGTATATTCACTTTAAACAACTGCCAGAGTCTTTCTCTGCATACCTGTTAAGGAAAGCTAGTGAGAAATACTCATTCTGGATAGAGAAAACACTTCTTTTCTGATTCGCAGAAAAAAAAAAAAGTGTGTTTGGTAGTAATGTTGCTAGTGGCATGACATGAAGTAATCACTTTGTATAGAGCACAGGTTTTTTTATTTATGCATGCTGCATGATTATAGTTTATACTTTGTTTTTCCCATTTGTAATTCTTGCTTTCTTACAACAAAACTATCTTCTAAATTCTGTCCAGAGTATTTGGTGTTAACCATGATCAGTACAATATTTTCCAGTCTTCTTCAAAGCAAATAGAAATACCCTTGTGATATAGCATGTTTCTGGCTCTGTGTGTTTTAAGAAAAAAATATATTCAGCCTTATAATGGCATAATGAGAGTAATTTTCTTAATGAAGCATGTGAGCTGACTTGAAGTACTTTTTCTTCTAGATGTACCTCATCACAATTTTTTTCTAAGAACCTTCTTATCTAGTATCAGGCATGGTTCTGTCTCTGGACCTCCTCTGCTCTGTTACTGTTGTTTTAGAGTGCCCAAGATTAGTAGGAAGAATGCAGAAAAAGAAACATAATATGAAGCTGAACAGATCAGCTGGTATGGTTTTGCTTTAAAAGATGTTACTGTTGTAACATCTAAAAGACATGATGCTGTGCTGCTTCATTAAAATTTCATGCAGCAACATTAGAGCTCAGTGGAATCTTTGATTACCTGCTTAATAATCAGACTAATCCATTTGCCTTTGTTGGCAGTGTAATCATAATCTGTATTTAATTAAATTACAGGTGGTGGTTTGTTTATTTAGTTTATATGGGTTATTTATTCTTCAAGTTGTCATTTAACCAGAAAGTTAACTGAAATTGTTCCAACTAAACTTCATTGAGTGAGAAGCATTTGTTTGGTCTTCTATGTGATGAGTGGAAGAGGTGTGCTTGTGTTTCATGGAATTATGGAGAGTTGGTTGGATTTTTAATGATAACCCTCCTTCTTTCTGCTTATATTCCTAGAGTGAATATGGTGAATGCCTTTTCCTGTACTACTGTTTTTATTATGAGGATGGCATAGCATCCGTATTATTCTTGTCTTCATATGATATCCTCTTTTCATTGACAGACTCAAAGAATCTGTGCTTGTTTACATGTTCTCAGCAGTCCAGTTGTATCTTTTTTAAGAAAAGGAAAAAGTCCTTCAGTATTTCTTTTTTGTGGGGAAATTTTGATTAAGTTTGATATTACTTTCTATTGAATCTATTACCTTTTGAAATCCCTTAAATGGCATCCTGAAATAGGCCAAACAAGAGGAGAACTTATGAAAAATAGCTTTAATGAACATAAGAATCACGTTATATAGTGTGATAGATGTGGAGTTTCAGGCAATAACCAAATTTACATTACAGATAAATTTGCTTCATTTGGCATATGAGTCAAATGATTAAAAGATTTGTAGTGATTCTCAAAAAATATCTTGTCACATGTAGATCACTGCTGGTTACAAATGTGTTAATCCTGTAATGACATCATGAAAAGTAGCTCTGTGGAAAAGAGGAGGACACATGTCAAGGCATGTGGATTCAGCAGTGCTTCACACAGGAGTGTAGTGCCCAGAGTTTGTGAGCCTTCATCCAAAAGTCACCTTTGGAGAAATAGTTTTCTATTGCAGTTAACCTTCCAGACTCTTGATATGGTTTTGTTTTCCTTTCCATACTTTGCATGTTTAAATTTTTATATTTCATGATTCATAACATAAATTTTTTAAATTAAATTGATTTTAATATTTGAGTGCTAACATTTGAAGAATCCTCACAGGAGGTTGAGCAAGAAAAGTGTCAAAATACAAACGGGAGAAAATATTGCTTGGTTCTACATTATATTCCCCACAAAGGGTTAATAAGCAAATTACTTGGTAATGGGGGTAGAAGCATTTTGTGAAGAAAGATTTAAAAGATTTTGAGGCTGAGCATGGTATAGTTAAGATGTGTCTTATCAGAATGTTATTTCATTCAGACTGCTGAAAAGCTTTTCTAAACTGAAGATACATTGCCTTTCCATTTTTAGCTTGGCTCTGAATTCATTGGAGTCTGATGAAAACAAATATGGAATGCTCTCTGTTGTGCAAATATCAGTGCTATTTGTTTGAAAATACTGGCAGTGTTTCTACAGGATCATGAGGAGGCTGTAGGTATAAGGTATGTAGTAGCAATGGAAAATTTTGTTAAAGGGGAGGGTAAAAAAGATAATTCTTGGTGGTTGAAATAGCAAATTTCAAATGTATTGCACTAAAAGTTAAAATTTACTTATCTAAAGGTTACCTGTGGAGTACATGTTCAGTGAAGCTTTTAATCCAGTTGTAAATAGGCAGGTTAGAAAATGTGGGCATTAATTGGTTAGGAGTAGAAAAAAAAAAATGTCTTTGCCTTCTCTCTAAAGCATGAGGTTCTTTGTAGTATCCCATGTTGGTCAGAGACTGAGAATATGAGTCTCTATATGCTCAATACTCTATATACTCTATATATATTCACCCAAACTTGGCATATGGGCAAGTGTTGTCTTTTTACCTATTGTTCTTTTGAAATGTTTACTTTATGAACAAGCTAATCAATTCTTAGAGTGGACCCAAAACCAAACATTATTTCTTGCAATGTGTTTGCATTTTTGGCACCTCTGGCTCTTCTGAGAGGCATTAGTTCAGTTGAATAATATGGTGTGATCTTGAGAAAAAGCTTGTAATTTAGTTTCTGCAGTGAATACTTCCTTGGAAGTAGCAGTTAAGTTTGAAAAGCTGGTATATACTCCTCCTTTACCTTTCTTGGTACAGAAACCTAAAAATGTCAAAGATAATTTTGTATTAATGTTATTTTAAATAACAGAAAAGATTCATTGTCCTCATGTAAAACAGGGCTACAGTCTTGGGGGAAAACACATTGATTCTGGTGCTACAAAAGTTACAGCTACAGTCATCATGAGCTCTGATTTTTTCTTGGTCTGTGATGGTAGAAGCTGGTGAGAAGAGAATAGTGCCTTACTGTCTATCTCTCGTGGTGTTAACGTGCTTGTCCACATAGCCTTTGCTTGGAAAGAGGCTGCCTCCTATCAACTGTGAGATACCAGGGATGAGATCCTCACATGTTTGTGATTTCTAAGTCTTAAGTGAAGCAAAGTGACAGAAGGGCAATCTCAGCAGATAGTGGAGTTTAAGGAAGACACTGGAAAGCACAGTAAGTACTCATTTATAGCCACTGAGTATCTTCTGACAGATACCAATTTCATTGTTGGGAGGGTGGCTTTAGGGGCAGCCTCTGTGAGGAAAGACCAGTGCTACCCCACACTGGACACAGATTGAGTCAACTCCATGGATTTACTGCAGGATACAGCTGAGCCCCTCAGCCAGGACAGTGGTGTCTCTGGGAAAATATATTTAGGCAAGGGAATAAGAAAAACCAAAACACACAGGTAGAGGAGAAGTAAACAAAGACAGTGAGACACAGCACAAGGAACACAAAGATCGAAGGAAAAGGAAGAAGTGGATCTGTTGCTCCAGGCACTAGAGCACAGATTCCTCTGCAGCCCCTGGAGGAGACCACAGTGGAGTAGGTATAGAAGTGGGTATTTGCCTGCCAATGTGTGTGCCACACCAGAACTCACTGGTGTTTCCTGAAAGAGCTCCAGCCCACACTGGAGCCTGTGGGAACAGCCCATGGGAATGACCATGCTGGAGCAGGGGAAAAGCATGAGGAGGAAGGAGCAGCAGAGGGGGAACTGTTAGGGAGTGATGTGACTGCACATTCCATTCCCCACTCCCTTGGGCTGCTGGGTGATCAGGAAGGGCTAGAGCAGTCAGAAACTACTGAAGTAAAGCTGAGCCTGAGCAAAGCCAGGGTGAGGGAGGGTAGGGGTCTTACGTGGAGGGAAGGTGTTGTTCTAATTTGTCTTTTTTTCTCACTATCCAAACCTATTTTAATTGGCAGTAAGTTTGTTTTCCCCAAGTCGAGTCTGTTTTGCTAGTGCTGATAATTACTACAATATCTCCCTGTTTTTATCTCAACCCACTGGTTCTTTCACTCTTTCATCTTACCATCATCTCCCATGTCCCCCCTGTTGAGGGGGAATGAGAGAGTAGGGTGAACATCAGCCAAGGTCAACCCACAAGTGGTTCTTTAAAGCTAATTATTTCACAAATAAATAGACAAAGGTTTGGGATGTAAGGCTGTTCTCTCACAGCTTATGGGAAGTCTACTAAGCTTACAGACTCCACTGCTAAATATGTCTAGATGAAACTAGTTATGCAGGTAGAGTGAATATTTAATGGCACCCATCTCAGCAGGTACACATACGTATATTTACATGGGTAGATAAAGTCATATTCAAAGTTCTCTAACCCTGAACACTCAAACTGTTGTGTAGGAACATTACTGGTTTCTACCAGTTTTCTCTGGTTTTATGGTCCTCCATGTTTTTCTAGGTATAAAGGTGGACAGCTGTACTTGGGATGGGATAGAGGCTTACAGATAGCTGTCAGCATCCCAAGATTTTTGCCAGGAGGAATGACAACTATATAAAAAAAATAAATCTCATCTCTGTCAGCAGGTACTTCAAGTTGATTTTCTTCATGCTCTGAGAGTCCATTTGGATTTGTTTTTGTGCACTTTCTTACTGTGCTCTGCCCATATGTCTTTTCATTGGCTCCCAATTACTTAATTATTTTATTCTCTTTATTGCTAAAGTTTAGCTTTTACTCAAACAAGGCACTTCCTCAGTGACTACGAGATGTGGGTTTTGTTGCCTCAGATTTTGAGCAACATTTTTTATATTTTTTACCTTCTTCCTCTGAAATTAAATACCTGCAGCTTGCCTTCTGTGGGGAATATGGTATCCAGGAATTCACATCTCTGGGTGATTCTTGCTCTTAAAAGGTTTTTCCCTGTGCCAGGATTTAAGAATTGGAAGCCTTAGGAAGTATTCTGCCCACATATGCATTCTTACCGTAAGCAGACAGCTGGTACTTCCTTTCATTATCCACCAGCAGGTAGTATGAAGGAGGAAATCTGCAATTTGCATGGCCCTGAAGCTCAAGTAAGCTATTCAAATACAGATGGATTTGTGTAGTCTGACAATATGAATTCCTCTCAGGAATTTTATGAGGATTTCTGTAAATTCTCCTGTTTTTGCTTATACCTGTGTGCTTATGCTCATAACCAGAAAACATGGCTTACACTGTATTGTATTGTATTGTATTGAGTTTAACCTGAAATGAGGAACTGTATGTTCAGATTCTTCTTTGACTTTTCTAATGTTTCTTAGTGGTCAGCAACTTCTGTGAAAGGGAGAGTTACAAGGTAGAATTAAGAACTTGAGATACAAGGAAGAATGTGTTTGGTTGGATAACTTTTCTTGTCATGAATATAAAATGTCTACTCTATGTGGTTTTTATTAGGCCATCTTTTAAAGTGATTGAGCAATTTGTTGGGGTTGACTGAAATCAGTGAGCTGTGTGAGAGTCCAGAAAATTCTACTTTGTTTATATGCTTACATTGCTGGCTTGGAAATTGCCCAAACTGGCATTTTCTTTCTGTAGATGAAGAATTGGAACATTAGACAAATATGAGTTAAGTATTTGAGCTTTAATTTCACTTGAAACTGGGGCAGAGAGAAATATTTGACCCTCAGGTTCAAAGCTGTAACAGTGATTTTAAGTAGCTGTGGTTTGCAGAACTTGTATGTTCCTTGATTGTGGTTGGGTATTGTGTTTGTCAGGGTACCTGGCTTTGCATCTAGAAATGCCTTTTAAATCTGAGTATCATGGACAGATTGTGTAATGCAGCGTGATTGCTAATTAAATGTTAGTATATGCAAGCCAATTATTTTTGCTTCTGGTTTCCGTCTAGTTCCAGCACATGGAAACTTGTCAGAAAAGTACTCTATAGTGCACAGTTTTTAACACAAAGTGTACAAAATGATCCTAGGTGAGAAAGGACTATTTAGCAAGAGAGTTGTAGTGTTTTGCTTTTTTCCTCTTTGTTTAATTAGATTCTTTTTTAAACATGGACATGCAAAAGAAGTTGCTACAGTTCCCATCTTCAAGGAATCTTATGACAAATATAAGGGATTTCTTTTGTCTAGATTAGAAATTATTTGGCCTGTCTTTGAAATGCCTATAAATACTGTAAAGTATAAAATACAAACTGCACATAATAACAGATTTCACCATTATAAAAAAGCACTTTATTAATGCTTTCTTCTCCTCCACCTGATTCTGGGTCATTTTTGACGTTTCAAGCTCATTATTTGCCCCAAAGGAGATCCTTCCAAGTGTTGCTGCTCTTCGGGTCTTGATCTCTTAGCCTTTAAAACTGTATTGTTACAGATTTGAGTCTGAGCTGTACTACTTACGTGGTTTTAAAGAATAGAGACTTGAAGTCTGGGAGAGTCCCACTCACTGAACCTTGCTGACTCATATTCTTGGATAGCTTGGCTGTTACGCGTGTGTGTGGTTATGCATATGAATATGGAAAATTACCCCTTTAAGCCACCTCCTGCGTTTGGTTTTGATAAGCCCAGCACAGTCCACTCTGTTTAAGAAAAAGTCATCTTTAAGGCTTCGGATATTGCAAACAGTATGAAATTGCTGCTCTCTCCCCCCTCTTCCTTTAAAAGACTGCAGGTGGACTTGCCTCTGCAGGGACCTTAATTTAAACCTTGCTCTTATTTTCTCTGGCTCTGACAAACACCTTTCTCTTTACCACAATTCTGGACTGGCACGCTGCTCTCTGTAGATGCAACTGCTGCTGAACATGCTAGGGTGAACAAGAGAGAAAAAAGAATAAGAGGTAAAATATTTCCTTTCATTAAAATATTCTGTACTGTTAGACCTCCTTCCTTTGATCCCTCAGCCTGCTGTATTGTAAGACGTTTGGCCCTCTGGAATTAATCAATGCTTTTTTAGGAGACTTTTATTTATATTGCTCTATCTATTTTTACAGAGATTAAATAACTTAAGATTCCCAATTATGCCAGCTATAAGAAAACAAAACATATTTTTCCACTGGCATTAGAAGGTTGTAACAAGAAAAATGCTGTTAAAGGCTGGAAAGATTGAAGGTTTCATGGGACAGTTTCTCAGGGGCTGTTTGAAGATACCTCAAAAAGCAAATGCAAATCCAGTTTGTGGTATCAGAAGTGTGATTTTAAAAAACTGAAACCTTGTCCTAAAGAGTTCTAACATCAACGTACTTGATAATGAATTGCAATAAAGAATATTTGCATATGTGTTCATTCTATTGAGATGATTAAATGTATAATAGACTTTATATAAAGAGGGTTCATTTTTCCTGAGTGGTGGGTGACCTACTCTAAATAAAGAACTTTTCTCTTCAATGAAATAGAGTGAAACAAAGCACAATTTAGAATATTTTTTTCCTCTGATAAATATATGGCTCTCATACACAGGAATAACATCTGGCAAAAATATAGGGATATTTGTGATATTTACCTCCCTGTGAAAATGCAGGAGGTATGTCTGGAATTTTGCAAGCTGTAACATTGTTTTTTTAATCTTAAGCAGCTACCAATACTTCCCAGTTGACCACTCTCTAACATTTGTGGTAATATCAGTGGTCCATTATAAAGAATCTGTAAAGTATTCCTGCTGGAAACAAGTCTAAAAAAAGCACATTTGAGACAATTATTTCAGGAAGCCCTAAGTAGGCTATGCTGTTGCATAGCAACAGAGCCAGGCAGTCCTTAGTCTCTAAAGTAGTCAGTGTACACATGGGAACAGAATGCAAAAATGATGGAAACCTTGAAAAATGTAAGGCTGAGAATAGGAGAAACCAAAGTGAAATTATATACAATATAAAATGTGAATGTATTTTGTTAGGTATATTAAATTGAACTGCTTTTAAGTTAAAAAAAAAAAAAAACCTGAAATGCTTTTAGCTAAATTGTTCCTTTTTTTTTTTTTTTCAGCTTCAAGGGAGTAATTAAAAGGCAGAATGTCTGATGGCTGAGAAAACTAATTCAAATGTAAAGTAGGTTTTAACTGCCTGCCACAGGACAAAAAAAAAAAAAAAAGGGATAGGAAAGATAATTTGTTATTAACAAATCAAAAAGCCGACTAGATAAACCAGGAATGTGAATGTCTTTGTGCCACAATACATTAATCCGTATTTCATAAATTGCCTTTTCCATTTTTTTTTTTTTTTCTGTGCCTGGCATTGAAAATATACTTTAGATGTCTCATGTTCACAGGTCTTCAGGCTAGCCCAGTGGGATTTATCTTTGCAAATACTGAAAAATGTGATGTCATTGGGTGTATTTTTGGAAACTGAGCTTGCACGTGAAATGTGAGATCTTAACAGAAGCATAATATCCTCTAGCAGTTTTATTTTTTGTGAGAGGTAATTGATTTTATTAAAAGCAAATAGGAACCAATATTTAATATTTAGAAATACATGGTTGTGGTTCATCTTGCTATCAAAAAAAGGCAAATCCTTTCTTTGCAGTACAGTGTTTGTCACTGCCCAAGAAAAAAGAGTAATAAGCTCTTCTGTTCTGGATGCTGCAACACATACTTTCTTGATGAGTCATGACTGCATGATTTTAAGAGGTAATCACATGCAAACAGTTGAGTTACTTCACTAGAAATTGCTGAAAAGATATGTAATATAA
The DNA here is from genome assembly GCA_013400275.1 of Rhadina sibilatrix. Lineage (NCBI taxonomy): Eukaryota > Metazoa > Chordata > Aves > Passeriformes > Phylloscopidae > Rhadina > Rhadina sibilatrix. The sequence goes on from VWYO01023155.1 coordinate 295,439, forward strand.
CAAATGCTGCTTCTATTTAGTAGCTTATATTGCCCTAAAGATTTGAGGAAAGTGCCTTGGAGAGGGGATAGCTGTTTGTTTTAATAATAAGGAAGAGTCTAAGAACAACTTAACTGTAGAGCATTTAGATAGCTTAAATATTTGATAGCCAGACTGTACATTGTACTGAAACATTGAATAATCCCAGCAAATAGGTGTGGAAGAAACCTTACGAAAGTTCTGGTGCATCCTCCTGTTATAAATGCTAAGTTATAAATGCTGTCATGATACTGTTATTTAGACATTTTCTTTTTGCTGTTCTAACTGCATGCTTTCCCTTTCAAAGGCTTTTGTTACCTGCAGTCAGCTGTTGTAGATGTTGTAAACATATCAGTCAAATTGACAGAATGCAGAATATCACAAAATGCAAATTGTAGCTAACTTGGGAATGGGAGCAACCCATTGCATTGGGGGAGCCAAGCCCTGCATTCATATCAGTGGCCCTTGTGTGAAGTCCTTGAGTCAAGTTATCCCACGGGGAGCTTTTTAGTAGAGCAGCTGGAAGAGTCCACCACAGTCTTCCTTTTGGTTGTATACTGGTTTTCTTTAACAGAACTTTTGAATTATCTAAGGCAATTTCTGCTTCCTTGCCATTTCCATATGTTTTTTTCTTCATTTCTGGTCTTGTCTGCAGACAAACCCTTTCTGGATGGCACCTCCTCCCCTGAAATCTGATTCTTCACATCCATATTGTGGTTTTATAATGCCATCATATTCCCCTAGCCCAGCGAATGCATAGATAAGTCCTGGCAGTGCTAGTTAATATCTTCTTGCTAGCCATTACCCTTACTGATATTTTAAGACAATGAAGAGCAAGCTCTTACCTTTTGCATAACAGAGCTGTATGTTGCATAACAAGGTATTTTATTAGATTGAGCATAAGTTAATATAGAAGAGATGGGCTACATTTCTTGGCCTGTAACCAAGAGCATGAATCTTCACGTTAGTTTCATGGTTTGCTGTTAGGAATGGCAACAACTGTAATGAACTACTTATGAATGTTTAGCCCTTCAGATCTATAGTTCAGCTAAGTATTTGAGCTTATAAAGAAATGGAGGCTGCCTTGAGCCATGGAGCTATTTTTTTTTTTAGAAAACACAACTGGTTCCATTTGAATAGAAACTACACTTTCAAAGAAAGACTCTGCCCTAGAAAAGGGCACTGCAATGTATTGCATACAGTCTTTGTGCCACCTCTTGTTTGTTGGACTTTCTTGGTTGTGTTTGGGGTTTATTTCATTTCTTTTATGAGAATGACTTCTTTTTTTCTTTTGGAGTCTTTTTGCGGAGGGTGGTTTGGGGTTTTTGTTAAGGCCACATCAAAAGCCTTAGTACTAGTAAAGTAATATCTAGCAAGATGTATAACTGCGAAGTAAAAAAAAAAAAAAAAAAAAAAAAAAAAAAAAAAAAAAAAAAAAAAAAAAAAAAACACCCCCCNAAAAAAAGTGAGGAAAATAGATCTTACATGGGTAAGAGTTTTATAGATGCTGAATTAGAAAATTCAACAGATCAGGGTCCTTTTAGGTCATCTAGAGTAGGTTTCATAGAATCATTTGATACCAGGTTGGAAGGGGACTTCAAGGATCATCTAGTTCAATCTCTCTTGGCAAAAGCATCTCTAGACAAGATGGCCCAGCACCCTGTTCACCTGACTCTTACAATGTCCAGTACTGGAGAATCCACCACTTCCCTCTAGAGATTATTCCAATGGATGAGTGGTCTAATTGTGAATAACGTTCCTCTTGTGTCTAACTGGAATCTCTCCAGTAACAACTTGTACTCATCAACCCACACCTTTTCCATGTGACTTGTAAAAAGGGACTCTCCATTTTCTTTCTAGCCATCCTTTAGATACTGAAAGATGGTGATAAGGTGTCCCCTAAAACCTTCTTTTCTCAAGGCTGAACAAATGCAGTTCTCATGGTCTAATACATCTCATTCTTAGCCCCTTCCACAGCATTAAACTTCTGCTAAAAATTGGAAATCTGTTTCATAGAAAACCCTTTATCTGAATGGCTTCCACATTACTGCCTATGTACCATTGATTGGAAGGATCACACCTGTCTGTGGGTAATTGACAAGTTTAGCAAACTTTTAACTGAACATCTTAATTTTATCAGACCTTCAGTTAAAGTTTTCTAAACCAATATTTATTTTTTTTTTCAGTGGAGAGTTGTGAGGAAGACAATGGCTCACAGCAGTTTGGCCCAAAATACTTGCAAGTTACTGGTCATGACTGTTCAGTGTTTTGGGTTTGTTTTTTTTTTCCCCATGAAGCAATATACAGGCTGCTGTATGTAGCAGTGACTAAAAGAGACATGGCTGTTACAAAAATAGTCACTACAGTGCTTATAGTTCTCTAAGGAGCAGAGTCTCACCTAATGAGACCTGTGTTGATCAATAGCTTTAAATCACTGGCTGTGAATGCTGGCACTACTGACAGAAGCGTCTGAGAGAATAAACTCGATTACAGCACGAATCTTGAATTAAAGACAAGGTTGGGAAGATGCAGAGCTTCATGAGCAAAGCCCACACAAATTTCCCTCCTCCCTAATCCCCATCCCCTCTACTAAACATCCTGATCCTAAGCAGACATCAACTTCACATTTCTGCAGCAAGTATTGTGTTTCCTGCACGGAGAGTCTCCAAGCTGCCAGTCAGTTAGGAATTCTCAATAGATTGGTCTTTTCCAGGAACCCAGCAGTTGAGGAAGAGCCCAGTGTTGTTGAGGGGTGGTTTTTGTGTCATATCTTCCGTGGGCTTATTTCATCTCGCTGTTTTGTAAGAAGTGCTTCTGGATTGCCGTATAAAGACCCCAATAAACAGGCTTTCTCAAAAGGCTGAAACCAGTCCTTTTGAACAAACACTGTATTTGTTTGGTGTAGTGTTCTACCTGTGTTCCTTGGTTCAGAGCACTACAGCATTCTAAGGTGCTGCATACCTGGCCTCATCTTCCCAGAACCTTAAAACATCGGCCTCCTTTCAGCTCAGAGAGATGTGTGGATGTTCAGCAGGGCTGCCCGGCTGTGTGTCACGTGAGGAGCTAAAATGCTCTCATCTGGCTTGAGGCCTTTATCTATTTCTTTGATTATAAGATGCTTGCAGTGAAATTAGTTGTTCACAGAGAGTATCAGAGTGCCCTAAAAAGTCGTGCTTTAACTTGCTTCTTCCCTTCACAAACCAAGAGGTTCATTCACAAACTGCAAGTAAAAAATCACAGAGCAGTGGATGCCTTTTCTCACAAACATGTTGCCTGCCATTAGTGTTCTTTAGGTTAGGCAGTAAACAGTGATGGTAGATACTAGATCACCCTCTTCTGCTCCCTGACATAGTGCTCCTATGTAGATAAATAGGAACACCATGTCAGGGAGCAGAAGAGGGTGATCTACTATTTAAGTGTTGTAATTAGTTTCTTCTGTAGTGTGTTAATTTCAAAATATCAAAACATTTATTATTGCTTTTTAATTACTCCCTAAACCATCAAGGATATCTGCGCTGTATCTTTCCAAAGAACCAAGGTCTCTGTAGCATTGCTTCATTGGTTATGTTTGCCTCTTTTCTTTATTTGCTGCTGCTATTTCACTCCCCAGTTTTATGGAACAGTGGAAGATAAACTAAATTTGTGAACTCAGATTAAGTGGTGGATGAAAGACCAAATTCTTATGGTCATGGGCATAATGAAATTTTCTTGAGCAAGGACCTGGTAAGAATTGTAACTATTTGGCTTTTAGTTCTGTAGATCTCTTCAGGAAAACTGTAACATAGGTAACATAGAAGGAAAACCTATTAACTGTCTTCATGAATGACCTCCTTGTATAGGTTGTGAGCTGAAGAATATCTAACTTCATAGTGCTCTTTTATGCAGGTTTAAACAAGCCTTTTTTTTTTTTTTTTTTT
>VWYO01023155.1:299425-325728 GCA_013400275.1 Rhadina sibilatrix
AAATCTCAGGTGGTGATTTTCTTTGTTCTGTTTTATGGTTTAACCAGCTGAATTGCCTGGTAATTTCTATTGAGATCTTAGTAGTACTAGGATTGCTACGTATAAAATGTGCACCCTAAAAATATGCTAATTGTCAAAGGCAAGTGACTTGTTCTGCATTACTATTTTAAGGAGCTGGTCAGTTCAGAAACATCAGACAGAAAAAATTACCTGAGGGATTTTCAAAGTGCAGATTAAAATACTGCCCAGCTTGGTATCCTGCAATGCTATTAATATTTTCTTTAATTGGCTTTTAAGAGTTAATGCTATGTTCCTGTTCATTTGTATCTGTGCAAAAGCACATTGTTGCATAACACAATAAATACAATCTCTGTGGAAGAAAAGTGCTTTTGTTAAATTGTTCCTCTGGTTTTACTTTCAGGTTACAAGACCACACATAAGGTAGAAATCTAGGTACAGGTTGCTGTGAAATAGATGTGTATCCTCACTGGAAAGAGCCCTGTAGCCCTGTCTCTATGTTAAGGCTAGATTTGGAACCAAAATTTTTTTTAAAGCATAATTATACACCTTCTCTAAATCAGACATGCTATTAAATGACAAATTCTCTTTTTCTTTTTTTTTTTGTTCCCTTGTGAAAGCTGAATATAGATAATTACATTTAAATAATGTGCTGATCGTGATACAACATTTAGCAGCCAAAGCCTGAGAGAGTTTTATTTGAAAATCTCTTACTTGATGCTGCCATTAAGCATAGATGGAGAAGGAGCAGGAGTATACATTGAAGGATTGTACTTCTTAGCCTTACACTGGTTTGCCAAGAAAATGGCAGCTCTCTGCTGCTTGTCAGCAGCATGTGCCAAATTCATGGACAAGCTGTATGTATGTCAAGTGCCTGCTCTTGTTCTGTCTTCCTTTTGAAATAATAATGAATACCAATTAGCACAGGTACTTCAAATTCACTTGGGCTTCTTTAAGGTATCTAGTCCCTTAAACAGACTTAAGTTCAACAACCCTAGGTACCTCTAGCCCATAAGCAGGAGACACACTGATTTTTAATTCATGCTGGTGTACTTCATAATTTCTGTGCTTTTCCTCCTATACCCTTGAGAACAGTGGCACTGTATAATGCTGGGTTTCACTGAATGATTATGGAACACAATCAGATTTGGACTACATTTGTGAACTCATCAGTAACTTTTATGATTTTTTTTTTTCAATTACAGAGATTTGACAGTTATCTTCAGAAACTTGTGGGATAACATTTGCTATATATAGCGTGGAAATGGAAAATTTAACATAAATTGGATTCTGGAGTTAAAGGAGTATTCTGGTAAATTTCTGAAAACACAAATACTGGTTCTTTCTGTACCCATTAAATTATAATGTTCTCATCATAGAATTGTTAAGTTTGGAAAAGACCTCTACGATCATCAAGTCCAACCATTAACCAAACATTATCATGTTCAACAGTAAAACATGGCCCTAAGTGACATATCTACACATCTTTTGAACTTTTCCAGGGATGGTGATTGACCACTTCTCTGGACAGCCAATGCCTGACCTTTCTTCAGTGAAAGAAATATTCCTGATATCCAATCTAAACTGCCCCTGGTGCAGGTTGAGACCATTTCTTCTCATTCTGTCAATTGGGAGAAGAAACCAACCCCTGCCTGGCTACACCTTTCAGGCAGTTTAGAGTGATAAATTTCCCCTGAGCTTTCTTTTCTCCAGGCTAAACAACCCCAGCTCCCTCAGCCACTCCTCATGGACTTGTGCAGCTCCGTTGTCCTTCTCTGGGAACGCTCCAGCACCTCAGTGTCCTTGCCATGAAGGGCCCAAAACTGAACACAGGATTTGGGTGCAGCTCAGTACAGAGTGAAAATCACTGCCCTGGTCCTGCTGGCCACACTATTGCTGATACAGGCCAGGATGCTGCTGGCCTTCTTGGCCAGCTGGGCACTCTCTGGATCATGTTCAGCAGGTATTGGCCAGCATCCCGTTCTTTTTCCACTGAGCAGGTTTCCAGCCACTTTTCCTCCAGCCTGTAGCATTGCATGGAGCTGTTCTGATGCAAATTCAGGACCCAGCACTTGGCCTTGTTGAACCTGCCCTTGGCATCTTCTGTTATCCTGCATTCCTTGGATACTTACTCTACCCCTTATGTTCAATACAGAATTTTCATTAACAATACAGGCATATCTTGACAGACTGGCTAAAATCCAAGGTAACAACTCTACCATCCTCATCCTCCGTAATTTCTTAGGTACTTACAAATAATTTTCAGCACAGCTTTTTGTGAGGAAGGAGAGGAGTTGGGAAGGGAAAGAGACAAAAGTCTTAAGACACCTATGTTTCCAGGGGTTATGAAACTAAGAATCTGAGGAAATAAAAGATGCTGTATGAAAATCCCCTGGGCTATGATGCGAACTCTAACCCATTATCGGGCATAGTGACTCTACATGAGAGGAAAGGTAAAGCACAGCTGGGGGGGATTTCTGATGGGATAGTATCTTATCAGTTACCAAGGAATCCAATCTTGCAACAGCAGGTTTCATTAATCCCTATTCTCTCAGAGTTTCTTTCTTTGGTTTACTGGTTCAGTTGGCAGAAGCAGTGAGGTTTGCAGCCCTCTTGTTTCAGTTTAATTCCACGTAGCAGAGTACTGGTTTTGCAATTTTTGAAAAAAATTGGGAGCTACCGTAGAGCTAGTGGGACTGTGACCAGTCTTTAATGCAGGAGTACCTGTTAATGCAATTATTTAGGAAATTCAAATTATATTTCTCAGTTATTAGCAAATTCCACTCCTTCCACAGAGACTGAAGGGGAAAAAAAAAAAAAAAGATTTTTTTGAAGTGAATGTTAATTCCTTAATGACTGGTTCAGTGAATAAGTACAAACTGCTGGGCACTGAGCCATTCATTGGAAGGGGAGCTTTTGGGTGATGTCAGTGGAGTTCCATATTTATGCAGTAATGTCTCAAGATAATGCCAAAACAGAATGATATTTGATATTTAGGAGGAGACAGACAGAAAAATTTGGAAGTGTCATAAATGAATGTTTGATAACATTCTTTTTTGATCAGAATGTTGTTAGTAATCCCATATTGAGCATACAGAAAATGAACATTTAAAAACAAGTTCCCTACAAGCACATTTTTCCATGGCTTTATACCTTGTTTCATAGCTAAAACTAAACGAGCTTGAGATTTCCCCTGATGTTCTCCATTTTTATGGAATGTTTCAAGAGAAGTATAATCTTACAGAAGCATGTTCTATGGAGTGCAATTTGTACATCAAGGGAATTTCTCATGGAGTACATCCTGAATTATTTTGCAAGTCTTACAGCCCTGCAGCTTGTTCCACCTCAGTCATACTCTTCTCTGGTTATTCTGGGCCCGATGCACTCATATGCACCTTTCAAAGAAGAGAAGAAAACAACTCTGTGGTGGTTTTTTCTATGCTAAAAATAAATCAATGTCTTCATGGCTGAGATAGCTATGGTGTCTTTGGACTGGCCGAAGTAATATGTAATCCAAGTCTGTATGTTAATTGTTTTCATGATTTGCACTTCCTTTACTACAAGTCAGTTGCAATAAAAAGCATGCACAAATATAAGTGAATTCTGCTTAAAATCTTTAAGTCTCTGATTTTGGTGAATAGCTATTCAGTGAATGGTCAGATTCTTGGAGTTCGTACCTGTTTCTGGCCCAGCTCGATGGTCAGCCTGGGCCCCCGGCTGCTCTGGCACGCTCCCACAACACAGTCCTGTGTGGGTCTTGGCTTACACAGTTAGCTTACACTGTCATGGCTGGGGTAACAAAAGAGGGGACTCNACTGTATTCATAACTAAAGCTTCTAAATCATTTTTTTGCAGACTCACATCAGATAAGTCTGAAAAATTGTGCTGTTTTCTTATAAAACCTGTCCTTGTTGTTTCCCTTCACCTTTGCAAGTTACATGCTGCGTTACGTGGTTGATATATTTGGCATTGCTGTGTCTGCACCTTGGGCAAAGAACAAATGGTAGTCTTCTCTCTTGCTTCAATATTCTTGCAGTGTTTCAATAACAGGGCAGTTCAGAGGAAGAAATGCACATGGTCTCATTCTCATAAAAGCTTTTATTATTAAACAGAGGCACCGTTTTTGTGTGTCTGCAGGCTTTCAGTCATGCTGACCTCTTTTCCCACCCTAGGTGGCGTTGTTAGGTTTTGTGGGTTGATTTGTTTTGGTTGGTTTGTTGGAGTTTTTTTTTCTTTGTTGGTTGGTTTTTTTCAAGTTTCCTGTATCAAAGTGGTTGATCATAAGAGTAAAATTAGCCTGTCAGCCATTCAGTGTTTGGCATGGGACACCAAATCTTGATAGCAGTGAACTTCTTTTCAAGTCAGTCAGTCTTGCAATGATACTTGATATAGTTATATTTAGACTAAATAAAATATGGTGTAAAATATGTAAAATATGGTTTTCTTGGCTTCTCACACACATCATATGTACACCCTCATACAGCTGACTGAATTTGGGGAGGTGAGGAATGGAATGAAGATGAGGAGTGAACAGGGTTTGTGAAGTTATTCAGTGGTGAGGGTGAGGATTGGCTGTTGTCTTTTTTGTATCTATTTTTAAAATAAAAAGTGTTTATAAAAAAATGAGGGGGTTTTGTTCATTTGGAGAGAGAAAGCTGAACCTTTTCCTGCTGTTAATGTTTGTGATGACTTTAAGAGCTGCTTCAGTGTCCAGCATCTGCAGTAGGAACTGATTAAAAAGACTCATGCATCCTATGCAAATGGGAAGTTTTGGCTGCTTTAGTAACAACAGCTAAAGCTTCTCACTGTAGGCAGCTATGAGTTGCTGCCTGTGTGGCCATGTCCTCTGTCTGCAAAACCAGAGGAATTGTGCTTAGAAATGAGGGAAGCATGCAACTGTAGGGGTGCTGCATTGGTTTAGTAGTTCATAGTGTTTCTTTTCTTCGGAGTACTCCTCTAGCAGAAAGCTTCCCCGATTCCCCTATGACACAGAAATGTGAGGAAAGCATGGTTGCCTAGCATTTTGCAGGAAACCTTAGACACGTACACATGAAACTGCAGTAAAAGCAATGTGATCAGCGAGGGAAAGTGCTCCTCCCCATACTCTCTAACATTCTATAAATTAAGAAAATAAAATTCTAATAGCTTAGATCTGTAGCATATAATGCAGCAGAGAGGCAAATCTTTCTCTTTCTGAGATTGAAATAGCATCTTGTGTTCCTTGTATCTCTGTCATATCCTGCATTAATGCACATCATCACATTATTCCCTGATGACACAAGAAATAATTGTTTTCTAATGAAAAGAAGTTCTGAGGTTATACCTAGCTTACAGAGCACTTCTTTCAAACCTAGTTCAGATATTTCAAACCCTAGTTCAGATATTCTGCTTGCTCTGGTAGCGCATTTCGGCTTCTTTCAGGAGCACTGTGGTAATGCATTTGCTTTAGGGAAACTACCACACCTGAATAAATTAGTTGAGCCTGAAGAGGTCTATATACAATGCCAAAACTAATACTAACAGAAAAGAAAATATACAAAACATAACTGTGTCTGTGTATGAGCACAGGGTTCTGCATGCAAAAGCATTATCGATTTGTACTTTCTTACTTGTTACACTCTGCTTTTTGTAGAAAAGGACTTTGTTCCACCCCCTGCCTACCTCCTACATCTCAGCTAATATTAAAAGCAGAGACAACTCTATAAGGAATTATGTTGCTGAGGTCATTGCTTTTATAAAGTACTCACTGTCACTTCATGAAGCATGGAAAATGAAGTTGGTTAAAGTACCGTTGAATACAGATGGCAGAAAATACACACAGTTTGGGGGTTTGTTTGTTTGTTTGTTTGTTTTCTATTCCATTTCTTCTCTAATTTCTCCAAATTTTGAGACTGGCTAACCAGTAAAAGAAGATGCCTCAATCTACCCTGTAATGGGAACCTTCTAGTTCTATTCCTAATCCATGAAGTCATCTTTTTCTGGTGGTCTAAGTGGTGTTTTTTGTTTTTCTTTTTTTTCCTCACATCCAGGTACTGCTATGTGGATATTTGTTAGCAATGACTGATGTGGAATCTACATATGCAGACTTTATTGCTTCAGGAAGAACAGGTAGAAGAAATGCTTTACATGACATCCTTGTGTCCTCTCCGGGTGGGAACTCTAGTGAACTAGCCTTAAAGTTATCAGAGCTTGATATAAACAAAACAGGTGAGTATGTTTTGGGCTTTTATTATATTTATTTAAAACTAAAATGAGAACTAGTACAGAAAGCATGGTTTAAGTGCCCTCATTATTCCCTTGTCCCTCAGCAGCAGAAATATTTTTTTTTTTTCTAATCAACATGGGTTCCTGCAATAAGAATCATGGATTTCATAAATGGGAGGGGTTGTTATTTGCAAGTACAAACACATCACTGAAAAAAAAGAAAAGTTGTTCTGCAGTGAATGCCTAGTGGCAGGGTCGAAATCAGGATAAATTTTATAAAAAGTAGACTATAAGGAAGAAAGTAAGGAAGTCTTTATTAAAACCCAAGTCTGCATAATATCCTTTAAGGGAAGCTCTCTGATTTGTAGCTTGTAGGAGAAGCCTTGTGTCTGCTGCAAGGTTGTGAAATTGACTTTTTTTTCAGCTGCCAAAAGACAGAGAAATAGGAATGCATTATTGCTTTTTTTACCTGGATCTTTGTTTCTGAGTAAATTCTCTTTCTCTTTTCTGCTGATACTTGTTCTTCTTTTAAGGTGATACGCAGTATTTCAATCCTAAATCTTTAATATTACCAACATTTTTAAATGCTTTTGCATACTCAGTTGAGAGGAAGGAGGGAGAGTGAACCTTACATGAAATAAAATTAGTAATATGACAGGGTATGTATTTTTATGTTAGATGAGTAGTGGCTAATGAATGGATCTTACAGATATTAGAAAGTCCTTTTCAGATGTTAGGGAAGGCATGGTTTTGCTTATTTTAATAATAACAGAAGAAAATAAGTCCAGCAGAGAAGGAACTGTTGATAAGCAGCTGCCATGTTTGTGCACATACTTTTCTCAGAGATAAAGACAAGAGTTCTGAGGGGCAGTCTTCACAGAACAGTCATGTTCACAGACATGTGGGCAGCATGGTGTTGAGGTGGTTGTAGTGCTGTTTTGAAGGATGGCTTCTTTTTTTGGCTTCTGGACTAATGTACATCCTAAATCATTCCTTTTGCAGTTGCCAGTTTGGGACCTATAGATTCTAGATGCATGCAATTCTAGCTGAGCAGGGCCTTTAGCTTATTTCTACTAAAAAAAAATGCTTTATGTGTGTAGGCATGTCTTTTTATTTTAGTGGAGACAGGTATAAAATGTTGGAAAAATGGAAAGTAGGTGCTCTTATGCCAAAGGCATAATGCCAATGTTCTTTTGTGCTTTAATTTTCTTCAGTCTGATTTACACTTATCAAAGCTGTCTTTGATCTTGTCCATTTAGAAGATAAAAACAATCCCTATTTTTAAGTTAAACAGTGGAGTTGTTATAAGCCAGAAATGTGTTTTCAGGAGTCTCTTTAGTTCTTCTTGGTGATCCCTTTTGAGGCCTGGGTAACGTAATCAATGCAAAAAAAGCATACAGAGCTGCTCATAAAATTACCTTAGACAGTAGAAACACAAAAAATATCTGCATACTTCTTCAGAAGGTTATGCAGTTTCCATTAGATAAAATAAAAATAAATTTAAATTCTGCATTATGAGTACAACTAGAGGCCAAGTAAAAGCCTCCAAACCAAAAATACTGGAAAAGGCATTGTCTTACCTAGCATTCGTGTGAGTATTAGTGTATTATCACGTCATGTCATTCCTAATCAAGAGAGGCTAAAAAATATTTTGCATGTAAAATTCCAGTTCAGAATATATTAATGCTTGTAGGATGCGTGTGTGCATCACACCTGACAGGATTAAGAAGAAAAACACATGTTTGGAGGCTATATCTTATTATTTTCAAGGTGCATGTCAAACAATTTATGCTAAGTACCACTTAATTATATAAATATAGACATCAAGTTCCAATTCTTTCCTTTTATTCCTATTACAGCTGCATTCATTTTCTTGCAAAACTGCAAGTGTGCTTGCTTTCAACTGTGTGGAGTAATGGCAGAGCAGGATAATGCAGATGTTAAAGGAAAAGAAAGGTGGTTATAAAACATATGTAAATTAAACTACCCAAGCATGTTTAGTACATTCACTTCGAAAAGCCTGCAGATTTGTTTCCTGTAAAAAAAGAAAAAAAAGGAAAAAAAAAACCAAACCACCAAAAAAACCCCAGAACAGCTTTTAATAGCACTAGATTTGTTCAAAGACAATGTATTTTTCTGTTACTCAGTAGCTGATACCTGAAGTGAGTGTTGGTTAATCCCCTCATCAATGAGCCAACAACAGATAATCAAGAGTTTACTGCATAATTACGTGTAATAAGTATAATTACCATATGATCCTCTCCCTTCAAAACAACTGTCCCAGTTTTCATTGTCAATAGCAGAAGCTATTTCATTGTCAATAGCTAACAACCTGTTATTATCCATGGAATGGATATATTTACCAAACCCCAAAATACAGGTTCCAAGGACTGTGTCAACATGTTTTATCTAAATTAAAAAAAGTTAAAAAAAAAAAGTAAAAACAAGTAAAAACAACACTGTGTACATCTAATAGATAGAAAACTGGAAGAGAAATCATGACACAGAAGCAAAAGAAAGATTTTTAGCAGGGAAATCAGCAGGTAGCTCTCCTGCTCAACACTCCCAAGGTAATCAGTGCAATCCAAGAAACTTGATCATCTTGCAGGTTGTAACTAAATGAAGTAGTGAGGGAAAAGTACAATGAAGAGTGAGTACAAGTCTTTGCAGATCTAATCTCTAAAACAAACTGCTGGTTTTCTAGGTGCTATAGAACAGGGAAGTGAAAAGGACATTTCCTTTTAAAAGTTGTAGATGCTTGGTCAAAATATCTACAAACAATGGGGATAATAGGGTGTTGAAGACAAATGGAACTGGAATGAAGAACTGACTGAAGAAATTAGTGATTGAAAGTAATTGATTTTAGTCCATGGTAGAAATGTTTTGGGTGTAAGCAGGGGGAATAGATAGATAGACAGTGATAGGCACTGTACAGTCAGTAATGTTACAGGAAGAAAATTGAGTTAAAAACTGCACATTAGCAGGACTGGTAACTGTAGCCAGCTGACCAACTCACACAAGTGCATTGTGGCTTAGAGTATTGTATTAATTGATTTGGTTTTTTTTTTTTTTTTATACTGCCTGCTGGTTTCAAAATGCTGTGTAAAAATTACAATCCTGCTTTTGAGAGTTTCTAGCCATCGTGTTTTAAAGGAAGAATAGCAATGTGCTTAGCAGTTTTGGGATTCTCAGAATTTAAAAGCAAATTTATCTCTGTAAATATATTTTAAAGCCTTTTATAGGAGAGCCCTGCCAGTAGAAAGAAAAAAGCTGGTACCAAAATAGATTAAATGGATTTAGATTAGTGAGTTTTTTTAGCAAGCTGAGAAGAATCTTTCAAGAAGTGATGTATTAGAACCTTAGTGCTCTTTCCCTGGATCTCTGTGCTCTGTGTTTAACACTAAGGTAGTGAAATGTTTAGGCTTTTTGTCCAGGAGTGATTTTTATTTAAACATAAATACTTTGTAAGAGCGCTTTTTGCTGTTCAGTTTTGGGATTTTTTCATATTCGTTTTGTTAACAAGATTTCCACCAGGAAAATTTGGCTTGCCCATGTATCTACATGTAGTAGTAGTAGTCAGAATAAATGGAGGACAGAGCAGGCAAAAAAGAAAGAAAACCCTGAAATTACACTCATCACATCTTCTGTGGCGTCAGAACAAATGCAGGAGGTTTGTAGAAAGTGGACAACTGGGGCAAAAGGGGTTTCTGTTCAATAGTAAATAATCTCATGTAGAGCCGTCCTGATGGAATGCTTTCTCTTTTGAGAGGTGAAAGTGAAGAAGAGTTTTTCTGAGAAAGTGCCTTGTAAAACAATTGTGTGCTCAATTACTACTCGACCCATAAAAAGCAGAAGAAACTTCACTGTTTAATACAAATTTCACACAACTTTTCATCAGGTTGAATGTTAGAATTCACAGTACCCTTTCAGGCATTTTCCTGCCTAAATACTCAGTGCATGCACAAAACACAGCTGTCATATCTAAGCTGTTTGCAATGTTCTTTGCAAGGCAAAGAACTTTTTTTCCACTACCAGTGTGCCCTTTCTTCTACACAGAAAAGAGAAGGCGTTTATGATGCTTGTTTCTATAAACAGAAATAAATCTGCAGATGCACCGTGTGATCCGAAATGAGGAAACAATAAATATCTGCATTGAGAGCCCTGCCTTCATTCTAAAATGAAGATTATAGATAATCTGTATAGATAATCTTCTTTAATCTATAGATTATAGATTAAAATTAAGCTATATGTCAATAAGATGCTGCATCTCTCCAGACCTTCTTACAACCTAGCCATGGAATTTTCTTCCCTTAATTTATTAAGCCATTTCAGTACAAATTACTTAGAATCCTTGCAACATACAGGAGACTATGTATGTCTTAACATTATTCCTTGTGCATTTATAGCTGATCAGTCCAATGTTCAGAGACTTGTGTCTTACTTGCACTTACCTTCCTGCTGCCTGAACCTGTGAGGTCTTTAATTGTTATGTAAATTACAATACTTTGCATATAGACAGTAAAAGCATTTGACAATGCTTTTCTTAGGCTTGTTTAGACAGACTGGGAGTTGCCTGCTCACTGTGCCTCTGTAGGATGTGATCTGTGCCTCAGGTCGTTCTCTGGTTTGCAGTGAGGCAGCTGGACTGAACGCCGTGGACATGATGCTGAAAACAAATGAACTAAAGCAGTTTCAACAAACTAATGCCTTTATTGTAGTTGCATCTCGTTGTAGCAAACTCTGTTCAGATTGGTGCAATTAGGTTTTTTTCTCTTATATATTACAGCATCATAGTGAAGAAATTTTCAAAAAACTGTTTTTGTTAAATTCATTAATTTTTAGCTACCTTTGGTATTTATTTAAAGTGATAGTTGTGACTGCAGCTAGGAATTTGCATCTCAAGAAACACTTTCTAAAACAAAGTATAGCTATCTCAGTAGTAAAGAGTTTCATATTTTAGTTTCAATTTCTTTTTTCTTTGTTTTTGAAACTGATGGCTGAACAGTCAGGGTTTTCTTTATTTTAGGGTGGGTTACTCATCCTTTTTTCCTGTGTTGTAGAAGGAGAAGGAGATGCACAACGAAATCCAAGTGAGCAGACCGGGGAGGCCCAAGGGGAGGCAGCAAAGCAAGAAAGCTGACATCCAACTTTGACCGAGTGGAGCAGCTGCTGGATGTTTTCAGGCTACAAGAGTGTGCTGGAACAAATTTGTTTCCATGAGCAAGCTGGTAGAAAAGAAAGTGCATGTGTCTTCACTGCTGGAACCCACTCAACACAATGCTAAAAGTCTGGGTGCAAGCTGTGACAGAAGACAGAATTTTCTCTACCTCTGTCATTAGCAATGGTTGAACATGTATTGATTTTTTGGGATAGTGTCATCAGATGGATCCTTTCATAATGACTACTCGATGGGAACACTTTTAGAAAGTAGAACAGGGAAATCTTGTAGCAAATGGCCTTTGAAGCATCAGAGGATCTAATTGTGTATCTTAAGCAAAGGCTTGTGTGATCCTCAGAGTTTAAAATTCTCTGGCCAAAGTGTTTGCCCATTATAAGAACTGTAAAGAAAGCACTGTTTTTAGAACTTTGCATCTGTTTTACAGCTCTGTTATTTACAATGGTTTTTGTATTGTACGACTTAGATGCTCCACACTGCCCCTTCTCAACTGCTTATGAAGAATATTTCTGTTACTGTGAATTTTTCTACCACACGTTTTGAAAGGGCTGGTTTTTTGCATAAAGTGGTGATGTGCACATGATAGATCTAAACGTCAACCGCTAAATTGATGATGCCTAAACCTAAATGACTCAGCAACACCCTAATTTGTTACTAGATGAGCCTTCAAAACGATTTGTTAATGTGAATACTTGAGCGTGTGTTGTGTCCTTGGTACAGTTTTGCCACTCGCCTGTAGTTAGTTGCATATCAGAGACTCAAATTGAATCTTTTATGTTATTCTTCCCCATTTTTCTAATTTTGGTCCCAATTTCATAATCTTTCTCTGAGATATTTTTTTAAGATGTTATTCCAAATATTTTATTGTTATGGTAGTTTTAAGAATACATTTATAACCTTATATGGGTTGAAATTCAAACTAATTCCATGGTGCTAGAGGTTTTCCTGATTCACATTGTAAAAGACAGGCCTTGTTTACACATGGGAAAATAACTGGCATAGGTTATTGCCAAGTATGTATTTTGAAATGAGTTTTAGAATGCAGTACAGTCCAGTGAGTGGCTCCTGGGCTGGATCCAGCAAGGGGTTTGATTTTTTTACTATTCCTTGCCTTTGCCTCAGTTGATTAGGCTGTTGAGTTTTGAACTGGCTGTTGAGGCACAGCCAGTAGCCTGCTACTGATGCACCAGAACAGCCAAGTGCTAGAATCTGCTACAGTAGCCTTGTGGCTTGGAGTTGGAAAGAGAGGTGAGAGACTTGGCATCTAGCACCCAAAGACTAGATTTTTTCCCATTTCGTCTATTCCAAAATGACAGTCCAAACTGGGCCTTCATCAAAATACCAGGATAGCTTGTCCATCCAGGACATCACTTAAAATATCCACACATTAATAACCTGTTCTGCAGTAGCTATTGCTGATGGATTTGTTTTTCCCCCTCATCCTGCCCCAATAGATAAGGCCATACATGAGGCTGAATGCTGCAAAATGGGGCAGCCACACCTCTGTGTGACTAAGGTGAGTGAAGAGAGTGACTGATAGTAAACCATGGCAATCACACAAGCACCAATCACAAGGTCAGAAGATTTGTTTTCTTTTATTAATAGGAGGTGATGTCACTTTATATATAGTATATATATATTATATATATTTTTGTGTTGTTGGTTTCAAATGTTATGCACTTTTTAATGTTTGTAAACTTTTACTAATGAATAGTGTGATTGCTTCCTGAATATATTAATCATCAGTTAACAAAACATCTTTGTGGCCACAGCTGTTTGTTTCTACCATATGTATCATGGTACTTGTCACCTGAAAATCTTTTGTGAGATTTGTGGAGGAAAAAACCCACTTCTGATCAGTATTATGAGATCATTTATTAGTGTTAATAAAAAAACAAGCCAGCCGTATGCTTGTGGCTCATGCGTGTAATATTAACTCTCACCTTTTAGTGTTTGGAAGCTGAATGCCTTGCTGTCTTATTAGCTGTCAAATGCCCTATCTTCTTGGTAAGAGAAGTAGTCCATTTGCTTTGGAAATACTGTTATCCTTAAACAATTTTTATGAATTTGTTTCACTGGGTGTTCCTTTCAAACTTAACATATTATTGTTGACCCTTTTTTTTAATTATTTCTCCCCCTTTCACTCTTGCATCAAGTCTTCAAATTGAACTGGTTGCCCTTTGTCATGGACTAGTTACTGTCAACCTAGCACAAATGCCAGAAGGAAATAGGATTCTGGAGGTTTTTTTATAGTGTTAATTTATTGATGATTCATGAAACATCATCAGTAAAATGTTGCAGAAAAAGGCAATAGTGAAATAAGTATTTACAATATATTAAAGTGATGGTTTTCCTTATTTTCCTTCACTGTTTTTCTTTATTTCAGTATACTTTCCTTCTTAATTCTTTTGTGTTGTTAAATAAAATTAATTTCAGCCTTTCCTCTCTATTTTGTACCTGTTTCTTCTGTTTCTCCTCTTTTTTTTCCTCTTGTTTTTAAACAAATTATGGAGGCATTTGCTGGTTTTTGAAACACATCTATTTGTGATGAAAAATAGTGTTGTAATTTTAGTGGAGTAGAAGGCTATTTATCTTCCTCTTCCCCCAAAAGTGTATGAGTGCTTGATTTATCACTTGAACTGTCTTAATTCTGGATATTTCTGTAGCATCTATAAGCAGGCCTCACTTAATGTAAACATGTGGTTAGTTTGTGCCAAGTCACAGTGCTGTATCTTGAGTAGTATTGTTACCAAAACAATTACAGAAGAGCTACTTTAAATATATGCACACCTTTACTTCTGTGTAATTACATCATATAACAGGGACCCTGATGGCAGAACCAGACTTTGACTGGGTTATTTCTGCTTTTGTTAGTTATCTTTTCAAATCTGACACTCTGGTTTCTCTTCCAGTATCATCTTTCTATTTTATTGCGTTCATGATAGTTAAATGTCTGTTTAATCCATGCTTATCTTAGAAAGATCTCCCCAAAAAGTTATACAGACACAACAAAGTCAGGTCTGGAATATCAGCATAACAGAATACTCCTTATTCTTAAAAGGTTTTGCTTTGGTGGGATGGTGGAGGGTTTGGCTTTTTTTTTTTTTTNGGGATGATATTATATATATACATATATATATTAATATATATATTTATTTTTTTTTTACAGCCCCTTGGATGTTTTCAATGCTTTGTACACTCTGAAGGACCATCACTTAAGAAGTCTCTGTATTCATGTGCTTGTTTCCATAATAAAGTCTATGACTTTATCCACAAGCATTGCTCTTGTGGGGTTCAGGTTCCCTTCTGCTTGAAACAAACAGAACTTTTAGCACTATAATTGGACAGAGATACTGGCATTTCTTTCTTTGGCTTATTTCCATTAATGTGGGCCATGTGCTTCGAAAAGCATGTGTTAAAAGACAGCAGCAAGCACACACATTTGTTACTTCATCAAACCATCGTTTTAGAGCCAAAAGTTCACCATGACCTTTGATAACACAATTATTGAACGTGAAAAAATGTCAGTATACTTGGTCCTCATCTGTGTAATTTCTCTTGCATTTTTTTTCCCAAAATTTTGAAATGGGAAAAGGTGTATCCTCATAGGAGTGCAAATGGATAATTAATTATCTGTTGCCCAGAAGGAGTAACTACCAAAGGGATTAAGATGGAATTTCTACAGTATGAATGCCTTCCTCGGTTAAATTGGAGAATTTCAGGTTCTTAATGTTTGTATTTTTTGTTTCAGAAGCATCACTGAATTTTGTTCAGAGCAAAAACTGAGAGCTGCTGTTGAGACTGAGCACAGTATAGTAACCTCAGCTTTGACAGTTTGCCTTACCTCAGCAGTGTTCCTATATTGAACTGCTGTATTTTTGCCAACGTGTTACTTTGTTTTGCTCTGTATCTCTTTCTGGCTGGTTTATTTTCTGTCCTGTGGTTCCCTGATGTAAAATAATACCCTAGAAATACATGGAGTGCTGTATTACTGTATATTGACTGACTAAAGTTTTGTAGTGGAAATATTATTTCACTTAATCATTTTGGTCAATGCAGGGAGTGGGATCTGTTTCAAAGTTCTTTTCAGGAGAGAAGCAATAGATCCAGGAAGGAAGTGTGAATTCAAGAAGATAGGCCAGCAATATAAGGAGAATATCTTTTCTTAATTGCAAGGTGGGCCCAGTGCACGAAATAGCTTCCTCCATCATATGATGAACAGTTAGGATGTGTTGATAATAGCTAAAAAGTAAATAAATTGTTCAACTTTAGGTGATATTTTAATTTCAGAACCAACTTCAGGTTCTCAACAATACTCTAGAACAGACTCATCTATAGATCTGTGGCACATATCCTTGAGACCAATCCTAGTATCACCGGGTTCTAAGCAATCAAAGATATCTCTTGTTCTCTAACACAGAACACAGAATGCTCTTAAAAAGCAGCAACACTTAACAGATAAGAAAATTATAGAAATAAAGGTATGTCAGGAATATTCTCACTGGTCTCTACATCTTCTGGCTGAACTTATTTTTTTCCTGCAAAAGAGTAGAGACAGAAATTACCAATGCGGATGAGTGTTAACTACCTAATAATGACTTAACAAAACGTGAACAAGTTTTAAAGCAGAGAGTAAAGCAGCAGGACTTAATGTTCTACCCTTTTACATTGATTTTTTACATTATGGTTTTGGATCTGCTGATGTTTTAGGATGGAGGATAGGACAGACTTGTCAACACATGACGTGTGTATAAATGATCTCTTGGTATTTTCAGGCAACACATGCTTCAGTACCCTGAAACAAAATGTTTATAAAAAGACCAGTGCTAGTGATGACTTGTTTATGAGTTCTTAAGGTAAGCTTTTAAGCAAATTAGCCATCAGTATACACTTTCAATCCTTTTTGCTGTTAAGAAATTCTCTGGTGCTGATCCATGAGTGCAGTGTGATAGCAAGTAGCTTTACAAAAGTTCAACTGAGGCAGATGATCTTGAGTGCTCCCAAAGTGTCTGAGACAAAAACATTCATAAAAAATCCACATCACCTTCTTTCAATAGTAAAGACAGATTATAAGTGTTTTGTATTTTCTAAATAATAAACCTATTTTATCAGTGATTAATCAGTTAATTTAGGTGTAGTTTGATGGAAAAAAAACCTCTTGAACCTGAAAACTTAATCACATATTTGCATGCAGAAGGATAAGAGATGCAATTTTTTAAAAAGGTAGCTTGACAGTAATTTATAGGAAATAGTGACATATCACCCAGAACAAATATGGGAGATCCTTATTGAGAGATCAAATCTTGAGCAGCTCTGCATGTGAGTTAATCTGTTCTACATCTGGTTTGTTGCATTAGCATGTAAATTTTGTCTCCTTGTGTTCATCAAACATGGATATTGCAAACAGATACACAAAACAGTTTTTAAGTATGAACCTAAAAACAGGCTTCCAAGGCAGCAAAGAAAATATGGTATCTTTAACCACATAGCATTCTAACAGATGCATTTCATTACTCATGTATTTTTATTTCCAGGTCCTTTTCAATAAAAGAGAACAACACATGCTTGTACAAAGAAATTCAATATTAGAATGTGCACATCAGAAAAAACATGCATTTTTCTTAGTAGAATTCAGTTGTTATTATTAGGGTCCTTAAGTGGCAAGTATCTAGCCAATGTGTATTAGCCATGTCTTTGATGTAGAAATCTTATCATTAAGTCTCAGTGACATTTCACTGTGTTTCCTACTAGTTCAGTCAACTCACTTGCCTGTAAAATGTCTTCTGATATCCACGTTTTTTCCAGTTCAGTGAGTAGCTGGCTATTGATGCAAGAACACACCTACTGTAATGATATGTATCTGCTGCTTTAATATTTCTCTCTATCAATAGAACAGAACACAGATGAGTCCTTGGGGTCAGGATCTATTTTAAAACATCCTGGGACTGCCATCACTTGTGGGAATCCAGTAACTGGTCCTGGAAGGGGCTATGCTAGGTTTTTGGGGGAATGGTATTACAGTTAGAGATGAAAATAAAACACCAGCACTATGCATAAATTTAGGGAGGGAGGGGGGCTTTAAGCTTGGAGCGTTACACAGGTAGCCTGAAAACCATATCCTCACAGAAATGTGGCTACTAGATTAGATCTGGCAAATTTAGAAAGCTTCTAGTATTTTAAGGAGTTTTGCCATAACTCATACAACATGCCATTGTATTTGGAAGTTGTTTTCAGGCTAACAATTTCTTCTCAACAAGGATTGTGTGCACTTTACCAAAATGCACTGGTTAGGAGATGCAATAAAAAGTGGGAAAACTCTATCTGGCTGTACAGCCATGAAGAAAGTGTCATTTCTGCACATGGCCCTCCCTCAGACACAGCATCTGCAGGTAATGCTTGCGACTGTTGCAACACACTGTATTTTAGTTTGTTTGGAACAGGATTTTCAAGAGACCCTCTGGAGTACAATTGAACCATACCTTCCATCACCAGCTGTACTTTATCAGTTCATTCTTTCTTCCTATCTGATGTTCAAATGAAAACAGATTTATTATTCACTCTGATGTATGCTGCTGAATATCCATGTGGTAATAAAAATGGCTCTACTTTAGGCTGAAGTTGTAATAGAATTTCTTGTAGTTATTTGTAACGTCCTGTGGATCTGTATGTACGTTATGCCTGTATTTCCACTGAAACTACACTATATACTTTCCAATTAAACATCACTGACCAAATGGGACTATGCAACATAAAAATACTGTGAGATATTTAGCTTTCTGAAGTATACACTCCTGTCTTCCTGGAAATTATACGTAAGTACAAATAAGGCACAACTTCAGTGTTTCAGTAAAAATCTTTGTTTTCACAGCCTCATCTTTGATCCTGCAATGCAGTCAAAATGTAGACTGTGTAGCATCTGATTATAGTCATCATTTCCCTAGCAACAGACTGATATCCTCACTCAATACATTATACAGTATATTTCAGAGAGCAGGGCATGCCAGAAGGGAAGAAGATGGATGACTCAACAGGTCTTTTTCATCTGTAACACTCATCCGTGGAAAGAATTAA
Source organism: Rhadina sibilatrix (assembly GCA_013400275.1). Classification (NCBI taxonomy): domain Eukaryota; kingdom Metazoa; phylum Chordata; class Aves; order Passeriformes; family Phylloscopidae; genus Rhadina; species Rhadina sibilatrix. Next base: position 317,895 of record VWYO01023155.1, read on the forward strand.
GAACTCTCTGAACACAAATGCAACACCTTCATTTGTTTGGAAGTGCAAATACCAACAGTGTATAATAATATTAATAACAATGATTCTATAGAAATTGCTACTATTACGGCATTTTTATGGATCTCTCCCCCCAAAAATAAAAAAAAAAAAAAAGGCAAGCACCCCAGAAAGCAACCAAAAAATGGCACACGGACACCTCCTGGTGGCACTGGGGTGTATTTTTAAATAGAAGGATGCAAAATTAAACCAACCCATAGAAACAAAGGTCCTAACAGTCACAATGGATCTAGGGTGATTAAGGGGTTGAGAAAAATCTTTGAAAATCATGAGAGCCGAGTATTGTAAATATATCTTTTACATGATTGAATTATGACCTTGGCTTTTGTACTTAATCTCTTAAAACACATTATTTTTCAGAACTTCCCCGGGCACTGCACCTATACTCCATAAATAAGATTTCCATAACTACTGGAAATAAACGGAGTTTTGAAGTAGGCCTTGCAACTGGTTGCTGTAGATGGACTGTAATCAGAAATGCATTATTGGCTGGTTTTCATGCAAACTCTGATAGCTCTGAGGACAACCAAAAGAATCCCAGCCTGTGTTCACCAGTCTGGCAGATAAAATACTACAATATTTTTACAGTACCTTTCTGGTGACATTTACTATCAGGAAATTAACAATCTGAGTATATCAAATAGGCTACGAACTTAAATAGTCATCGTAGCAAAATCAAAGAATAATCATCTGAAATCTGTGGATAGTTTGTGCTTACTGGAATTCCCCACAAAAAAAAAAAATAAAATAAAATAAAATAAAATATTCAGAACAAAACACAAAAAAAGACTCAAACAAGCAAACAAAAACCCCTCAGAAATGTCATCAAGGTAAATTCAGAAGAAGGGAAATTCCAAAGCATTACAGAGTGTTTATGATAGACCTCTCTTTCTTTGTGTTATTCTCATGATCTGTCCCAAACAACTAGGTGTTGAGATAAGTAATGAAGGAATTTGGCGGCTCTTACCATAAGTAACCCAAGATGTTTCAAAGAAAAGGGAAAAACAGAAGAGAGCTCTGGTGGGTAAACCTATTTTCTACCTTCTTTCCTGATGTCTGAAAGTTGACTTAGTGCTGCAGTGAGTTCAACTTTATATCAACGAATTTTTTCTCTTTTCATTACCTGGAATATGTTCCTTCTCCAACAAGTCTTGTGACCAATCATTTAGGATTATTAAATGGCTCTGCATAAGACAAAGCCACAGAGAAATTTCATTCCCTTTAAAGTAGCCTATCTATGTTTTCACAAATGGAGTCCACAGGTTATTGTAATATGAATTATGACAGGGATGGTAAGTTGTTTTGCAGTGGTACTTCCAAACAGAATCATCCAATGGTTTGAGCTAGAAGGAACCTTAAAGATCATCCAACCCCCCTGCCATGGGCATGGACACCTTCCACTAGACCAGGTTGCTCAGAGCCCCATCCTTGAATACTCCCAGGGAGGGAGCATCCACTACTGCTTTGGGTAGTAGCTCCAGTGCCTTGCCACCCTCATAGTAATGAATTTCTTCAGTATGTAGCAAAAGTGTTATGCTTGTATCACTCAAAAAACAGAAATTGCTCTTTCAGTATTGCAAACAGAGTTCTGCATGCACAGCTTTTCCCAAGGCAACCTAAATGTACATAGCCACCTGTGAATCATATAAGTGTTGCTTTTGGGAATGCATTCTTCCCTGAAACTTCTTGTTTTCTCAGAGCTGAAAATGATAGATCTGTGTGATGAAAGCTATTTACTTTCCATATATGTATATGTGTGTTTGTGTAAGTATTCAAGGACTAGAAAATTAGGCAGATATTCCATATCCTTGGGCACATGGTGTGACTCTTGGGAATGGTGCTATGTAGGGCAAGGAGCTGGATTTTATGATCCTTCAGGGTGCCTTCCAACTCAGCTTATTCTGGGATTCTGAGATTCTTTCTCAAAGAAAAACAAGTTCACATATTAAATATTACAGAAAAATCCACATCCTTTACTAAATAGCATTCTTTTACCAAATTTTGGCCAAGATAGCCAACATTAATGTAAAAGTCAGCACTTTTCACTGTGCTGTCCTGAAGACACTTTTCAAAAAAGTATCTTATTTATTCTACCATGATAGTTTAACAAACCCTAGCCCTAATTAGGGCAGTAATTTTGCAAAATTTGCACACAAATCTATCAACATATTATTTTTATCACTATTTGAACTTCAGAAGACCTGCTTTCATGTCAGCTACATGCAAGGCCAGTCAACATCTTCCCAAGACCTCCCAGCCTCTTTATGGTCCCTCCTTACTGTGTTCCTACTGTAAAATTAGATATTTAGGGGCTGCTCTCTGAAGCATTATTCTGTTTCTCTAAAATACTTCAGTGACTGCTGTTCATGTGTTATGAGGTCAGAAAATTTAGAGATTACTACTTTAATGTTCCATATTAAAACTAATTTCTTTTTCTCTGCTGTTTTTGTTTCTTTAGGACATGTAAAAATATTCAGTAGATATTCCAGCTTCCTGAATATTTTCACAGTAACAGTGAATGTAAAGAACTGAAGAGTTAATTTCAAGCTAGGAAAAAAGCAAGTAACTGCTTTGAGTTTTATGGCACAGTACATATACAATAATTTCTAGACTGCTCAGCACATTCTGCAAAAATGACACTTAAAAAAAAAAGCAGATCTGATTTATACAGGTTAAAGAGAAATCTCAGAAAAACTCTCTTCACTAAAGATAACAGATTTGGAGAAGCATAAAACCTATATGGGGAACACTGACTACTAGAAGAAGATTCAACTGATAAAATTTTGGCGTTCAAGTTTCAATGACAAGGAGAATTCATGGGGTATTTGTTGCCCTGAGGTTTCACCCAATAAATTTCCCCAGTTCAAATCCAGAAACTCCTATCCCTTATCTAACCAATTATTCTGGTTTGGGCTGAGAGAGAGTCAAGAAGAGAGAGAAGTTTCTCCAAGGGATGATTAAGGAGCACAATCTAATTTAGGTTCTTTGAATTTCACCCTATAAAAAGTGACTTGGGACTTCCTATTTAGTTACATGGACAATTCCCTTCAGTGTCTGGCACAAATATTTCTTTATACCTATGCAATGAAGAATCAGGGCTCACAAACTTGTCTTTTCACCTTCACTTTCTATTAATTTTGCCCTTTCTCATGAAATGAGATAGCAAAGGCTCATATCACAAGTGGAACAGGTATTTCAAACATGTACCAGTTTCACTGGAGTCACTATTATGTTTTACGAGCCACATTTACTGGATGAATGGAGTTTTGTAGATTTAGACAAAAGATGATTCACGAGTTTGCAGTTCATAAACACAATGATCAACTGCTCAGCATATAATGATCTACCAACCTGAAAAAACCCAACTTGAACAGGAAATCAAAGGAATACTTCAAAAGACACTAATTTGACCAGCTGTGCAAGGTTCTAAAGAAAGGACATCAGTAACCCCAGCAACAGGCACCTGGAGTTTGTTCACTTTAGCAACTGCATTTCACATAACATACATATGTCAATTATACAATTAATACATGTGTCAATAAATACAATTAAGTGTCATCAGTGGTAACAGTTACAAGTCTCCGCTTTTCGGAGTCACAGAATGGGCTAGGTTGGAAAGCACCACAGTGGATCATCTGGTCCAGCCTCCCTGCTCAAGCAGGGTCATTCTAGACCACCTTGAGTGCTGTTTGATATGAAATCTTGAAAACTTCTTCCTCTATGAAAACGCTGTGGGTTGAGTTGTACCAGTGATTTTGTTTTAAAGGGACAGGATGACGCTACTGTATTTCATATTGTCTTATTTCTTTACACTCACCGGTAGAAGGAGGTAGAAGATATATGTCAACTTGGAAGGTATTTCCATCTATGCTGTATTCTTTTCTATCTGAGCATTTGAGTAATGCAGCAAAGTGAATGTAGCAGGCCTAGCATAACGAATGAAACTGGTGGTAGTATCTGAAACTGAATATATTTAATAGAATTTAATACAAATAAACATAATCTAATACTTTTTTTACCAATGTATGTTTCATTAATATTAGTAAATTGATTCCCCTTTTTACTATCTTTGTACCATATACTGACATTTCTCTTTCCACTTTCTGAAGACATTGCTTCTTTAAGCCTGAGACATCTCCTTTTAATGCTTTAAAAATTAGCCCATTTGGCTTGTGTAACTCAAAGCTTTTTGAACATTTTTGCGTAGGAAATATGCAATTTCAGAGAAGCATGTGAACTCTGTAGGTAACAACTTCGAGGTGATTCTGCTCTTTTGCCTACAGCACAAGGAACACTTAGGAAGGGTTTCAGAAGGATACTAAAGCTTTTTTCATAATGTAGGGGCATACTGACTAAGAAAATCAATCTGTTCCTCTACTCAGCCAGAAGCAATAGGTTTTTGACCACTTAATATGAGAATGAATTCAGAGCAGGGAAAAGTGCCCTTATCTTAATACTTGTTTCTTGAACCATGAAGTACATCAATAAAATATCTGTATTTATCTTTAGACCTATATATCTTTATTTCTATCTATATGTCCATCTAATCATATGGATTAGATATAGCCATAAAGAGATATACTAGCCACATTTATACAGATATAAATATATAGATATATAGGGATATTATAGGTATATATTACATATCTCTGTAATCTAAAATGAGTAGAACAGTGCAATATCCCAAGCAGAGAAATTGCTCAACACACCAGCTATAATCACATGGATATTCAGGTATTTTTTTTTCAACAGGAAAAGCAGAACATTTTTTTCTGGAGCATTATAATACCTAACAAGTTCAGGTAGGATGAGATTATTTTTTCTTTGTTCAAATGTCTTTGTTAGTTTTTATATTCCAGTAAAGATGGTACACTAAGCTTTTTGAAGACACTAGTGGACGAGGAAGAAATTTTATCTTAAAAGCTTTCAGGGTGCAGTTTGACAGCTTGGGCTTTGAAATTTGTGATTTCTATGAGCCAGTCTGCCAGGCTGCATCACAAGGAAGTACGAATGTGCTGTACATGAAGTGAAGGTGCCGCATATAACCTTGAAGCTCCACACATAGGAAAGGTTGGCCCTCTCTTTCAATTACCATCTTTTAGCCATAAGCCAATATGCTCACTCATCCTTGCCAGAGCGCTGAAATAAACATTGGAGGGAAGCATTCTGCACAAGGATTGACTAAGCTCATTTATGTGCTTATTGGCTTTGAATATGACAGCCACTGAGTACAAGACTCAGAACTAAGCCCTTTATTCTTCCGGAAAGTCAAGTTCCTACTCTTTTGGACAGCTATTCATCACTTTTACCAAAGATCTTTTGAAGTAAAAACTCAAAACCTTAAATAAGTGTCTTAAAGGTCCAGATACCATGTCCTTTTGTGGCTGAAGGTGAGATCTCTTCCTCTTCCCTGTTGAAAGCCTCAGGAACTTTGGGGTATTTTGCTCTTTAAAGAAAGTACATGAAAAACATACATGAAAAAACCAAAGGCCAGATGATCACGACAGTACACTGTGTCTCAATCCAACAATCATTCTTCCTATGACACCATTTTATTTTGAATGTAGCAATAGTGCCTGTTTCGACAACAGTTTGCAAAATAAAGCTTTGATCCATGGCATCAAAGGTTTAGCTTAATTCCCATGCTTTGTCTGAGGCTTTGGATCTCCACCATCTACCTTCTAGACAAGAAAGTATTCTGGTGCTGAGAATATCAAGACTTCCTCCTTTAAAAGCATTTTCCCACTGTGTAAAAAGAAAATAAAGGCCTTACTTAGCTTCTCCCAGGTGAATGCCATAACCACTAGATTACCTCAGGATGGGTCCAAAACGACACTGATTATTTTCTTTAAGGAAAAAGACTAGAATTGATAATCTCGTCTTCAAAGGGAACTACTCAAAGGAATTTGCATACTTAATAAGAGCAGTCAACCTAAAGAAGAGAAAGGCATTTCAAACTCAAAAGGAGTCATTTACATCCTTGACAAGCAGGTCTTAGACATCACTTTGTGCTATTCTTTACAGGCTTATGTACAAGCACACAGCTTCTGCAGATCCCTATGCCCATAACCCAGGGTCAATGTAGGCATCCTCAAAGAATTGCAAGAGTTGCATCCTCCTCATGAACACAGTCCAACATTTATTAACTTTTCTCACGGGAGAGATCACAATCCACAGCTGATCTGAAATTTGGATATAACCAACATTTTCTGTCCAACAACAAGATTAATAAAACATCCTTAAATTATAACTATTCAATTAAGCATTGGCATCCAGGAGCAGATTTCCTTCCAGCATTAATATTCCAGGCTAATTTTGGGAGAGGTTAGTGACAAACAGCTGCTTTTGAAGCTGTCAGTTACTCACTGCTTCTCCATCCTAGGGTCTTTAACTTAATAACACAGCCTTCCTTTTTCACGTATGATGTTGATAGTTCATAAAATAATCCCCAAACATCCTTTACCAAGAGAAACATGCAACTGGAAGAATGAAATCTGGGAACAGAAGAAGAAAAAAAAACCTACAAAAACCTTGGAGTTAATCCCCTTCTGACCGGGAAGTTGCTTTTATAGTATTCCAAACAAATATTTTGACAATACTTCTAAAAATAAAGATCTATTCTTCACTAAGAAAATACATTTAAGACCAATAGGAAAAATATAACTTATACAGCTGTGTTTAACAGAAAGATTCATCTGATGTGCATACAAATAGGTATATATGTAGCATATATAAATAAGTATATGTGACAGAAAAGTATGATTGGAGAAATTAGATACCGAAAAGATAAAAGATACTGAAATTAAGTGGTCATCTGAAAAAAGAAAATTACAAGTAGGCACTTTCCCTTGACTCCATCTCTCTAAAATACATTGTTCCTGAGTAGATGTGAGACTGCTGAGGCAAACTTAGCTCTATGATGTAAATTTAGGGTAATGGTGTTGAAGTGAATATTACATTTATTTATTGGCTTTTTAGGGCAGGAATTGACTGCATTCTGTAATTTCTGCATCAAACTCATGCTGTAAATCAGATTCATATTTTATCAGGATCTAAATCTATGCATAGATGCATTTGTTCTTAGGGCATTTCCTGAAAATTGCTATTACAGATCCATCGGTGGAGGGGCAGGGGAGGTGTCCAGCACTTTATTGGGGTTACTTTTAATACTAAATGTCTGTATCCTAGAAAATTATACTTGATTCCAATGAATTATACTTAAATCCAATGAAGATATTTCAGAACTCACTTCTTTCTTTGAACATATGACTACAAATACAAATGTTACTGTTTACAGCTGTATGGCAGTATCTGAGAATAGCATATTGTTCTGAAAGTTCAGAAGAGCAAATAACACATTTGAAACACAAACAAAATCTTGGTTATTTTCATTCCCCTCATATTTATTTGACATTCAGCTTTGAGACTTCAAAGTCACAAGGGGGGATTATTATTATTATTGTTGTTGTTGCTATTGTTTTTATTATATAATACTGAGTAAATTTTTCTTTCATCATAGCTTGATTATGCAAAACTTTCTCTCAAAATAATCACCTATATGGAACTGTGGTGAAATCCATATAACAGTAAAAAATAAGATCACTGCATGCATATATATTTAATAGCTGGCAACTAACTAATTTGATATAAAGGCATGCATTGGCAACAGACATCTTCTACATGCCTCCAAGTTTTATCCTTAGGACAACCCCACCCTGACTGACACACCCATGAATCTGAGGAATGATGCTGTTCTACATTATCTTTTTTTTTTTTT
>VWYO01023155.1:325813-338956 GCA_013400275.1 Rhadina sibilatrix
TTTTACCAGAAACATGGTGCTTTTCTGCAACTTATTAATGATATTTTCTGAGGTCACGTGATATCATCAGTACACTTGAGTTTCTCATTGTCCAAAACAGAGGCTTTATAGGAGAGCAGATGTGATTTCCTTCTAATGGAAACCATTAGATTGAGTGCAAACAGTGAGCTGGTACACACAGAAGTTTTATTTCCCTGTAGGACCAAAATCTGCAGACCAGATCTTTTCCAAGATAAGATGTTTGGTAACTGTTCCACATTTTCTGTTCACTCAAAATATGAAAAGAGCAAGGTAGCCTTGTCAACATTGTATACTTCCCAGTTACACTTAATTACAGTAGATACATGTGAGATCTATTGGAGGAATACTTCATGATTTGAATGCTTTAGAAGAGATGACAGAGGACATTTGAAAATTAAAACATTGATGAAGAAGAGGACACAGCAAACAAACACTGTGCACAGAGATTCTGGAAACCTGATAAACATCACACTTCCAGTTCAAGCTTCTGGTTTACAGCAGCATTTTTAAAAAAAGGGCAGGACAGTTAGATTTCTTTGCAATGACAGCTCTTGTTTGATGCTTCTGTGAGGATCCTCCCTCTGACTTTCCCAGTCTCGTTCTTCTTTTTGAAGTGTGTCATTAGCAATTCCAGTTCTAGAAATCTTGGGCTTTGTCTCTAGTCCTGCTGGTCTCAGAAAATGTTACCTTTCTCTTCCAGCTGGACCTCTCCAACAGCAAGTCAGACATCCCAGACTGGAGTATCTTCCAAGAATTATACAGACAAGTCAGAATTTTGTTTTTCTGAATAACTGTAGATGAACCTTCTTTCTCTGACACTTCACCTTGTCCCATTTCATCTTCTAAGTCTTCCAAGCTTGAGTTATGGAGTGAGATCCTTTTCTTTAAGAGTTTCAGAAAGCCATTTGTAGTCACATAGCAGATGGATGCAGCATAGCATTCACAAGGTATGAAGTCACATAGCAGATGGGTGCCTATTAAGATCACGACTCTAAGATCAAGTCTCTTCTCCTTCCTCTTTTTTGCAAAAAAAAATTTCTTGTCAAGTTTCTCAAGCATTTTGCTTGACTGTATTGTGCTAAGGAAAGAACACTTAGAAAGCATCATGTAAGCCAGTGCTCTGTACCAAAACAATGACAACTTACACTTCTGGGGACCTGAGCAGAAAGGCAGCACAGCCAGTCAGGCAGAACATCCTCTCTGGACAGAGGCTCAGATGCCAAAGGACTACACAGTCACTTTGGCAGCACAAGCTTTAATGTTAACACTTCTCATAAGCTCTTGTTTGGAAGAGGCTAGGGCAGAGAGAGCTCTGTTACCCTCACAGTTCTTGACCAAGTCATAGGCTAAAAAACATGGAAGAAATCACTAATGAAAAAGCTACAATAGATTATTGTAGTTACAATAGTTGAAATTGGTGACACATGCTTTTTGTAACCTGTTAGTAAGATTTGGGTAGAGAATGATAACCCTTACTAACTAACTAAGTCTTACTGGTTAACTAAGCAGTGTAGAAGAGAGACTATGGAGCAGTCTCTTCATGCCTTTCTAAAAAGCTTTGGAAAAGGAATGCCTTTGCTCTAAGGAGGAAAAGGAGTACTCTTTAAGGGCCTGCCTGGATTTCAGGAGGGTTGTTAGGCAAATACCAATAGAATTTTTGTAATGGCATCTGACTACATCATTGTTTCAATCTCTACTTACAAGTTTCCTAACTGCACTGAACCTCTACAGCTTTAGGAATTCACTTCGAATAAAGAACAGGAGCATTTCTGCACAACTACTTCAAGCAAAATCCTCTTTGAAATGAAGGAAAGGTTTGCATAGTAACTATAAGAATCTCAGAGTAGCATAAGAAACTGTAGGAATGTGAGGTCAGATCTCAGGCTGATGGCTTTGGAAGCACATACTGAACTCATGAAAGGAAAAATAGAACTTTAGTATCTGCTGATAACAAGGGGTCACATCTTATTCTACACCAATTAAGTGGGTGTAACCCTCTTAAGACAGAAAGTCAAGCACCCAGGTCAAGCCTTTTAAGAACAACTTTTCTAGTTGTTATTATTAAGGGGGAAAAAGCTCTTGCAGAGTGAAAGGCAGAGCCTGAAAAAAAAAAAAGATTTTGCAGTTTGTTTTTCTACCCCACAGCAAATAGATGAATAGTCATATACAGCATGATCAAAACATATAAAAATGATATTTCACAACTCTTCTCAAGCATAGAGAAGAATTTGTACCTTTTAATTATTAATATTTCTGGAATTACAGAGTTGCTGTGAGAAAAGGGCACAATAAGCTTGTTTTGTTATTCTGATATTCAAGAACAATGCACACCCATATTGAGTCCCCCAGTTTTCACCTAGTTTTGGTTGGATAGTACTCTTCAGTCTTGATTATTTAGCACGCAGCTAACTGGACTAAGAATTTTTTCCATACTTTAAAGAATGTCCTTCTACTCACACAAAGGCTTTCTACTGGTCATTTAAAAGAACTGTAGCGAAAAGTGATTACTTCCCCTATACTGGGAAAGGAAGGATTTCTAAAGGATTCTAAAGGATTTCTAAAAAAAATCTTGTCTATCTGAAAATAAAGCTAAAATAGCCTACAATCAGAGTGCATGTAGCAAACCTTGTGTCTGTCAATAACACTTCACAAAGCATTATTAAAGAAGCATAAGGAAATCATCTGTACCACAGCAGCATCCAAATTCAGCTTCTCTGCTGTTTTCATGGTGGTTTAATGCTCCATAGCAGTACTGGGAATATTTCATATTAAGCAATATAGCATATTAAGCAATGCGCACACACACAACGGGGTTTCCTCAAACTAGGAATGGAAGGAGTTCTAAAGCTACAAACAAAAGCCTTGAAATGGCTTCTCAAAAATTTCTCAACAAACAAAATAGTGGAGAATTTACCTTAAAGGGTGTGCATATGCTATTTTGATAGCAAATACAGATTTCTGAATTCACAGTGCAAACAGGAGCAATGCAGAGCGCCTGTAAATTACTCTGTCAAGCACAATATTGCATGCTGATCCATATCTCCATAGATATGAAACAGTGACCTCATCCCTTCTACTAGAACTATGAAATCTGTTATATACAAAAATAGCTACACAGTAATTGTAAGCCATTGGCAAAGAAAAACCCAATTACCTCAAAGAATGTCAGTGGCAGCATTTGCTTCTAATTTTTGTTTCTGTTTATGGCAAAAATAATAATCATTTTGTTAGCAAACCAGATGTTTATACATCAAGCATATTAACTGAACTGGCGCACACACACAACTATAGGATAACACACACAAAAGATGACTGATTAAGATAATGAATGATTAAACACATCAGCTGATGGAAATTACGTTTGAGATTTCTATGGCGGACATTCAGGGAAGTACAGAACTGGAAAGAGCTAAAATGACAATTCAAATACAAGGTCCAAGACCCTAAAAGTTTGAGGTCTGAACACAGGGAAAGTGAATGACCTAAGAGCTATCTATTCATTCCTATAACACTGTAGTTCTGACATAGAAATAATAGTACAAGGGGATATTCAGGTTCTGCCAGGAACTGCGCTGGACTTTTATGTTTGAATTTAATTATAGAATCACAGGATGGTTGAGGAGGGAAGGGACCTCTGGAGGTCATTCGCTCCAACCCCCTTGCTCAAGTAGGGCCACATACAGCAGGCTGCCCATGACCATGTTCAGGCGAATTTGGAATGTCTCCAAGAACAGAGACTCCACAACCTCCCTGGGTAACCTGTCTCAGTGCTCAGTCACCCTCACAGTAAAAAGCTCTTTCCTGATGTTCAGAAGGAAACTCCTCTGTGTTGGTGTGTGCCCACTGCCCCTGGTCCCATCACTGGGCACTGTTGATAAGAGCCTGGCTCTGTACTCTTTACCTACTCATTTGAGGTGTTTCTACACACTGATGAAATCCCTCTGAGCCTTCTCCAGGCTGAACAGCCCCAGCTCTCTCAGCCTTCCCTTATCAGAGAGATGCTCCAGTCCCTTCAGCATCCTGATGGCCATCCACTGGAATGCCCAGTATGTGCATATTTCTGCTGCACTGGGGGATCCAGAATGGGATGCAGTACTCCAGATCTCACCGGTACTGAGTACCAGTGCAGAGCAGAGCTGCAAGTTTCCTCTCTTCACCTGCTGGCAATGCTTTGTCAGTGCAGTCCAGGACGTCGTTCCCTCTCTTTGCCATAAGGGCGAAGACACAGATCCTGCAGGACTGGTCAGCAGGGAGGGCATGCCGATCTGTAATACGGGCTAAAGGCTATATTCAGCAGGCATGCAAAGTGCTGACTTGTAAGACATAAATGGGGCTTGCTTTACAGTGACTCAGCCACCATGCTCTAAGCAAATCTCCACATTTGTCTGCTTGTACTGCAGGCACTTTGAAACCCACTTAGTCACGTATTTATCTGAAGTGCAAACAGCCCCAGCCCCTCAAGACATGGCTGAACAGCCTCCACCTATAATCACCTCCAACTGCATATGGTGATTTTATGTAGGACACTGGACAGGTGAGAGAACTTGGGGTACTTTGAGGCACCCAAGAATCTCCTATCACAAGGTCAAATCACATTTGTATGCTTAAGTTTGGTTTCAGGAAAAGGTAGCCTCTACTGACACTGCTGTCCCAAATTTTGTTTATGGTGCATAAAACGCATACAAGGGATTAGACATAGTCATCCAAGCCAGATCAGACGTGCAAATGAGGAGCTGGCCTCCTTTGATTCTGCTTACAATACAGAAATCAGCGAGAGAAGTAATGATGAGAGGGAAGTGAAGAACCTGAGGTTGCAGAAGCAATTCTTGAGAGCAAAGTTCTGGAAACAGATGTTTGACTACCTGGAGAGAGTACTTAGGAGATAGCCTAATCTGAAATACTGCGAGAAAATCAAGCCAAAAAAGTAACACGAGAGACTGATTTTAAAGTATTCAGAATTTAATAGAATTCAGTGGGGTTTCTCCCTGAAGTGCCAGTTGCACAGCATTGTTAAGCCAGCTCTTTCCATTCTACTCCTAATGAATTAGGTCCACAAAAAGCAAGAATTTCACACTGGCGGGAATTGAATCAAGTGGTCCCTAGAATCAGAAAAAGGTAAGCAGAGATGTAGGGAAGAGGACTCTGCATTGCAAAATTTTCAGTAAGTGTAAGCAGTATCCCAGAGTTGTAAAAGATTTTTGAGGGCTTAGTTGCATTTAGATGCACACAAAAAGCATATTTGAAAATATAAAATTGGGCTTGAAGCTCAGTTTCAGTTCCTTGTTTCTCTCTTCAGTTTTAATTAGGCTTTTTATGGAATTAGTTCTCCAAAACTATTTAAAGAAAAATCAAAGGGAGGAATCAATAAGGAAAGAGACAACCAGAAGTGCCTGGCAGCAAAACACTTCTTTTTTTCTCTCATTACTGCCTGTGTTTGATCTCTAACTAACTCCTTTGCACTTTAATTGACAATACCTGGAACCATCTGATATATTTATGATCTAAATGGCCTTCCCAAATGGACACAAAAATCTACTGAACACTTAAAACATGCTCATGTTAAAGACATAAGAAATACTGGTATACAAAGACACAAAATAAAAAAATTTAAAAAAAATTATTGGAGGAATTTTGCCTAACCCATTTTATCTTATATATAATCTGTTGAGAAAATAAAATTGAATCCCACTTAAAATCAAAAAAATCCTCACAAATATCATGAAAGTGGCATCAGGAAAACCAAAGAAACAAGCAAAAATCCCATCATAAAATGTCATAATCAATGTGGAATACATTGATTCTCAAAATCTCCTTTTTGGCCGTTACTAAATGAAAGCCAAAATCACATATTTAACTTTTTATTTTGCAAATATTTACCTCTCTTCAAGCAAAAGGAAGATGACTGTGAGTAAGAGGCAGAGGGGACAATTTCAGCTCTTTATTCTGCTTGCGGTTTGTCGTGCTTTCTTTTCCTCTTTCCATGTCTTACTCTGACAGTGTCAGTAAAGGCTTGAGATACAAAACTTCCATAGTTGCTGGATATTATTTTCATAAGTAACAGCTTCTACATTCAAATAGGGTTTTTTTACACTCGGTATCTTAGAGCAAATATCAGTTAATCAGGCTCTGAATTCAAAGTGTGTCTCATGCTGTTGAATAAAAACAGAAACCTTGACTCCATTTTTGAGATCAATGTATGTAAGTCTTTTGAATCAATATGAAATTTCACAGTAAGCCAAAGAAGAGAATCAAGGAAAAGCTATGTCTAATCAAATACTATGCAGTGAATCAAATTATCAAAGATTTTTTTGCACCTCTAAATTCTACAGTGTGATCAAATGGCATGAAACATTTAAGAATATATTGTGAAAACTATTCTGACCTAGCATGCATCCCCTCTATTTCTGATTTCTGTGATTAAAAATAGAACTATGCCACAGCCCAGCTGCTGATATATTCCAGTATGATGCAGTTTAATGGGCCCATTTCCCAAAGTGAAAATATGAACTAATATTTCTGTGTTTCTTGCTCAAGCTTGTGTATGTCTGGTGAGTTTTTATAAAGATATGGAAAAGAAAATATCCTGCCAGATGGCAAATTAGAAAATAAAATCCAACACTTTTTTCATTATATTTAAATCTACAGTAACTATTGAAGTCATTCATGAGCAACCATTCATCACCACAAATAATGTTTTACAATCTACTGTGTGCCCAATGCGTCAAGATTCTTCCGTAAGTATTCACATGAAGCTGGAAAGATCAGTGGAGTTGTATCACATGGTGAAATTAATTTTTTTTATCCAGGTATCTAACTACATAGCAAAGCAAACTAATACAGAGAAAGCCATCTCAGAGTACCTCAGTCTGAGGGCCACCACATTTGCCACGATTACTTGCAGTTTGCTGAAAACTCCCAGTGTACTGATGTATGCCTAAAAAGCAATTGATTGCAATTCCCCTTTGATCTGGGTGTTAGAGAGGCTAGAGCATCACTTTTCATCCCACACTCTCAGTAGATGTAATCACTGATACGTCTTAGTATTAGAAAACAACACGTGGCATGCAGATATTTAGCATCTGGGAAAAAAAAGAAATCACAAATCATTATGAGACAGAGGGAATTCTCACCTTGGACAAGCATAAATGTTACTGGTAAGAGATAGAGCGAGAAAGGCTAAAGAAACATAGAGAGGGAGGCTGTGGCTTTGAAAGGAAAAATAAAAAGAGACAACTATTGGGAGATCAACTACAACTAGAACAGGCCTGGAGAATTCATTGACTGGGCTCTTTGTTTAACTTAAGGAAAAGTACATCAATTTAATGATACTTGGATTAGACAAAACTAAATGTTAATCTAAAACTAGATGAAACTTCAGTGTTTTCTTTCTTTGCAAAAGTATTAGTTAAAATTATTTTAAAAGGACTTCTACTGGTATATTCATGGCTATATATTCTCAAAGAACTGCAAACATGCAAATTTAGTCGCATCATGCAAACATGATTAGGGATGATATGCACTGCATAATCTGTCCAGGTTTTTATTGAAGAATAGATGGATCACAAGAACACATTCTGGGAAAGAAGCTGAGTATCTTAGGTGATGAATAAAAAAAGAAACTTTTCCATCTACCCCTTCAGAATATTTTATTCTGATACAAAATCTAAGTTCAGACAGAATCTCTAGTCTTACCATAATCTAATATGACCTATTCCTCTGCATAGTGAAGAAATACACTATCAAATTACAATATAAATATAGATTAATTTTAATGTCATTTTAATTTCTTAATTTGAAAATTTTGCCTTAAAGGGTGAAATTACCTCATCTCATTGATAGAATAATGGTAAATATGTATAAATTTAATTTTATTTACCATGCAAGGCATTTGAAAGGTTCCAGAAGAGCAGAATATTTCACCAGATGGGTAGTCAATTTGTTCATACAATACATAGATGTACCCAAGTTTTACATGTCTACCTAGCAAAGTCCATCTTGTAAGTGAGCATTTAGGAAAGACAAACACATAAAGTGTTTTGTGGAACTCTCTGGCTTTGCAAAATCAACTTTACAGCATTGTTTTGTTTCTCAGTATTCTCTCACTTTTGGCTTGTGCTGTGCCTTATAAAACGATTGTGTCCTAAACTAGCAAGCTGAAGCATGGAAGTGTGTTGGAAATTAAACACAAACAGTGCAGGGGATTTACCAAAAGTCAATTTGTTTGGCTTAGCTTTTCTGTACTCTGAATTGCCCTCTCATTTTTTTAAAAAACTAGCCTGCTAGTAGAACTGTAAAAAATAACATCCCAACATATAAAGACTGTTATGTAGGTTGCAAAAAAAGAAATAATTTCTTATGGAAATAAGAAAACAGCAGAGGTACTACATCCAGTGATAAAGTCAGTCCCTGGTCTCCTTCTATTACTGGCTACTCAGCTTGAGAAAAATCTATCCAACAGCTGGCAGCCTAGAATTTAAACTCATATTCTCTTTATTTTTTGGGCATTATTATAACTCATTTACTCTTAGACTCAGATTTATAAATTGAGCAATTAATGTTCTGAGAGAGCAGAAACTGTTTACTCCAGTACTGCTCATCAAGTTTTTTTGTGGTCTCTGGTCTCATTCTGTCTGATCTGGGACAACCACAGCAAACAAAACTATAAAACTGTACTGAAAAAAAACCCAGGTTGCTAAAAAAATTGATAGCAAAATCACAATACTCCATTCCTGAACATAAATTGTGACTATAACCCACAAAAGAACAAAAGGCGTTCTTGCAGGAATTCAACTGAGGAATTATTTTAGTAGGAGAGTAATCACTCTTGTCTGTAGTCCTCAATTAACGTTAACTGTAAGAAAAAGCTTATTAAGAATATTTAAATTTTCAAGTCCCCCTGTGCAAGTATATCTGAATTCCCAGAAGCTAGTTATAGTGCAAAGTGTCTTAATTAAAATACCGCTTTGGGAGATCCTTCTTTATCTAGTGTTCATTATTAACATGAAAGATAGTGGAAAGGTTTTGATTTTTTATAAAGATTTTAGTCATTGTGACAGGGATTCAAATGGTGAAAAAGAGCATTTGAAATGTTAATGAAATTCTGATCATTTTACAGGACTTAGTAGTTTTTTTGACACTTCTGCCCCAAACAAATGATTTGCACTGCTTCACAAAAACCAAGGGCAAGGTATTGTCAAAACTCTGGATCCCGGAGTCTTTCTAAAGATTTGGAATAATACAATGTAGGAATTTTTTTCTATATTGATATATTCAGGAAGCCACATTTATTCCACAGCTCCTCTTGGCCTGTCTGAACTGCTTATCAGATTCATAGCCCATTTTCCACAGCAACCCAGCCCCCTTTACTTGGATGTAAGAATATTTCTAAATGTCAAATATATCCTTTACCTTTCCAGGTATCTCTCACACAAGAGTGACAAACAGGGCTTACATGTAGGAAATGAATTGAATTTATTGTTGCCAGTCAGGCTATGCCAGCCATAAACATCTGCCATTACAAGAAAGCAAAGGGACAACTTTGCATCTCAGTAATATACCTGGAACCTGTGAGGACAGTCCTCTAATCCTTCTGCAAGAGGCCTTGAAGATGCTGGCAGAAAGATTTGATGCCACTGCGTCCCTAAGTTTTGAAATTCAGGACACTTTCAAATCTTAGACCATGATTCCATGTCTCTAGGCACTCTTGAAAATGCTGACTTAATGCAACCAGTGATGTAGACTAACCTGTAACTTTCATCTATGCCCACAAACCATAGGGAAAATGGGTTTTTCCAATTTATCACAAACTCATAATTTATCTCTTGCAACTTATTGCTGTAGGCAAACTCCTTTTTTTACCAACAAAAAATGAAAAACTGTTCCTTTACTGACCAGCAGAAGGAGACCTGAGTCTTTCTGGAAACTGTGTCAACATTACAAACCTGCTTAATGTCTGAGCATACCTCAGACTGACTTTTACCTCTCTTCTTTGGAATTCCTTCTGGAGTTTGGGCACGGGTAGGCATGGCTGCGCTAGTGTTTGTATTTCAATGAATTGAAACAAGTTTGAGTAAGGAAGACATAGATTTTGCATTTAGGGCCATGTTTTCCTGATTCTTCTCAGAGACATTCAGGACTCCGAACACTCAGGACAACAGGACTTCAGACTGCATTACTTTTTAGAGGCAAATATTTCTATCATCATTGCTGACACTGCAAAACAACTGATATGGAAGAGGAGCTAAATATATACTGGTGCTTATAGGCTTACCATAGCATAGCAAATGTAACCTAAGATGTATTAGTAGAAATATTACCAGCAGAGGCAAAGAAGTCTAAGTGAAGTGGTAAGATCATCTCTCTGGGGCAGTTTAAGATTCTGATCACACATGAAATATGAACTAACATGGAATAGGCCAAATAAAGGGTGCTATGGTGGCTATGGAAATGGAGCATAGCTTCTGAAGACAGTTCAGAAGAGCTCTACTTTGTTTAGGCTAACAAGCCAAATACTAAAACAGAATGGATGCTACTTCCCTATAAATGCATGTCTTGGTTTGGAAAGACAGGTATCTGCCAGGGAAACTGGGGTTTCCCTTAGAATGGAGAATGTAAACCCCTCACCCCCGCCAAATTATAATTTTGCAATCAAGGGCTTTCAGGTAAAGATTTTGGGGATAGGAATAACAGTTCTTTACTAAGAATATTAACAATACAAATGTAGTAGGAAACAAAACCACCCAACCAAACAAGCAAGCAAACAAACAAACAAACAATAATTTTGGAGAACCCTGATAAAGTCAGGGCTACAACCTTATACCCTGCTGNGTAAAGAATAAAATACATAAAAGAAATAGAAAAAAAATGTTGGCACAAGCATACATGATGCTAACTAGCAATTAATAAATTTAGCATATGTTTTGGGAAAAAAAAATCCTGAATGTTATAGGAATGTTGTTGCATCAAAGACTTCTTTGGCACAATAGGTCTACAGAAGGAAAACACAAGCTTGGGATTTTTTTCAGTATGAAGGTAAATTTGTAAAGGCATTCCTGTAGCAAGGGGTTAGGATCACAGAGGACAAGTTCCCTGTTCCCCATACAGACAGCACAGTTAAAAGACATCTACTTTTCAGCATCAGGAGTCCTTTAAAGTATGCTGTCCACAGTTACAGTTACACAACACATGTTCAGACACCAGCCACAAGAGCCAAAAGAACCTTTAAGTTTTGCTGCAGAATCCTACTCTGAGGCAGGTTTTGACTATTCACTTGCCTCTTACTCTGGAATAAATGATATATTTGGCCAAGCAGATCCCAAGGGCCATATCAACTACAGAGACAAATCTCTATGGTCTGTGCTGGGGAAGTTGACAGTTACCTCAGATGTGAACACCACACAGTAGACACTTCACGGTGGGTGACCTGAAGGTAATGCATGCCCCTGTTTTTAACAAAAATACCCTAAATTTTTTCAAAGAGAAACAATATTGTTTCAAAGAGAAACAATAAACCAAACCAAACCAAACAAAATGCATCTCTAATATGAAACCCTTCATTAAACTGAGAACATCTTCTCCTCTGGTTTTGAGTTTGCAATCCACATATGGAAATATCATGAGAAGAAATGAACTTCTGGTACACTATCCCAATGATTAGTTTATCAGGAAATGCTTGCTAGCTATACGCTTAAGTTCTGTTTCAAAACCTTAAAGGTTCATTTGCAAAGTTTAGAACTTTGCAGCTTGGTGGCAAACTAGTCACTTCTGGCATGCCCTGTAATTTTATACGCATAAACTCTAGACACCAAAGGCAAGTCTGAAATGTACTTTTACTAAATTAACTAGAAAAAAATTGCAGCTGGAATTACCATATATACCCAAGCTTTTGGTCTCAAATGATGATTTTAATCATATATTATTCATGACTTATCTGGATCTATTTGTTCTGTGCTAAGAGGATGCAGAGATGACAACATGACCATAATATCCAATTTAATGTAGTTTTCATGTATTTGTTTGTGTTTCATTCACAGATGTGCTAAGGACAGTAACTGTGATTTTATGGACAAGTGAATCTGTATCAATCAACTTGTCCAGCATAAGAAATTATTTGCATGTGCCTGTAAAGACAGCAGTAATCTCTGTAAAATCTATTGTACATTAAAAAAACTTTATTAGTTGCTCATGGCATATTGCCACAAGAAAGGTAAATAAAAGATCTTAAGAAGTAATTCTAAAATAATGGCTTGAAGAAATATTGAAATGCTTTGGTTGCTAAAAATGTGGAGACCTTTTGTAAAAGGAACAGAAGAATTTCCATATGTATCAACCATTATGTACATTCATTAGCCAACGGCAATTAGTAGCACTATTTTCCAAAAACATCCATACTCAAATGTTATACTGTAGCAGGAGATTCTGTCAAGATACTAATCTTATATTAGCATCTCTTTCAGTTAAGAAAATAACAGCAGGGCAAAGGGTGGAGGAATCCATTGTCTGCAGTTATCTTCAGGACATGAACCTGAAAACGTAGTTATCCTAGTCTTCCCATAAGCAAGGGGAGCCCCAATAAGGCCACACATCAGCACCCATCTGTTCTGGGTGCTGAGGGTGGAGGGTCCCTGGCAGGGTCCCTGGAGGGTCCCAGTTGCTGACTGTAGCTGCTGTAGTATTCATCCAGACATGCTGGATGCTTTGTCGACTGCGCGGTCATTTTTCCTTATGTGCTTCGCTTTGGTCTTCAGGGAGTGTCGTGGAGTCTCCCTCTCCGGAGATGTTCAAAACCCACCTGGGCCCGTTCCTGTATCACCTGCTCCAGGTGATCCTGCCTTGGCAGGGGTTTGTTTGGACTGGATGACCCCCAGAGGTCCCTTCCAACCCCAACAATTCTGTGATCTTGTGTTTCATGTAGAAGAGCTGCTCTTGGGAAGGAGATTCTGATCACGGCGTAAGCTCAGTTTAAGGGCTTCAGGATCCGTCAGATCGCACCTGAGCCAGAATACCCGTGGTTTTTGCAGGGAGATGCTCGGACCCGGCGCTCTGCTCCCTTGGGAAGACCCAACTAGGGGCCCAGCCTAGAAGGGGGGCGAGGGGGGCGTGGTGCTGACTCGCCCGGGCCAG
>VWYO01023155.1:339042-367558 GCA_013400275.1 Rhadina sibilatrix
CAGCGGACAGGGGCAGGAGGCAGCGGCCCCTACGCGGAGCCCGCGGCGCCGGGCGGCAGCAGGAGCGGCTCCCCGCGCTTTGTCTCGGGCGCTGCTCGGCTCCCGCACCGGCCCCGCCGGCCCCTCCCTGCGGCGGCCGCGCTCCGAGCCCGCTCGCCGGAGCCCCTGCGGGCCGGGTGCGGCGCAGCGTGCGGGCATCTTTGCCAGGAGCCCTTTTTAATTTTGCTAGCAGATGGCCAAGGTGGGTGTTTAGATCCGCTTATCATGCTAGGGAAATGTTCAATGCGGTGAAGAAAACTAGGTATGAATTTGCCGAGAGGGTGTTTTCAACTTTATCTTGTGCCGGTTTGAATTAATGGATGGAAACGTTCTTGCCGAAATGGTAGCATCGTTTTCATCGAAGATGTTATCCTTCAGACCATAGATATCATCTTGGAATTCCCGAAGTTACAGCTTGCGATCTGAACATTTTTGTAGGCCTGTCATTACTGCATTTGGCAAGTTGTGTTAACCATACTATTTTAAAAAATACAGACCTGTTCTGAGAAACTATACAACACAGTCATTAAGTCTTCCATGCTCTACTTCTCTGAGGTAACTGAGTGCTTAAATAGGACTAAGCACAAACTAGCCTTTGTTCTTTATTCCTTCTAGAACAGTTGGAGAACTGAAGTAATTTTCACAGAATACCTGTGTTCTGTCATTAGTAGATTTTACAGTAATCAGACCCTGTTTTTGAGGCTAGTGACTTCATCAAGAGTCTAAATTTGGACATAACTTGGCATTAAAATCCCAAGAGATTTCTTTGATTGACTAGGCATTCTTTGTTGACTATTTAATGCCTTTGAAATTTGAAAGGTGGTGTCCAGTGTTTATCAAATAATGCCTTATCAGGCATTCCAGCTCTCAGGACAATGGTATGTTACCTCTCCAAAAGGGGAGAGCTTGCATTCATTTGGAGCTATGCATTTGACTGCATTTGAGACTGTACATCATCTGCAGCCTATCTATCAATTGATTTGGCTGTGTGCTAATTTACCAAGGACAGCTATACTTGCTGTGTTGTGTAAGCTCTAGCACCTTAATTAAAGGGGGTGGGAGAAAAGTACATCTACACATAACAGCAGAATCCTGAAAAAACTTGTGATTTAGTTCCTAAAATTTGTCCAGTTTCTGACTTTGTTGAAAATGGTTTATATCTTGTTTGTATTTCAGGAGGCACTGGGAGTGGAGGGAACTGCTAAATCATAGGTGAAATCTCATGTTTTACTGAACCTTTTCTTGAAAGTACTTTCAAAAGCTAGAGCTTCTCAAAGCATTTTTCCGTCATGTGAAATGATTCTTCTGAACACTTGAGGTTAATTTCAGAATAGCACAGGAAATAAGTCATGTCTAAAACTCCAGTTGTCCTTGCCTTGTGAACACTCATATCTCACACTGTTATCCAGCATCCTTGAATGCAGAAGTTTTTAAAACTGAAGAACAATTTTCTGCCTTTATTTCTGCATTTTTGTGCCATGTTTTTATTTTTTAAAAACCACCACAAAATAAAATGTTTCCCTTTCTTCTTCAAAACATTTGAAGCAAGTGGGTTTGCTTTTATTTACAGTTTTTCAGTTTAAGCTATCTCTGTTCATGCATTTTAACTTAGGCTCAGATTAAGTTTTCATAGAAAGGTCGTCGTAGGACAGAAAAAATGTAGGCAAAGCCAATAATAATAGTAAATTATTTCATTGGGTATTATGCTTTTGTTCAATCATTGCTGCATTGGCAACTCAGAAGAACGTTGCTGGTTGCCATCTTTGATTAAATTTATACTTGGATGTGTAATTGCACAGTCATACCCATCTAACATAGTATGGGCAGCTTCTGAAATGTGGCTGAGCCTTCTGCCTTGTTGTATTAGTGTTTCGTAAATCATTCCCCAGAGCTGACTGGTGCAGTAGGTGCTTGGCAGCTGTGTGTGTGAGGGTCATGGCTATGGGGAAGGGCAGGACTTTATCTGTTGACAGCAGTCTCTTGGTGTGTCTGTGAGGGTGGAAGACCCCTCAGGATCAAGATGCTTGTCCTGGACTTTCCAGCCTCAGAAACTGGTGCTTTTGCTTTGCTGAAGATCAACCTTATAGATGAAAGATCTATTTTACTTTGGTTTATAAAAGCATGCTATTAATAAGAAAGAACTCTACCCAGTTTATAATGATCCTTTCCAAAAAGTGGAGAGATGAATGTGCAATAGTTGGCATGTGGAACTGCATTAATGACATTTAAAAAGCTGAAATAATATTTCCAGTGTCGCAGTTGCATTTTCTCACTATGTACAAGTTTAAATGTTCTGTGAAATGGCAAAATAGGCTTCTATGTCGCTTAAAAGTTTCTTCTAAAATTTACTTTTGTTGCTCCTTTAAGGCTGTTGCTCTGTTAGGGTTTTTTTAATTAGTATTGTTATATTACTAGATCGAGTCAAGTTTGTACCTTTAAAGTTTTGTAAAAGTATTGAGTGCACATGTGTCATTAGAGGTCACAAATCTGATATTAAGTCTAAAGTCACTAGGTTAGCATTTGTTACTTTGGAGCTTGTGTGCTGTTTAATTTACTGATGAAAATAGAGCAATAGACTGGCTCCATCTGACAATGTAGTGATCTCTAAGGTGAGTTTAAAAATCTGTTCATGATCTGTTCGTCTGTTCATGATTCACTACGTGCTGAATCTCAGGACCATTTTTGATGGATTAACATGTTGTTGTTGCTTTCACTGCTGAATGTCAAGAAAAAAGCTGTCACACTGGTGTGTTTGTTGCTCTCTGTTTTGACTGAGCAAGATGGAGCCAAGCACTGAATTCCTGACTTCATTTAAGCCAGAGCAGTCCACTGGTGATGTTTGATCAGCTTCTCTCCAATCTGTTGTTTTTTCTGGGAGTATGCCTGCAACAGCTGCTCGAGCCAACTAAGTGCCGCTTCCCACACTTGTCCACAGGCCATCCCAGCCTAAGGAATAAGGGGCAGAGGGGCAGCTGTGCCCGAGGGCAAAAGTCTGGCTCTCTGTGGTAGGTAATGGCAGTGCTTGCCCAGCGCCACGCTCCAGCAGCCAGGGAAGGCTGGCTGTGGTTGGAAGGGGATGGGTGGCTGCTGGCTCAGGAAGTAGCCTGCAGTGTCGAACCCAGAGCTTTCCCTTGCGCATCTGCGTAGGGACTATGCTCTGAGCAGTCTGGCTGTGTCCTTGAGGTCTCTGTACAGCATCATCTGCCGAGAGAGCTGGGGTCTGCTCTGTGACAGCATTTTTCCCTGGACCCTTGCCTGGCATGGGGAATGTCTGAGATGCCCTGCTCCACCCCTAACAGCACAAGAGCTCTCCTTTGGGGTTTTATGTTAGTAATACGACTCTTGAGATTAAGTGCTTATTCTTGCTTTGACAGAATTTGTGAATGCCCAATCTTATTTTTTTTCCCTAGTAGTGTAGAATATTATTGGGTTTTAAAACAAAAATAATACTAATGTGTTCTTTTCCTTTTAGAGATGATCTTTGTCTTGCCTCACTGGATCCAGGCAACAGCTTCCTTACTTTGGCAGCCATTTTCTTTAGCTCTATTTGACTTCAGACTTCAGCTTTTATTTTTTTAATAGGTGTATCTTTGTCCATTTTATTGGACACTGTTTTTAAATCAGCAACTTAGAAACTATTAAGGATTGAAATGCAAAACTAATATTAATATGTATATTTTTTAATCAGTTATTTGTCTGCGGTAGCCATTAAAACACAATGATAAATGTATCTTTGCACTGAACTGATGCTTCACTGGGCATACTTGCACTTCTGTTAAATGATCTGAAATGGCATTTAACACTCTATAACTGGTCAATTTAAAGCCATCATGTTTTTATTTTTTTAATTAATGATTATTTTACTTAAGGAAAAAATCCCGAAAGCTGCATTTAGGCTGATATGATATAGGGAAGTGCACTACCAGAATATGTTTCACCTTTAAAGGAGAGGAAGTAGACAAGAATGTGTGTAGACAGGAACGCGAATGTTTCAGATTAGTTTCTTCAGTATCTTAGAACTAATAGATTTTATGCCTTTTTCTATAGTTTTTTTAGATTTCTTACATTTTTAACTTAAATTGCAAAAGCTAGATTGATCTACTAGTTGACTTCATCTAGTTGAATATAGTGGAAAGATGAACATGTTTTACCTGCACACAACATGGTGTGGTTGTCATCAAAAGCAGGTGTTGCATTTCAGTGAAACCTGGTTTCAGGAGTATGGTAAGCACGTAACTGGAGCAGCTAAGGAGTGGGCTTACATTCTAAAGAAATCCTGAGGAAGGGGCAAACTAAGAATCAGTATATTGCCAGTTAAGATTCTGGTTTGGGTAGGGATTGCTCTGTCCAATTACACTTGTGTTGTAGAGTGCATAAGCCCAGATTTGCTTTGAGGATCACTATTGCAAAGCAGTCTTGGTTTAAGGCTGGTGTGAGAAGGCAGGTCTTTGTCTGACTGCCCTCACAGTCATCCCAGTGTCTGTAGCCTAATACAGGAGAACAGTGTGCTTGTGATGCCAAAGCAGAGCTGTGTAATGTTTACATAGGTTTTGCAGGTCACATGCTTTCTAGTGCTTCTGGTTGATCTTAAAGCTTGTTAATAGAAGGCCAGATGATGTATCTGTAATTCAGATCGATCAAATAGTGCTGCTTGTTCGCCTTTAGTTTAGTTGTGTTTCCAGAGGCTTTGCAGGGGATGGTTTCATAGATTTTTCTGGATGACCGTCATGACTGACTGACTCTAGAATGCCTGTACATTAACACCCAGTATGGGAACAAATGGGAGGAATTGGAGGTCTGCACTCAGTTTCAAGGCTAGGATCTAGTTGGGATCATGTGTAGGTGGTAGGACAGCTCACAGGACTGCAGTACTGTGGTGGATGAGTACAGGCTCTTCAGGAAGAACCAGCTGGACAGCAAGGGGGGAAGTTGCCCTTTCATGTGGGAGAGCAGTGAGAATGCAACGGAGCTTTGCTGTAGAACTACCTGGAGGAGTATGAATCAGGGTTAGCAGGCAGACCAGTGTGGGAAAAGCTGTTGTGGCTGTCTGCTAAAAGCCACTTCATAAGGAAAAATATGAGGTCTCCCTCATAATTGGAAGGCTCTGTGTATTCACAGGCCTTGGTCTTCATGAGAGACCTTTAACCTCTGAAGAGACTTTATTCTGCTAGAGGGACAAATCAGCAAGGTGCAAGCAGCTAGGAGGCTTCTGGTATGCATTGATGGCAAATTCCTGACCCAGGTGATAAAGGAGCTGACAAGGGGAGGCAGTCCTGCAGTACTTCATATGTACAGACATGTGAGATGTAAAGGTCAGCCTTTCCTCCAGTTACTGTGGGATGGTTGAATTCAGGATCCTGAGAGGAGGGAGCTGAGTAAATAGCAGGACCTCAGCTCCAGAGTTCAGGAGAACAGGCTGTGACTTTAGGGATCTGCTTGCAAGAGTCTTGCAAGATATGGCCATAGAGAGAGCTGGTTATTTTTAAGAATGTGTAATGTATCTGACACATACTCACATTAAAAGTTTTGCTTCATATGAGGAAGGAAGCAAAGAAAGACACGTAGTAAAGGGGAGTACACCATGATGTGAATTGTGCGTGTTGCTGTTACAATCATTCTTGACTGCATGGAATTCATTTCTCAGTCACCAAAAAAACCCATATAGAATCCTCCTCCGGGTTGTCACTTGGAGGCAGTGGGTCTCACCTTGATATGTTATTTTCAAGGAATGCAATGAAATTCACCATCATCAGACTCATTCATGTTCAGTGCAGTAACAGGGTTTTTGACAAATATAATGCATTTTCATTATCAGACTGAAAAGGTGATATAAAAATGTGCAGAGGTACTATGAAAGTCTTTTCAGCTTGAAGGAATGGATGCTACAGTGCTTTGTGTTATCTTTTGGAATCAGAAGTGACAGGTTTATACAAGATTGACAATACAGGAGTACAGGAGAATTCATGAGGCTTTCCTATAAAACTGGGAGTAGATAAAAGTAGATTGATCTGCTATTTGTTAGACAATTGTGAAAAATTAGCTGCTTAAAAATTTAAAAGTATATGAATGGTTGAATACTAAGAGGCAGAGTTTACTATGATTTCCTCTTCCTTTGTCTCTTTCCTGCAAACTGCAGAATAGCACGGGTGAGAAGGGATGTGCTTGGTGGGGTAAAACATGCACATCATTTATCAAGTAGACTTGACCGAAGCATGGCAAGTACTGCCTGTTGTTAAGAATTACAGTCAGTGTTTTTGCCTTACTTGCATTTTCATTTCAAAATTCCTTTTGACAAAATAATGCAAATTTGCAAAACTTTGCTTGTTATTGGACTACTTTTTTGCTACTTTGATACATTCATATTTTCATTATGTTAATTATCTTCAAAACTGTCTTTAAAAAATTAATGCTCTAAATTAAAAAAAAAAAAATGGTGCTCTGATCAAAGAAATGTTAAAGGGACTGTGTAACCTGGTCTAGTTGAAGGTATTCCTACCCACAGGAGGGGAGTTGGAACTAGATGATCTTCAAGGTCCCCTTCCAACCCAAACCATTCTATGATTCTTTGAAGTGTTTCCTACCTATGTCACTGCATTAGTATAATTTTTAGGTGACTCTTGCTTGTAGTATTTGCCATTGGTTAGGCTATGGTTAATTAGTGTGTTGATTAAAAAATATAAGCCAGTCGTTATTGATTATTGGACATATGTTAGAGACTGGGCAGTCCTCAAAGAACTAGATGCTGTGGCTTGATGATACAGATTTTAACTAATGTGGGGAATTAACAGCATTTTTTTATTGCACTATAAATATGTGGAACTCTTTACCTTGCTTTTGGAGATGAGAATGGAGTTATGCTAAAAGCAATAAATACAGTTTTGCAGAAGAATTTGGCAAATGCTCTTCAAGTGATGACTTCCAATGCTTGAGGATTACTTACTTGCTGGCTTCAAATAGGTACTTAGTCCCAAGGCAGGGAATTGTAGCAGGGTGTTTCTGCATGTTTGAATTCAGAGAAGCTTGATGATTCTGATTATCACAGTTGTCTGGCCTAAATAATTTAGTACTGTCGCTGCTGTAGATAAATAAAAGATTTTGAATGGCAGTCAGATTTACAACGTGAGGAAATACTGTTACAAAGTGCACTCTTGTTTCTGCAATTTGTATCTAAATGCACCCACATAGTTGAGTATATGGAGCTCTTCAAAAGAGAAAAGTATAACAAAACTTCAGTTATTCAGCAGTACTGAAGGCTTCTACTCCCTCTAGGTGTGAAGTCTATTTACACAACTGCTTTATCTGTAAACATGACAGCAAGAACAAGTGCTATGGCTGTGACTGTGTCAGATCAAACTTGTACGTATTGATGAGTCCACACATTGTACTGACAAAGATAAACTGAGAATTGGCAGCTTGCCCTTTCTGCTGTAAATCAATTGATTGTAAATCAATTTGAATATGAGAGGAGAGAAAGAAAGAAGTTGTTCTCTTGAAATCTAGGTTTCAGGGAAGTCTGAACTTATCTGTAATATTGAAAGCACCAGACTGTACAACTGTACTGTCAGACTTAGTGGTCCACCCAGACTTTACAGCTAAACTCTTAACTTCAAGATCAGAAAGTATAGGCAACTGGACTGTAACCATACTCAGAAGGAATGTGTGCAGTAACTTGTGTAAGTACCAACCCAGTGATTTGGAAGTAGCTGGAGGAGGAGGAGCCCTGACTGAGGGCAGTTTACAAACATGAGTGGTAAGATTATTGTAGTCCTGCTAATAAGCTTTCAATCTGGTTAAGTCAGATACCCAGCATCATACTAGGTTGTACACTGTGTTTCTATCTGAGACCTGGTCTCAGGGAGACAGTAGGATAGGATGTAAAGCTCTGTATCATAGTTCTGGCATCACTTCCACTGAAATACCATTTCTGTGGTATTTATATAACAATTTTGATCATAATTATCTTTTCTCAAGATGAGTTTTGATTAGATAAGTAGTAATAATTATTTCAGTCCTTCACCAAGTTAACTATATTCATTCATGTTTAATGCAAGCATCTAAACTGTTGGTGAGTAGTGTTATTAAAGTTGGTAAAAAGGAGAAGAAGTGTAGCTGCTGGATCTTGGGTTTTCTGTGGCTGTATAACCAAAATGATTTTTAAAAGTCCTGCATAGTTGCTAAATTTACAGACTGAAGAAAATTGCCATGATGCTATCTTACTACCAGTTTCTATTTGCAGACAAACTTGTCAAGCATATCCTCCTTCTGTTTCCTGATTTGTGTTCCTTTTTTTTTTTAACCTCCTCCCCACAGTGCATCCCAAATTAAAACCCATTTCGGTTAGCTTTTTTCAGGGAAAAAAATTGCAATAGGTAGCACACATGAATGTCTTTTAAAAAACTAAACAAAACAAAGCCAAAATTAAATCAATTGCAACTTTCACGATTTTATGTGCTACATGGGAAGTGTTGGCAGTAGAAATAGCTCTAGGCAGATGTGATTACCTGCCAGCAACAGGGGAGGATGGGAATGCTGTAAGGAAATCCAGCTCTGTAACTGTAGCTGCACTAAGTGGTAATTGGCATTCCTTGTGCTTTGGTATGTCGTATGTAAATACTGCTCCTTCAGGTGAGCAGCTATCAAGTCTGCTTCTTTTAATGAGGAATTTAAATACCAGCTCAAATTCTAGAGTTTAGTGAATGCAGAAGAAAACTGTGGGAAAGAATTCTCTTCTCAGCCAAATTCTTAATCATATTCTGTATACCTGATGTCAAAATCACTAATTCTGATTTATTTCAGCTAATTTATTGAAGACACAAACAGTGTCACTTCATATTTTTGGGAAATACCTCTCTCACTTGTTTCTGCAAAGCTGAGGGTTGTATCAAAATGATCTCATAAAAAGAAGTTGAATTCTTTAGCAGAAGTGAATTTGCAGTAATGTAGGTTATCGTTATTAAGAGTGCTAAGGATAATGAAGGCATGAAATACATGGCTGTGATACATGACATACATGACATGAAAAACAAATCTGTGCATATCTTGTATTTTTGAATGAAGTAATGGAGAAAATTACAACCATTGCTGCTTACCCTTCAGATCAGTGGTGAGGGCAGGCTCTAAGCTTTGTACCAGTGTTTGTACCAGTGTTCATATGCTCAGGCTTGTGGGTTTAAGAAAACAGACCTGTGGAAAAATTTTCAGACACAATTTTTTAAAAAAGCGTTTGAAAAAATACGGTTAAAAGACAAGTTCCTAGTAAATCTTCATAGCATTCAAGTATAATTCAAATGCAAGAATAGAAGAAAACGAAGACTCATCTGCATATTTTGCATTTTTCTTGCTTCTGCTTGTGTATATCTAAATGCACAGATACTTAGATGGCACAAAAGGAAGCTTGATTTTGACTTTGAGTTGTAAATCTTGGTTGCTGTCAGTTCCATCCTGCTGTGTGTGCTGTGGTAAGGACAGGCTTATTCATATCTACATGGAAAAGGTATATAAGTTTAATTAAAGGTATGAACTAAATGTTTTAAACTTTTTATGTGATTTATGATTCTTAAAATGCATTGTGCTCCACCTAGTATGTTCATACAACTAATATGTTTTATGCAGTTACATACTGGGGGTGAATTTGCTTTAAGTAATTGAAAAAATCAGAAATAGACAATATTTGCCTATTGGTTATAGAGATCTCACTCAGTTTTAATCTTTGCATTTGGGCAAAAAGGGTTTGCAGTGGGAACCATGGCTGCCTGAATCTACGTTTGTTTACTGTGAAGTATTTAATTAAATTATTAATTTCTTTAAAACTGGTCATACACTTAGTTAGCAAGTGCATGTGTTTAGATGGAAAACAATTTTCCACTGGAAAACTGGGAACAAAAACTGATCGGATCATTGAACATTGCTATGTTAATAACTTTGTTTAGTCTAAGATGTTGTTTTGCCTAAAATACAAGTCAATTCAAAGTGGTTTTATTTTAATGTGGTATAAATAGAGGCATTGTGTTGTCACATTAAGTACAGAGAAAGCTACTAGTAAGTCTCAAACATAATCCAAACTTGCTCCCTCTTTATTGATGTATATGTGTTATAAAAATATCCCTGTATTCCTTGGTATAGTCCTAGGTATAATAGATGGGGAACTCTGGAGTTTTTCATCTCTGCCCCGACTCTGTTGCATAATGCGTGCTATGTAAATATATTTGCTTGCATAGGCCTTGATACTTTGACTTGTTGGTCTTTTGTCTGGTTCTGTGGATCTGCTGTATGTCAAATATGCTATTTACATTTTTGTTACCAATGCTTGAATAGCAACATCAGCAATACTTCTGTAAACCATGAGTAATAATCTGAATAAAATATATAGTAAAAATAGCATTCAAGACTATTTTCTTTATGAGAGAGTGGAATCGTTTAATCGTTAACTTAGTAGAGCAAAATAAATGATGGAATTTGTCTTTTCTGTATTTGATACTAAATTTGATCTCTTCCAAAGACACAAGAATATCCACTAAATAGCTTTATTCTTGCTGTATATTTGAGCTGTCATTGGGACTTACAGGAGATTTTATATTTGCATATTGGCATGCATTCTTTTAAGGGAGTGGAGTTATGTAATGTAAATAAAGAGAATTGTTGGTGATGTGTTGCTGGGCCTGACCGCTTCCAGAAGTACCTAAGGACTTCAGTATATTTTTTGCCTTTCTCGTCTGCATAGTCTCTGCAGAAGTCAAAGGATGTATACTTTTAGAGTAACAACTGTTATTATGGCTAAGTGTATATGAGATTAGCATTTCTTAAATCATGATTTGTCGTTATTTTAATCAAATTTTCTTAAAGAAGTGTGTTGGTTTTTTTAAGGTGAGGTTACAGTGCAAACTGGAGATCTATTGCCATGTAAAATTTGTGGAAGAACTTTCTTTCCAGCAGCGCTGGTAAGTGGTGTGAGCATTGTTGGCTTTTAGATTCAATAACCTCATAGGAAAATAAAGCAGTTCTCACTATAGCTAGAAGAATAGATCTAGGTGCTTTGTTTCGGTAAAGGTTTTGGTTTTGTTTCCCCCCCACCCCAAGTAATTACTTATTCCAGTTGTCTCAGGCTTGAAGCTCCTTAGAAGGGGCTTAATTTTCTTTTAAGATCCCATCATTTTCTGAAATTACATGCCTCTAAAAGCATCTTTGCTAGGGTTACAGAATCAATCTTTGTCTTCTGCACTTTTAAGTCTCAGCTAGTAAATGAAATGTTTTGTTAGCCATCTCCAAAACTCTCTTGTCCATTGTTAGTAGAAATCAGTCTGTTCTTAAATGTGAATACGAGTTTCAGACGCCTATGATTTGTTTTGCCACTCAATGCAAAAGCTGCCTACTTACCATTTTTTATGTGCAAAGAGCAAATATAGATGCCTTTTACTTTTCTTCTTCCTTATCACCCATGTTTTTGTGAGTCTGTATACACATCTGTGAATTCCTGTCGTTCTGTTTTAAAGGTAGCAGCTGGCATAAATATTTGAGTGAAAACAGTTTGAGCTTATTCATGAACAGTTGGGGCTTTTTTGCTAATTTTTATATCAAGAAAGAGGGAAATAATGTGTTAATAGCTTCTGTTTTCAGAACTAAATTCTGTATTCTCCTTTTATTTTGCTTCTGCTTATAGAAAAAGCATGGACCCATTTGCCAAAAAACTTCTTCCAAGAAAAGGAAGACATTCGATTCCAGCCGACAGAGAGCGGAGGGAACTGACATTCCCACAGTAAAACCTCTTAAGCCACGAGTATGTTGTAATTTACTCTGAATATGAACATTTAAGACATACTATATATGCTTTTTAATAAGGCTTATTTCTTCTGGCAGTTCGTGTTAAACTAGATAAACTAAGATTTGGAAGAAATCTGACTATGATGTTATGTACTGAAATAAGGCGCATACTTAGCTTCAATTAAAAACTTCAGATATAAAAAGTTTTCTCTTTTTTGCCTCTAGCCAGAACCACCCAAAAAACCTTCCAACTGGAGACGAAAGCATGAGGAATTTATAGCAACTATACGAGCAGCCAAAGGACTTAATCTTAAAGATGGTGGAAAACTCCCTCCACCACCTCCACCATCATACGACCCTGGTATGTAAAACAGTCAAGTTTGTTAGAGATTTTCTTTAAAATAATGTGTGGAAATGTAGAAATTTGAATTGAAAAGGAATTTGTTGGAATTCGACATTCACAAGTTCTTGAAGTTCTTGACTTACTATCCTGTGCACATGCTGGGTTGTGACTTTGGGTGTGGCTGGCTCACATCCTGGGGAGCTTTCGAAGCCCACGACATTGTTTCTAATGTGTGGAAAGATAGCTGGGGCCAACTTACAGCTTGCTACTGTCTTGTAAACCATAGGCTGGACAAATCCTTTCAATACCCTGTTTGTGCTCACAGCGGTGGAACTGCTCACAAATAGCAGGCTGCCTTTTTGATTGGCTGACACCCACAACATATTTACATTGTAGGAACACTTTTGTGTTCTTCAAATGTAATCTCTCCCATTTCTTGCTGAGTTCGCATTTAGTGTTGTGTATGTAAGATATGCCTTAATGCCTCATGTAGTGGGGGTACTTATGTTTTGGGTGTGTGAGATGTGTAGTGTTGATATTAGCAAGGGCATGACAGTCCTTGGGTACCTTCAAACTGAGACTGGGTAAAGTGTTCAAGCAGTCTGATGTGAATGAGAAGGAAATACACTTCTCATTTAACTTCTGGGATATGATAATAGGTTGAAGAATTCTTAAGAGCTAAACCATTTGATTNTTTTTCATTTAACTTCTGGAATATGATAATAGGTTGAAGAATATAGTTCTTCCTCTCGTCTTAAGAGCTAAACCATTTGATTAACTGAATGGCTATTTTCAGAAAGGTTGGGAAAAAGCATGTGTTTGCTTCTGCCTGTCTGTTGTCAAGTGAGGATGTGAAGTGTTCCCTACTCTGTTTCTTTACAGGAGATGTATTATTCCAGTATTAGGATTGTAATTATGCATTCACTCTGAGGGGTTGTATTATTCACCATTCTGTACTCACAATCTTGAAAAGCCATATAGTTAATTTTAAAAAGTAAAGCCATCTTAAAGTCAATAGCAAATGCTGTGGATAAGAATCACAAGGCTTGATTCTGCTGCAAGTGGGTAAGACCTAGGAAGAGGAAACCAGGAATGAAGAGACCATGCACAGAATGATCAATGGATACTCTTCTTACAAATACAGCAGGAGCAGCTACTAATGCTCCTTTTCCACTTTTCATGTAGGAGAGTGGGAAGATTGTGAGTGTACCATGATTGTATCCAGCCTCCCTTACTCAGCTCTGTCTTGGGCACGCTTGTTTCTGACAAGCAGCATGCCTTTCTCCTGTTGATGGAAAGAGTCTCATAAACATACTTTCTACTTAACTGCTCTGAGCTGGCAAATAATCAGTATTGCTGCTTCTTCCATCTCCTTTTCCACTTTTTCTAAGGAAGTGCAGAATAGCCTCAGGTTAAGAAGGACCTTAAGTCCTGATAACCTCTTATTTTGATTAGTTTTTGTTTTATAAAGCTTACATTGAATCCTAGAAGTTCTTCTGGACAGTTGTGAGCAGTATTTTCAGATAGCCAAGTGTCTAACTGTTACTGTGTATTTTACAGAAGGATGAAGACACAAATCCTGGTTCTTAAGAGTATACATTCATCCTCTACAGTCTGATGCATTTGTGGGCTTTGAAAGTTTTCTGTGAGAACTGAGCTCTGCACCAGCCAGCAATGGCATATTATCTAGGGGTTTCACAACTGCTTTATTATTTTTTCTTTTTTTTACTTTTATTGGAATAATTTTAGTTTGACTACATAGCTATTACAATTCTATTTCTGATTTTTTGTCTCCTAAGGTGTAGTTGATGTGTTTGAGTGTTCTGACCGTAGCTGAGCATATGTAGAATAAACAAATTAAAAAATTGTTATTGTTGCCCCATGAGATTCCCCTGCTGTCACTTCTCTGTGTTCTTCCTCTGTCCTTAGCTCACACTTCTTGGGTCACAGTTCATGGTTTGGCAGCCATTACATCATTTAACTTACTCAAAACTCTTCATAAATATTTAAAGGGACAAGTATTTAAGCCAGACCTACTGCATTTGGACTAGTAACATGTAATCCAAAACTTACTTTAGATTTTATAATATCTAATTGCAATTTTGGAGGCAGTGACTGTTGAATTTCATCTCATTTTCTTCAATACATTTCTAAAGTGACCTAGAAACACACTAATTTAACCTGCTCTGCCGGTGTCAAGCTTTTTTTATGTTGATGCTTACATGGTTTTGAATGCTCTAATCTGGGGCTTACAGCATTAATATCTCTGGACACTGAAATACCCAGTTGTCTGAAACTGCAGTCCAAACATTATTTTCCAAGGGCACTGTATTTTAAGGTGTGTATTTCCAGCAGACAGATGATGTATCTTTTAATATTTTAAGCATTTATGTAGCCCTTTCTGTTTTTTTGTCCAATGAGAGTAATATTTCTTGTATGTAATACTGTTTACAATGTGATTAAATTAATCTTGCAAAAGTAAAACAGCCACCAGTTACTTTCTTTTGCATGTCTCGAGAGATAGCTCCTAATTGTTTTTATTTGTTAAATTTCTGATTTTTTTAATGATCACTTTCAGTATTGCAGTTAGTATTTCTCAGTTCTTTCAAAACTGCCGGAGGAAACAGATCTGTTGTCTCTTGCTGCTTGTGGGGGAAGGTTTTAATGTATTTCCATATCTTAAACAAACTGAACTGTTTGTGGTTTTTTTAAATTTTTTTACTGTTAATTTGTTTAGCTTCTCCACTTTCTTCCAGCTGATCTCTCTGTCATGTCCTTGTACCTCTTTGAGTACCTTCTCTGCAGAATAGCATCTCTTAAAATGTTTCTGATTTTGCTTAGGTGCTTCCTAATCCTCAGATTATCCATCAAATGAGAATATGCTTTTACCTAGCAATCTGTATTTCATTTTCAGATTCAAGAAGCCATTATTTCCCCTGGAGGAGAGGCTGGTCTTTAAAAGACTTCAAAACACTCTCATTTTAAAAACAGATTATTAATATTAGATCTTTTATGTTTTTAAGATTACATTCAGTGTCCATACTGTCAGAGGAGATTTAATGAAAATGCAGCTGACAGACACATCAATTTCTGTAAGGAGCAAGCTGCACGTATTACTAATAAAGGGAAATTGGCATCTGATACCAAAGGGAAGCTTCCTACTCGAACACAGGTGGGCTATAACACTTTTCTTAACTTAAAACTTGCATTCAACGTCAAGTCAAGCTTTTTAAATAGTGTGTTGCTTTTAAAAAGAATTAACTATTTTATTCTGTAATTTTATTATTTATACTGACTGATATTAGACACTAAGCATGGACGAGGCTTTTGCTTTCTTAAACTGCAGAGACCAGTAAGCCAGATGGCAGCAGTTGCAAAACCAAAACCAGTCATAAATGTAATTGAGAAATGCACAAATGACAGGTAAGGGTAGGAGGCGGAAATAGAGATGCGTTTTTTGTAAGGGAAGTTGAATTTCTGTTTTGCTGGTTTCTAAATCCGGTTAGAGACTTGCCTAAGGGGCAAACAAAGGTACCTGACTACAGGACAACTGACAGCAGTATTGTGGCTAATTAGAGGCTTTAGAGGGATTCAGGTGTATTACGCAGTATTTTGAATCAGTGCAGGGACTAGTCCAGATCAGGCAGGTGAAAGTAAGATTTGGATTTGAAAGACAAAAATAATTCTGCCTTTGAGTGTTCTCTTTTAAATTAGTTGATAATGAGATGGTACTTTTAATTTTAACCTTAGCTTCATTCCAACTGTGGAAAAAGTTGATAAAAGATATGGAAAAGAAAAAAATGCAGAAAGACATAGAGTTGAACAACAAAGCCACTAAGTTAGAGAATGTTTCCTGCTAGTATCATTTGTAAGTATTAGAAGACAGACTATCAGAAACCATTTGCATGTTCCATACCAGAAACAGATTACCTAGTAGGAAATCCATCATCTATTCTCCCACAGTACCTGAAAAAACCACCTGTTGTGTTATATAGATAGCTTGATTTAATTGCTTAAATTTCTAGGTTGTATTTTGTTACAGTACAAATCTGCTCCAGTTAAGAAGATGCCTTCTGTAGGATCAACACCATCGCCATCATCACGCTTACCACAGCCAAGTGGTGTTAGCAAAACTGCTGTAGGTATGAAATGAATGTTGTGAATTGTTCCATGTCCTTTCTAAATAATAGTTCTCAAACTATGCATAGTTCTGCAAACTATGGCTATTTGATATAGTGGTTTGCAAGATCTCATTTAAAATAAATTTGGAAGGGGTACTGATTGCCATCTGTCTAGAAAGACTCTTGAGCACTTAGGATTCTGGTTTATATATCAGGTCAATTTATTTTTTCTCTGAGTTGAATAGGAAAAATCATTCAGTGTAGTAATGCATGATTGTATCGAATACTGATCTCTCACCTGAAGTTTATCTAATGCTTAATTCTGTAACTAATTTGCCAAATATGATCATAAATTGGTGAGAAAATACATAGTCAAAGCATGTATATTATAATCATACAAGCAGTGGTCTAATTTGGGGTTCAGATATCATTGGATATGAGACATGTTCTGCTCGTACATACTTCGACTTTTCTTCCCTTTTTTTTCTGAGCAAAGAAATTGAGATACAGTATGTTTTCTTAGAATAAAATACTATGTCTTGATTACATATTTTCCATACATTTTTGAAACATATTTTCTTTTTGTATTATCGTGGTACAGGCTCATATCTCTGTATTTCCAAAACTCTTGTTTTGAATTTTGCAATTAAAATGTGTTTAATGAATTGTATCATTTCAGCAGCAAAATCTTATATTTTCATATATTTTCATGCTTGCTTTTCAACTGCCAGGCACCTCTTCAAGTAAAGCACTGTCTTCATCTGGATCCAGTGGGAGCAAAATTCAGACATTATCCCCAGCTCATAAAAACTCACTGGGAATGGTGACTCCACAAGCAGGGTGAGTTTCATCTAATGTTGTCATTTGTACTTTATTTCATATTTATGTTGTTCTAGTTCTGGAAGTCTCTGTGGTTTGTTTCACTTGCTTTTTATTTTTTTCCTGTGAGCTTCAGAAGTAGCTCGTTTTGCACTAACCCTTTTTCTGTAAATATAGCTAAAGTTTAAGGAACATTGGAGAAGGCAAAGGTTTTATCAAGTTGATTTAACAACAAAGGAGGTCAAGAGATAAAAATAAAGTATATTAAAAATTACAGAATAGGGAGAAGTGGTTGGAGCAATGACTTTTTAATTGGTAAAAGTGAAGAGTCTTAAAAAAGCAGAAAACATTAGGCGTAATTTCCTACATTTAAAGAGGCTTCTGCCATAGACTACAAGGCAATTGTGACAGGATCTTCTCTCTTGTCACAAAAGGATGAAGGCTTTCTCTCTTCCCTTTCCTGTTTTAAGATGCAACAAATGAATAAGCACAAAAAAGACAAAACCAGTACACTTATAACAGCAGAGAGTGCTACATGAAGATTATTATAGTTCAGTGTAAGTGCTGGTGTGATCGAGGCTGTGACTCATGCTTTGCTGGAGGGGTAGACATTTTACAAAATCTCATAGAGAAATCTATGGAATAGATTGAAGAAAAGTAGTGCAATTCTACAGAAGTTTGAGGAGCAACAAGGAGCACTGAGAACATAAAACATGAAGTGATTGCAGTTATAACACTGGTGATTGGCAAAGATTTATTCCTATAAAAATGAGTATCTGATTGGTGATATTATCTGATATAATGTGAAAAAAACCCAACATTGTCTTAAGTTCATGAGGAAGAAAAAGGGCATTCTGAAAACTCATGGGGTTGGACAGCAATTACACAAAACTGGAGATTTTTGGTTTATCACTCTTAAAGGTTATGCATGAATATGAATTACAGCTCTGTCATGCTTCCCTCCTAATGCTATGTAGCATCAGGATTCAATTCTGTCCCTCTTTGCTCTATCTGTTCATGATAACTGTTTCAGACACAGGTCACATGCAGAGTCCATGAAGTTGACAGACATCTTTCTTTTTTTATTTCCTCTCTCTCCTGGTGTGTCTCTAGTCTTTGGTGAGCTTCACTACCATTTGTAGGCAACTATGCTGTGACTGTCAGAAAATCCCAGCCCCTTATTCACTAATTTTTCTTTATTTCTCCATTTTTAGAAGTTGAATTAACACCTACTGATGAGTGGCAAACAGGCAGGTCTGCAAACCACAAGTCAGCTGAGATAATTTGAAGGCGTGTTTCTGAGTCCAGTAGTGTAACCCAGCTGTCGGGGAAAGTTTTTTTCCTGTTGAAAGTTCCTAATTGAAGTCTGTATTTGTCTGCAAGGATGCAGCAATTTTGGTCTTCACTTGTTAACACAGAAGTTCTTTTTAATTTACCAGTCACTTGCTGTTGCAATAAGCATATGAAATTTGGTAGAAAATAAATCCCTTGTGTTCCAGCTGTTCCTCAGAAATCAGAGGGCCTGGGTGCAGTTTGGCTTAATTTCTGATTATAACCAGTTTGGCGCTGTAGCTGGTTATGTTCAATAAGAACTTTTGCAATTCCAGATTCACAAATAATGTAGTTTATTGAAGCAGCAGATCATTGACTCTTATTAGATTGTTGGTGATAAATGCAGTAGTTCTACAAAATGTAAGTGTACAATGCTATGTATAACTGTTCCCAGCTATACTCTTGATGGTACTCTTGTGCTGGTTGGCACAGCTCTCTGATAATGATCTCTGCTGAAGGGCAATAAATGTTAACTTAGCTTGTAAACTCAATTGCCTACACAATTTTTTAAGAGTATCAGATTTTAAGGTGTGGTGACCATCTTTCTGCCTGCAGTCCTTCTCATTGCTCTAAAAACCTTGTTCTCTTCTGTTTTCCAGCTAGCCCTTATGGTATTTGCTGCTCATACTAACCAATCTTGCACAGGTGGCTATTAAATGTTTCTGGTTTCTAAGTGTTGTGTCTGTGACCTGGCATTTCTTTATTTAGCTTCATTGCATTCACTTCTGGAGACAAATTTGTCAGAAGTTATATTGAAGCAAAGAGGTGTAGGAGCCAGTTACATCGTGGAAAAGTTAGGTTACTCAGATTGGTCACTGGTGACAATTTTGGACTTAATTATCCCAACTTCTGCCTTAGTATTGGGGCATGAGGGGGAAATACATTGAATTCTGTTAAAATATCTACAAAATTACCAAAGCAGGTACTGAGACACTAACAGTCAATGTCCTACGTGACAGTGAAAATAATTAATACTGCAGTGACAGATTTTAAACATTAAAACATCTTATAATTTAGGCTATAGATATGCAGCTGAAATTACTTTCTAAAATAGAATAACTTTTGAACATTACCCTTCAGTAAGATTAAAGATTTATTTCTTTTACTACATTTATGATTTAAGCAGTACAATGACAAGCCTTAGTGTGA
The DNA here is from genome assembly GCA_013400275.1 of Rhadina sibilatrix. Lineage (NCBI taxonomy): Eukaryota > Metazoa > Chordata > Aves > Passeriformes > Phylloscopidae > Rhadina > Rhadina sibilatrix. Next base: position 358,603 of record VWYO01023155.1, read on the forward strand.
GATCTGGGATTCTGTTATCCCAAAGTCAGACAGAGCTTATGCTAGAAGATAAGATGTTACACTCTTCTGAGTTATTAGTGAAACAATTTGCTGAGCGGTGTTGTTGGGGGGTAGTTTAAAGAGCAATCTTTTTAATGGAATGTTAAGCAATTACTTTTTCTTTTCTCCTTGACAAATATTGAAGAGCCTAGACACATTATTTTGACCAGGTTAAATTCCAGGTTTTGATGTAAGAAACATCAAAAGTAAGTTCCTACAGTTTACACTAAAGGAAGCGCTAACTTCGAGGCGGTGTTTCAGGTATTACTTCAGTGTGTAACCTTCCACCTTTGCCTGGATTGTTGGTAATTCTGCGTTTTCCGGAGACGTAATAGAGGAGAGGTTTAATAGTAGAATTGGAATTCTATAGTGCAATATCAAGGATGAATTAATTCTTTGTACAAAATGATGGGACAGCACTGCCTTCTGAGGAACCGTGGTCGCGGTTGGTGCGGGAGGGGCGGGGGGGACGCTGTGCTGAGCGCGCAGTGCCGCCCGCGCCCGCCAGGTGGCGCTGGCGCTGCGCGGAGCCTGGGCCGGGCCGCGGGAGCTCCGCACAGGGCGGGAGCTGGGAATCATCGCCTGTAAACCTCGTGTGCAACATCGCCGCGCACACGTTTACTTTGTGTGGCCAGAAGTGGAACCCTATTTTGTGGGCTCACTTAGTGTAACTTATTTTTACTCTGCGGTGTCCTTTCTTTCAAAAATTTCAATTCTCCTGCTCTGCTCCACCAGGAGCAGTAAAGGACTACTGGGAGAGCACAGCACAGTATCATCAGCATAAGCCATGATAGTGCCAGTGACGCTTACTTTGTATGTGTAAGTCAGGATGTATCAGCTTAGTTCTGCTGTGAGTTTTCTTTTTCTGCCTGGACAGAGTAAGGACATAGATAGTCCTTCTAGTGTGAATGAAAGTGTTGCATAAGGGCATAATTTCTGGGGCATACAGATGCAAATGAGGAATAGCTAGGGAAATCATCATTCATTTGGGTGAAAATAGGTTTTTTATCTTTTTGAAGAACTGATAAAAGGAAAATTTATTCTACATGAGTTATCTGTCATTAGCCTTAACATTTGAAATCATGTTATGAACCCAAGTTTGATGCTTATTTTATAACAGTATACAAGTTAGCAGTGTTCTTACATTTCTTGAGGTGTATGGCAGTTGTAGTAAGTTGTCAGAAGTAATCAGATGTTCAGGAGAAAAAATTGGGTAGGTGCTTCCTAACCTAAGGGTAAGCAAACAGGTAAACTCCACACCCACATGCAAACTGTTTTGCCTGGCAGAATTTGACACCACTGTTTATGGCCAGAAAGGGATCTTCTGAGTGTACAGATCAATTGTCTGTACATGTTTCATTTGTGAACTGTTATGTTTGTTTGGGTTTTTTCAATGGAACTTGGAAATTATATATATTTTTAATATGGCAAATGAACCCTTATAAATTAATTATTAATTAATATTTTTGGGGGGTATAAAACATACACTTTAATGTTAATGTTTCCTTCCTGGGGATCATGTCTGCAAGTGACACATCCACTACTGTCTTACAGCTGAAATACAATATGAACAACACACCAAATCAATAACAGTAAATTTTAAATTCCACTTACATATTTGCCATAAAACATTTGTAACCTTTTAAAACAGTTTGTTCCTTTTCTGAAGACCGTAACTTACAGGGCTTTGTTCAGTTAAATCAAGATATATGTAAGTAGTTGTCTTCGAGATCTTTGCATTTCAAATTATTCTTGTGATCATGTTTTTTTTCATTAGAATGTGAAAAGGCTGTCAGCTTTGGGTTTTGGGTTTTGTTAATGTGTGAAAGAATAGTTTAATGCTTTATTTTGACAGTATTTGACAGCTTCTAGGATATTCCTTTGGTGTTCTACTAAGTATGTGCCTGGAGTTCACAGATTACACTGATAATTTGTTGAAGTTCAAAAATAACTAAGAAAATCATGTTAGGTTGGAGTGTGTGTCTTACAGTGTCAAAGACCTCAGTCTTCCTTCTCAGTTTCTTGGGAATATGTAAAGGATATATATTGGGTCAAACAGGAGTCAATTGAATTCTAGTTTGAACTAGAGCATCTGTTTGGGAGGCCATTAGTAGGTTTTACTTTATGACGATAAGATGATAAAAATGCAGAACTTAACTTGAAGATCTGATTTTCTAATCTAAGTTGTGATTTCTGAAAAGCTACAGTTTCCCTTATGATGATGTTAACGAGGGTTTGTTTTTTTTTTGTTGCCTTTTTAAAAATGTTTTTAGAATTTGATTTTTGATTTATACTTTTTGGTTTGGAAATGTTATCCATAATACTAAAAAAAAGTACTAAGTATTGGCTGTGTATATAGTACTGTCTATTGTGAATGAGGTTTTTGTTCTTAAAACAAAGCTGGATTTCTTTCAGGCTGTCCTCTATTCTGCCTTTACAAATAAAAAAAAGAAAAAGGAAAATTTTTCTTCTGGCTAATTCTAGAGTTGTACGTATACATCTGTTATTTTCTAATGTTTAAACTTACTACTTGTAGTTATGAGTCCCCTTTTCTAGGTGTGTTATGTGACATCATGAAAGCTGCTCTTAAAAGAAACCAAATGTAAATAAATGTGCAGAGTGTGAGGATAACTGGCATTAGTGTTTTGTTTCAAAAAGAATTTAAAAATGTATTGGAAACCTAACCCAATGTCTATGATACCATTCCTGATCAAAGCAAAAAGAAACCCTTTTGTTTGCTGGATAATTAAAGTCTGATTTGTACTTTTTTTTGGTAATATCAGTATTGAACTGTGAGTATTTTTTAATTTTTTTTTGCATAACTTGAATAGCAATGTAGCACTGTCCTTATGAGCACCCCTTTATATATTTTAATAGTAAGATGGACAAGTTAGGCCCACCACTGCGAACTGGAAGAGATATGCAAAGGTTTTATGACACTGATACAAAAACAGACAGTACCATCAAAAGGCCAAATGTGTTGTTGCCTGTAAAGAAGTAAGTATTACAAATCAGTGTGGTTTATCTATTTTGCAAAAATGTTTCTCCTAAGCAGAAAAGTGTGCCCTTGGCAAACATCAGCTGCCCAGTATGTCTTCCATATAATTGCTGTGGGAGAAGAGTAGATGATATAATTAGTATCAGAGTGAGGAAACACCTTGATTGGACAGGGGAGATGAAGGTTTCCCTCAGATTGATTTCTTCTGTCAGTACTTGATTACAGATTTAAAAGTAACGAGTTTGCATCTTGATTACCGATTAAAAGTAATGAACTTGTGCCTTTCTAAACCCAAGATAAAACTGATTTCCATGATGCGAAGCTGAAGGAAGCATTTAAGCCTGACAACTGTACTGGTTTTTGACAAGTAATTTTATTCTCTTAAGGTCAAATATTTCTCTAACTCCTACATCTGTAGTGTAGATGTGATGGTCTAAAAATATGAGGAGGGCAGACTTTGTAATGAAAGGTAAAGTCTTTGGTTAAGTCCAACTTACCTCATATAAAGATTTCTGGTTATACAGAAGTGTTTATAAGATATAAGTTTGGAAGTAAGGTTATTCCGGTTATTCTAGTATTTTTAAAAGGCATTAGATACTAAATTGTAGTTAAGTTTTTGGTATATTTTGGAAGATGCCAAATTCAAATCGGTTGCTTTTTCATAATGTAAAAGAGAAATAAGTAATGAATTACGTGGCGCATACATAGAATATATTGTTTCACATAGTAGAAATGTGTCTGAATCTCTTAATGCTGTAACCAAAGCTGTAGTATCTTTGGGACAGGAACAGAATATTTGACTGGTTTTGAAGAAGCAAAAGCAATGTTTTTAGACAAACAGAATTTCTTTATGTTTTTATTTGATCCTCTGCATGTTTGGTTAGAGTTATAAATCCTGAGAAGCATCAAAAATTAGCTCAGTTTTTCATTTTATAATACATTATTAAGATGTTGAAAGTTTAGCTGAATGAGTTACTACAATTGCTTAAAATTTGCTCTATCCATAGAGCAGTGATTTGATTTTTCTTCTCGAGAAAAATTCTTTAAAAGTATAGGCACTTCTGCTCTTCATACAATCCCTGCTGTTCTTACTCAAGTATGTACTGAGTTCGAGAATTAAATGTGCCTTACTTGCAATAGGTTATTCAGTATATTGCATGCCAACAGCATCCAGCAAGTGTGAGTGTTAGCAAGAAATGCTAACCATTATTAAATTCATCATAGCAGTGTGGATGGTTGCAGTTTATGACAGGTTTCTGGACTTTGGGACGCATGCCATTAGTCAGCAGGAAGTTATTTATGACTTTGCACAGAACTATGAGCTGTTGTGGTTAACAGTTGCAGCTGTCAAGAATATCTGTAAACACTCTGTCTAAGAAGCAAGATGTATATATCAGTATTTTATGGTAGAATTCAACCAAATCATAAACGCATGCATAGAAAAAGACAAGCTTCTTTTACAAATTAGTTTCAGATGTTTATTTTGCAAGCAAAATAAAATTCAACTAGATGTGCAACATGAGCTGCTTTAGGAAGGGAAGTCACTTTCAATCTTATTTCTTTTAAAATAGAAAGTGATTAATAAGTTTCTTTAGAATATGTCTAGATTTTAAGAGTTCCAGCTGGTATTGGTACACAGCTTCATATGCTGTCAGGCTTTATTTATACTTCATATGATACAGCATAGAGCAGGGATATATATATATATATATATATATATAGCTTTTCAAAAACAAAACACAAAATCCAGCCAAACAGAAAAAACTACAGAAGTGGACAAGTATATAGAGAAGGCAGAGATGGGGCAGATCAGAATAAACTAAGCTGTGGTGGCACGAGTTGAAATAACAAAAAATATCTGACTTTGTTGGAAGGGATCTGTCTCTAGAGATCGGATTTCTACTTAAAGATGCAATTTCAAGATTTGTCACCAAACATACGTGAAACCTGATGCTAATTGTGTGTCTAGATGCGGGCTGAATAAAGCTGTAGATATTGGCAGCCTACTCTTTGTGTTGATTTACTCATCAAAAATGTCAGAAATCACAGAATGGGTAAGGTTGGAAGGGAAGTTTCTGGTCTGAAAACATATTTGTGGTTTCTTCTATGTTTTTAGAAAACTTGTGGAAAAAGACTGCAGAAATTATGTAGAAATCTGTGTTTAAACATCTTTCAATGAAGATGTCCTGTTAAACCTGTAATGAGTGATGTTTTATCTGTTCATGAGACTTTGCCTCCTTTAATATACAGGGTGGACTGTGCACTTTGAATGTGGCTTTTCAGTATTTCGATTTCCTCCCCAGCTCTGTCAGTGGCCTGAATGCTGTATTAAGACACTGATTTCTCTGAAATTTCTTTAGTATACACCTACAACTAAAGCACCACGTGAATTTTCAGAGTACTTAATGGGATGAGGATATATGATGCAGTTGAAATACAGGGAAGAATAGTGGACTGGTTTTCAGGTCAGTTTATTTCAAGTATCTAGGACTCCTAACCTGATGTTCAAAACTTATTCAAAGTACACTCTGAAGAGACTTCAATTTAAGAAATAAATGCTGTTAGTTTTGAAAAACTAGTGTGTTGGTCCCAAGGTGAAAATCCAGAGCAAACTAAGTCAGTAATAATTTTGAAATTTTTTTTAATTACTTGGAGCTGTCTAAACAGGAATTGAGACACAATTGTATTCTTAGCTTCATTGCCTGATCATCCCTGATCCATGATGATCAGCTATGTTTCTGTGTGTGCAACTGAATTTTTCTTTATATGCTTTTCTGTCTTCCATAACAGGTGAAGTAACAGTCTAGTAGGTCCTTTCTACTATATAGCTCTAATGAGTTTTACTCAATTATAAGCAAAAGTCTCTCTTCATTGTATAATGAGAAAAATGGGGAATGGGGAAAATAGCACAAGATGAGTATTTAGCATCTGTACATCACAGCACTGTAATTTAGGTTACATTTTTGACTGTTATTCTAGAATTCTATAACTTCTGAAAAGCTGACATAACTTCCAGTAAGTTTTAATTCTGATATAACTGATGCAGTGCTTTTCAATCTGTGCAGTATTCTTTTTTTTTTTTCATTTAAGTCCATCATTAGAATCTCCTTGCAAAATAAAGGGGCAGACAGGAAAAGTAATGGAGAAGGTTAGTGTTCTGCCCAGTCAGCCATAATCTTTGATCATTCCACTCTGCCTGTTGCAAGCACAAACCATTCTTGTTAAACTTGAGTATTTTAGTTAGGTATAATTTCAGTTTATTTAATCTTAAAATTAGTTTCTGATTTCCACCATTTTGCTTAATTATCTGATCACTTTTCCACTGGCTGAAGTGATAAAAGGAGCTGAAAAGCTGTCTTTATTCCATATGCATTACATGAAGGGAGAAATATTTTATGCAGCATGTCTGTAATTCAGGAGTTACTACATATTCTTCAGTTGTGTCAGTGTTGCATTTGAAGTTACTGGAGCTGAATCCATTTCCTATTATGTGGTTTGAAAACCAAACCAAGACCAGATAGTTTATAATTCTTAAATGAGCAGTTAGGTTTTTCTGAAGGGAATGAATGGTCTCTTGGTGACTATTTTTTTTTAATGGAGTCTTATTTTAATTTTTTTTCATTTTTAATTTTTAATTTTTTTTAATGTCCTTGAGTGAGTCCCAACTTACATTTTATTTATGCATTGGTGTTCAAGAATGAGAACAGAAAAACTTGGTCATGGCAGAAGATGTCATAGTCTGAAGATTTTCCAAAAAAAAAAGAAATCCCAGTGAATGTTAATTCTTTTGAGCAATGATGAAAACTTCTGCCCTTGATCACTAATGACAAAACAATACCCCTTCCAATTTATTTTTCTTAGTGCTACTTAGGTTTTTCAACATTCATTCTGATGTTTCTCTACTCATCAAAGCCAGCAGCAAGATATTCTCAGTGTGTGGGGATGTGCTGATCACTGTATACTGGCTTCTCATAATACTCATGAGTCCTGAGGGACGCAGTTTTCATATCTGTGTGGTCATACTATTGACTCCAATAGGATCAGTAGGATCTTTGGGAACACTGTGACAGTTTAAAAAAAAAAATTGAGGCCCTAATGCCCACCTGGATGCACTCTCTTTTTTCTCCTTCTGTTTATATTCATAAATATAATTGTGCTTTGAAGAAAAAGGATTTAAGGCATTAAGAAGAAAAAAGTCTTGTTCACTCACTTCATATTGGTCACAAAGTATTGAAAATACGGCATCCTTTCTACAAATCTTAAACTATTAAAACGTGCTATTTTCCTAAACATCCTGTTATTCCTAAAAAGTGATTTATAATTTGTCAAGGTAGACATTAGAATGTACTGAGCAACCAATAATGCAGGATCTACCTGTGAGGAAGTGAGACACAAGAACAGCAAGGGACTTGCTGTTTCATTTAACTTGTCATTGTAAGGTTCAAGTCATAACAGTTCAAACCATGCAAGTTCATGCCAAAGATCCTCTGTCTTCTCTTGGTAGGAAATGAGTTATTTTTCATACAGTTAACTAATGTGTAGAATTGATGCACTTTTACGTGTGTGTATATATATATTATTTGAAAATGTATATTCTTGTATGTATTTCTCTGTGTGTGTATAAATTATCAGATATTTCTTCTATTTTAGAGGTGCAACAAAAACCCGGACATCAACCCCTCCTAGTGTGGCAAGAGCCATGAGCACAGGTGCTTTAACAAACAGAAGAAAAACTAGCAATTCAGATATTTGCTTAAGGTAGCTTTTAACTTCATGGATTTTGTCATTAATCGAGCCTTCATTAAAGGGGAGCTTTACTAAAAAATAAGTTGGGGAATGTATTATTCTCTGCAATTAATAGATGATCAATGTTATATATATCTAGTATATAAGATGCTCAATATATTTTGCATGTTTATCATCTGACAGCACACCTTTGTAATCAGCTGTCTCAAATGTGCACAGAAGACCCTGTTGGGGACTTCTTTCTCCAAAAACCACTTGGGAGCTGTTGAAAAGATAACTAAATATTATTTCAGTAGAAGCTGAATGAAATCTGCATGCTAAGCACACAAATTGTCTTGCCCTTTTAAAGGGTAGGATGAAAATTTAGGCTGGTTAAGGCTTTTTTTTGACAAGCTAAGTTTTAAGTTTTCAAACACTCCAGTTAATCTAAATAGTCAATTTGATCCTGCTCCTAGAACTCTGGTGTTTTTTGTTTTCTTGCAAGGAAGGTGGGTATCTGGAGATACGTATGGGAGCCTGGGTAGTGTTTTATATAAGATATACCACTATAAGTAGGAAGTGCAGGCATGAAAATTATAGTTGCAATAATGAGAATTAGACTAATTTTATATTTTATATTTTATACTGAACTGACTTACAGAGAATGTTCATCTGGGAATTTTCAGGTCTGATGGGAGAACTGGGTGTGACACTGGAGACTGCTCATCCTCAGTCAATGGAGGAAGTGCAAAAAGCAGTGAAGGAATTTCACCTGTACAGTTATCCAAGTTCTGCCATGAATGTGGAACGAAGTATCCAGTGGAATGGGCCAAGTTCTGCTGTGAGTGTGGAATTCGAAGAATGGTTGTGTGAACACATTCTTTAAAGCAGAAAGAAAACCAGAAATTGGAACATCTGCTATGTACTCTTGCATGGAAAGCTTGAGCACTCCATCCAGTTAGACTTCATGCTGCAAACGTTGAGACATCATTTTGTAACTTTCTGAGGGCAATCTTCTGGTTTAACACAGTTATTTATAAATTATATATACTGTATATAAAAATAGCAGCTGTCTAAAACTGTGCCATTCAAGGAAATACTCTTTACTCTGTTGAAAATATTTAAAATTAAGGTAAAAATGTGTTAAGTAACCTAGATAGCAGAAGAGGTTCAATTTTTTTTTTTTTTTTTTTT
>VWYO01023155.1:367584-384853 GCA_013400275.1 Rhadina sibilatrix
GTCCTCTTTTTTTTTTTTTTTTTTTTTTTTTGTAAATCCTACTAGGCAAAGGATGTTTTAAATCTCTTATGTAGGGTTAATACCTATAGGGAACTAGCCATGAACAACTTGGGCTTCAAAAGTTTCTCTGTGGAGGCATTTCCTTCATTTGTGACAGCAACTTAGATGCTGTGTTCTAAGTGCAAACGACATGAGCAACTCCTTATAAATTCCTAGATAAAGGTGTAAAAAATTTGGCTCTTCAAACTCTTTAACAGTAATATGCCAATTGGACTTTACTTCCTAGTTGCTTCCTAGGATTTTTTTAAAGAATCAAAGTGGAAAGACTACCTGAGAATTCCCTTTGCATCTACGAAGAAAGGCAAGATTTTCTTTTTGTGACTTTCCATGTTCTGTTTTTCAGTAAAAACATGATATTTTTATGTATTTATAAGGACAAATATGGTATTAATTTTATTATTATTCATCTTATTAAGTTCCTTTTGTTTTGAAATACTTGTCTTCCTCCTCCTGTGCTCCACCATGACTAGCATATCTAAGGGAGTTGTGCTTTATCTTATTTCCAAAGGTCCTGCTCGTTTTTTTTTTTTTTCTTTTCCATCATTTCCTCAAGGAAAGTTAAAGTCTATGCTTATCCTACTTAAATGTTGAATTCTTATTTTGAATACAGCCTTCTTGATGTATCCAATACCAAAAAAAAAAAAATAGTTCTATAGAAATGAATGCTATTAGAGCAGTAGATCTTGATGTAAGTAGTGAGTCTTTTTTATTCTTACACACATATGAATGCATAGGGGAGGAACTGTGCTTTACTGATATATGTGTCAATACCTGACCTTTTTTTTTTTGCAATTTTGTGTATTCCTGATCTCAAAACAGCAGTCTCTTCAAGTTAGTAATAGACTTCACATCAATCCATTGGGAAGAAGAGTCTTAAAATTGTTCGGTTTTTTACTTACTACACCGTAAATTAGTAAATTACACATTTACTAATAAAACCATCACAACCATTCACAAGCCAAATCACTTAATTTGTATCTTAATGTAGTAATTTATTTTGTGAACTTTTGTTTTGAAGTACTTGCACCAATTAAATTCTGCGTGACAGAACAATCTGAAATAACTGTGCCTTTCTCACAGTAAATACATTTTTTGTCAGAAACTGGTACTTTTGGCTCACAAACACCATTACTTTCAGTTACAACTTACACAAAATATAATGTAGTGTTCTGTGGTAGTGTTATGGTCATTGCTTGCATTCTCAAAAATTGTGATAATCAATGGGCCAATTTGGAAGAAAGCATGATTGAAGAAAAGCATCTTCAAAGCAGATACCAGTCTAAGAGAATGAGTGATTTAAGAGACTTGACGTAGTTATGTTGCAGGCCACAAGCTCTTGTGGTTTTAAAATTAGTTCAGTGAATGTCTTGCACTTTTTGTACACTTTTTTTTTAAATTATACATAATTCAGTGTAGTCTTTTCATTATTGATATAAATTGGCTACTGAGCATGATACAATGGGTGACTGGTAATGATAATTAGAACTGACAAATCCTAGCCAGTTTATTTTTTAGGAATTTAGATTCTAGGATCCATATTACAGCACATTCACTTCTGTATTTGGAAAAACTTGAATTCTGCGTTCTTTGCTTTGGAAAACTTACCCTGGACTTGGGTCATGGATGTCTGCAGACTGAAGTATTGCGAGATGAGAGTCCATCAGCAAATATACCAGTCCAGAATAGGTTTGATCAGATAGTGAATCTTCTCTTACCTGATGAATTTGCAGTTGTTTCTGCTGGAAAATGCATTTTTCCATTTATTAGACCGACTTTCTACAAAGGGAATGTTTAGTACGGCACTAAATACCTTTCAGATTTTCCAGGGTTGTTGTAACTGTAGGAAAAAACAGATTGACTCCTTCTCCTTTGAATTGTAGGTGGCAAATTTCCTAATTTCAAATCAATACTCATACAATTACTGTATTTTCTGCTTTGTGAGCTGTTTGTGAGATTCTTTGCTTTCAATGCAGCATTTAGTAAATTACTTGAGTAGCATGTCATTTGTTTTATTTACACTTATGTGATTTATCATGAGGATTAGATAGGAATTAACCTGAACAGAAAGAAAGGTTTTTAAAATGGATCTTGTAATTTGGCCCTGCAAAGAAGGTCTGTGAAACATAATTGACTATTGAAAGTAACACTGGATAATATGTGTGTGCTGTAATCCGCAGTAAATATAAGCAGACAAGGAAATTCTTTTTGACTGTGTTGTTTGGTGCTGTATGGTAAGATTTATGAGAGGCCCAGTATGTTTTGTGTTTATCAACTGGTTTTGTTATTGAGTGACATGGCTTTCTGCAGTCTGTGTTATTACAGACCCTAGCCTGTATTAGTCAAGGTATCAGCACAGATCATTGTAATTCCATCTCGGTGGATTCGTTTTTATAATGTCCCTGAAGAACTGAAAACTGGGAAACAAATTTGTTATATTTAAAGAAAAAAAAAAATTTCAGGGAATTGGACTGAATTTGCAATCTTTAGTGTATTACATGTGTCAAGGAGTTTCCATATTTAATTTACTGGTGATCTACATCCAAATCCTCTTGCCCTAGTCTTCTCCTCACCCTTATGCCTTGTTTTTCATGGGAGGAAAAAACATGAACTATGCACTGTCTGTTTATAGTGAAATTTAGTGATGCAATTGTTGTGATGATTCCTATACCAATGTATAACCCTGTGACAGATTTACTGTCTGTCATTTTATCTTCCTAATGTTCTTACTAAGGTTCTTCCATTCATTAAAGAAGGGGGTGGGGGAGAAAAAGGCCAAAATTCCATTTGAAGAAACAAGGAAGAAGCTGATTTGGATGTTTGGCCTGAGTTTTCATTGCCTTTCTACTTTCTACTTTTGTGATTTTTTTCATATAAAAGGACCTCCCTGTGCCAGGAAGTAGTGCAGGATCACTGGAGCTATGCTGATAAAAGTGCAATGGAGTTATGAAAAATGCTAGCTTCAGTAGTAGAAACAGCACAGCACAAAGCTTAATCTCTATGTGATGTACCTTACACAGGTTTATATTTATGCATGATGCCCACACCCTAGGTAGTTTCAAAACTGGAATCTCTAAATATACAACAATTAAAATATGTGTTTATATGAATAATTAGTCTTACACACCACTGCAGGGAGGTGGGCACAGGGAGGTGCTTCACCCCTGTTTCAGGTTGTAACTATGAAATATATAGGCAGAATTTTTCGAATTTGCCAAAGAGACTCAAAGAGCCCTTGAACTCCGTGGAGGGAGTGGGAAAGCTCCACCTGGGAGTTCCCTGGCCACAAGGGCATCAGGCTGGGGGAGCTCTCCGTGGTGCTCCGGCACTGAGCCTCTCCCACAGTACTGGGGCAGCAGCTGCTCTAGTGCAGCCACGCATCCTGCGCCTTCCCAGGATGGGAACTCCAGATTGTCTTGTGACACCTGACCCAGTCTTTATGCAATATGGAAGTTCTCTATCATCTGCAAGGGACTAGCTCCTAATTCACCATCACACTGAGAACTGGTGCCTGAAATGCAGGGAGAGCATTCCCATGATGTCTGCTTACCAGGTCAGTGGAAGGAGGTATGGACTGCAGTACTTTAAATAAGAAAGATATGTGCACACTGATGTAGACTATTTAAACAGCCTGCATATAAAATTAAATAGTGTTGTCTATGTATAACAAAGTGCTAATTTCCATCACATAGACTTTGTATATCTGCAAAGAACAAACCTGTTCTGAGTGTTTTTAATCTTGGCTGAAAAATCTGTGTTTAGTAACAGCACTTTTTTCAATTTTATTTCTATTCAGTTTGACTAAGCTATGAATAGTTATATGGGTTGTATGAGAAGGTAGAATTTTCATCTTTGGTAAAATTTGTTTTAGTGACTTTGGTGAAAATAGTTTTATTGCCTCTCAAGTACGACTTATTCCAGCTTGTGATTGTTTTGTTGCTGGTTGGTTTGGTTGGTTTTTTTCCAACTTGCTAAGTAAAGTTTGAGTGATCTGATTGTGTTGTTGGAAGAGGTGTTAGGTAAAAGACTCCATTAGCTGAATTCAGTAGTTACCTGGTTGATATTTTTGTTCCAGTATTCACAGTATAAGAGTTTACTCTTGCATACTAGTTCATTTTTTTGTTTTGTTTTGGGTTTGGTTTTTTGGTGTTATATTCGTCCAGAATAATACACATTTCTGGAGGATCCTATCTAGTCCCATTCCACTTTATCTTGCCAGAAAACAATTTCTTCATATTTTTTCTTAATAAGTGTTTGTTCTTTACAAAAATAATCAGTAGGGAAATTATATTTCCTCAATTTGAACATCTGAGTCAGCAAAATCAAATACTCAGTTTAATATAGCTGAATACTGAACCCATGTTATAAACAGAAGTGCATGCTTTACCATAGTTCTATATTTCAATTTGGCTTTCTGGCAGGACCATGGATGGATTTGGGTGGGATCTGTAAAGTGCTGAGTATACTACAGCTGTTACAAAACCTACTTTATATGATTGTTCTAACTCTTGGTGTTCATCCTTCATATGACACTTAATATGTTTCTCTCCATAAGTTTATTTATTAATATTCCATGTTTTTAAATGGCGTGTTCATTCATGTGTTGGAGGTGATTAGTCTTTTTCAGCATTGCATTTATTATGTTTGCCTTGACCCTCAGTATATGGAATATTTGTTTGTGACCATCCAGTGAGGTGGTTTTTTTTGTTTGTTTGTTTGTTTTTTTTTTTTGGTGTTTTGTTTTGTTTTGTTTTGTTTTGTTTTGTTTTTTGCCAGAATTCCTCGGTTTATTTGCCTCTTATTTCATCTGTTTATTTTGAAGTGTCAGTTCTGTTTAAACTAATAAATGTAAATCACCACCTAATGCTAATTTGCCACTTGTTAACAATAAAGCAAATACGCCAATAAAATTTCTTGTGATGTGCAAATTTTTGTAGTCAAATGTAAAATTATCTTATATAACGTGGCATACAGGTAGGTAATATAATTTTAGCCCTATGAATATTGTGATGTCTGATGTCAGGTACACATACGAATAGAGTTTTTAAATTGGGTGAGATGAGATTTGGATTCCTAAGTCAACCTTGAAAAATATACCAGATATTTAAATCAGTGTGATCTGCTCATATAAAGTCAACTCTGTATCTCCTCTATTTCCCCAGCTATACTGAGAATTTAGTTTATGTAGAGCCCATCACTGTGACATCTGTAGTATTTCATTATTTTTCTTTTTTTTTCTTAATAATAAAACTGTAAGGAATAGTAAACTTAAGCTTGATCTGGGTTTGTTCTCCTTCATGACATTAGAGTACTGTTTTGTTGATGATATTATTTTAAAAAGGCAGAAGTTTATATTTTTCTTTAGAAGTTCATTTATGTGAGCAGAAATTACAATAAAGTTTTGGATTGCTGATTTTTTTCTTTTTTTTTCGGCTAAATATGGATGAATAGAAATCAATTCCTCTTTTCATTCCTTTATTTTTAGGGGAAACTTCCTTCTACTGAGCTCTTTAGTATACTTGGAGAGAGACAGATTTGCAGGTTACACTATTCAGTGGAAAAGGAATTGACTGGATGGATACAGCGGGAAAGCCATGGTCAGTGTCTGTGTGTTCCACCAGGTGTCCTGGTGGAGGCTGGCACCAAGTCCCTCAGGACTCTTGTTTTGGGACTCTAGTTTTGGTGCTCTTTCAATATCTTCGTCAATGACACAGTGAGATCGAGTGCACCCTGAGCAGCTTTACAGATGACACAAAGCTGAGCAGTGCAACTGACACACCAGAAGGACAGGATGCCATCCAAAGGGACTGGACTGCCATGACTTCTCAAATATCATGGATAGTGACTTAGACACTTCCTCTGCCAGTTCCCTCAGAACCCACAGATGTGTCGCATCAGGTCTGTGCACCTTTAGGTTCTTTAGATGATCTCAAACCTGAACCTCTTGCAACAACATTGTGAAAATCCTTCTAATACCTAACTTTTTGTCCTTGACACTTTCCCATAAATTCCATGTACTTCTAAATCATGATTTTGACCTACTCATTTCTTTTCTATGGCCAAATAAATAAATAAATGCATAAGTGAAAGTGACAGGGAAGTAGGCATGATGGTGATAATACCATGCACAGTTTTCCTCCCTTTGCCAATTCCTGAAAAGCACTTTAGTGCCACATTTGTAAGTTCACTAGACCAGAGGAAGTTCTCAAATGGAAGGAACAAACCAAAGAGAACAATTCACTGCATTTAGCAGTTAGTGTTTGCATGTAAGTGGTGACTCAGGAAATTTGGCAACAAGAATCAGACAGGCAGGATATTTATTAATCAGAAGAAATCCACAATTTCATAATCACTCTATTTAAAATTTCTGCTCTGGATCTACCCTTGGTCTTTCCCCCAGGGTAGTCCTGGAATTGCGTTATTTCTCTCAAGACTTAAGTTGTGGACTGCTGCTTAAGTAACTTAAACTGACTGACCTTTCAGTTTTGTAGTAGCTAATACTGCATCTCTGTATTTTGCTTTAATTCACACTGCCCTTTCCTTGCCAAGTGGTTATTAGGAAATAAGTGCTGGCTTTCAACTATTCCTGAATTTCCAGAAAAATTCATTTTCAGAGACCAACTGAATCTACAGTCTCCTGGGTCATCTTTCAGAGGAAAGGATTTCCAGCCAAGTCCTCACAGTTGTGGTTATGTTCTCTTTATCTGCAGTATGATACTAGGAGATGTCTCCTTTCCCTGTTCCATAAAAGATTTGTGTGGTTGGTTTCAGTTTTTTTAAAGTGTTTGGAGTTAAAGTTGCAATATCTTACAAGAAGGGCTAAAGAGAATATGTGAAAGTTTCAGTCACAGTTTACAAATTACCATTCCTGCCCCATAAACACCATAAATACATGGGGGATTGGAGTGGATGTATTTCAGGAAAGTATGGCATGCTTGCTTTGCTCTTAACCTCTCCCCTCTCAGATTCAGCACAGCGATCCTATTCCAGTCAAATACATGAAGGTAGTGCTGTTTACAGTCAACTGAGCAAACAGTTCTTTGAAGCACATCCTACTGCTTTTTTAGGTGTTTGTTCTGAATACCAAAATTTTTACAGAGTAGTTTTACAGAAAAAAATTTAAGCACAGATAAAACAATTTACATCAGTTTACTTTGAACCAAGAAACAACAGACTGGCTTAACTAAAACTTCTCTGAAATATTTAGTCCAAGGCAGATGGTCAGTATGGAAACGTTTGCCTAAACTGGGCAGGGGACAAGCAGCTACGAAATGGGTATTTTAAAACAGGAAGTCACAAGCTTCAAATGACTGTACATCTCTGAGAAAAAACTAAGAATGGATTAATGTCAGTCAAAAAGTAAACAGTCGAATTTCATAGAAGACAAATATTTTATTACCAAAGGAGTTATATCAAAGTAAGAAACTGCAAAAGAGTAATAAACAACTATAAAAATACTTATATTTATTCAAAATTAAATATGAGCACTTTATTAGTTAAATGCCAATATATTATTCTCTGACAATATTCACACATTTTAAGTCATGTTTGCCTAACATCTTAAAACATGTTATATAAAATAATAGCATATGAGAAATCACAATCTGAAATGAAGGAATTCTAGCTCCTCCTGCAGCTAACTCTGGGCTGATCAAATGCATGAGTGTAGTGTTGTTTCCAGTCAACTGAACAACTTTCATTCAGGCATCTCCTTTTTCTTCCACAGGATTCAGTCTTGCCTGTGCTTCAGCCAACAGAACATGCTGCGTATCTCAAAAATCAGTACCCTTCCTAAGTTTTTCAAAAAGCTAACTTTTTCCCTGTTTTTCCAAACCCCAATCAGTTAGCAGACCCATCAGACCCACACTGAAAACACTTCTGTGTCAGGAGAACATACCAAAGATAAGCTGCTGCTTTGGTGAATTGTTACTTTTGGTCCTTGAGGCGTTTTGCATAGATATAAAGAAACCAGCTACTTTTTCATACTCTTTTTTCTTCACCTGCAGATTCCCAGATGTTTTTATATATTTCAGTAGACGTGGCTGCTTTGATATGACAGTATTATAAAGTTACTTGAAAAATCAGAAAATTCAAAGTAGTTTCCTGTGGGGGTCACAGCAGCAGTTTCCAGAGCACAAAGGCTGGACACAGAGTTCTGCAGGGTTCTTTGTTTCAAATGCTGGTCTTCTATTTCCACTTCTTGGAGTTCAGCAGCTTGCCTCAGCCATTTCTGTTTCTGTCATCTCCAGGAACAAGGCACAGTAGTAGCCTTTCATCAGAATTCTGGCATAAAGTGTTCATATAAGCGAGCAAGGTTACTTGAAGAATGCATATAAAATGCAAAGATACTGAGTAATGCCACTTGGAAAGAAAAGAGCAGGAATCACCTGGAAATTATTTTTTCAAATTTATTCCAGCAGGATCGAAGGCTAGATATATTTTCTTTCAGTTCACAAACTTCTTGGTTACATTTCTTTTTGGACTGTTCACCTGTCTCTGTATCTTCTGTACTAAATACACTTCTGCAAACCTGAAACAGAACAGATTGTATTGTTATCTGAGTACTGCTTATTCTATTCCTGTAGCCATCTTTCAAAGCAAAACAATTGTCTTACATCTAAATACTGGAGATGGTAGTATAGGGTTAAAATGATTTCTGTAGAGCTGCAAGCGGGTAACTAGGGGTGGTGGTGGTTAGGAAGGGTAATGGTTGGGAAGGGAAAGGCCTGGGCTTGCTGGTCAACAGGGCCTTGAGAATAGAATGTTGGCTTTGCTGTAGTTGCTGTAGGCTAAGGCTGTTGTTTTAACTAAATCAAATATGACTTTGTTCAGGGGAATTGAATATGATCCGTTTGGCTAAATTACGAGAAATTTTTTGCTCGAGTAAAATCAATAGAACAATCTAAAGTAAATAATCAATACATAGCTGTGTAGCAGAAGAGTATAAAAACGTGTGTGTCGCGAATCACTGTTGGAGTCAGATTTGGGTCTGCGTGCCCTGGCTCCCGGAGCTCCTCAATAAAAGCACCTGCATATAATCATTCCATGATTATGTGTTCCCAACGCTAACAGAGAGACCCTGCCAATGGGACTGTGAGAACATGGCTTTAACTCAGAGCAAATAAGGAGACCTGAAACCAGTGTTTCCAACTGAGGACATGTACATCCTCTATCACAGATTAAAATTTATCCTCCATTGCCCGAAGGAATGAGAAAATAAAGCCAACTAAATTGTGAGCCAAACTTTTACTATATGTGTTGAGAAAAGTGGAACAAGACACACCAGTTCCAGGGGCTGACGCTGTGCCCTAGTGTTCAGGATCTTGGGCAGAAAAAACTATTGTGGTTCTTGTTCATATTCAATGACTGCTCATAATTTTTTGCTAAATTACTTGAATTGGTCTTTAAATAAAAACAGGAATCCTAAGGTTAGGCAGGAGTTGCAAGGGTGACACTCACTTCTATGACTTGACTGGGATACCTTTAAAGTAAGGCAAATGTTGGATTCACCAGAGGTGACAGAACAAAATATAAACACCAACATTACTTTGAAGAGCTCGTCCCAGATTATAAGTCTCTTGACTCCAAGGAGAAAAATTAAGAGTTAGATGAAGCCTTCAATCCATCTGTCTAAGCATTATGTCCTTTGGTGCCTATGTGGAGACTTTTTGATATTGGGTAATATTTTTGTGTTCAATTGGTAACACTGAGCCACACTTCAAAGAACACCCTTCCTTTGCTACAGTAGTCTGTAGACCACTGTGATACATTTAAGTGGTACTTCAAAAAGAAGATTCTGCCAAAGACTAAAAAACCCAAATGTTATCATACCTAATTTTACTTGTTGAATTTGGGATAGTGTGGTTAAATTCAAGACCAAAGAGATTACAGAAAAGAGAGAATTTCACCCTAATTGTTTGTCGAAACAAACCAAATTAAACATGACTCTTAGGGTTAGTGAGAAGTTACAATTCTGACTCTAGAGAAGTTTAAACGCCTTCTTTGCACAAGTGTGGTCCTTGTCTCTCACTGGAGAATTAACTCAGTTATTTCACTACTGAACCAGATCAGATACCTTTGCCATAGACTTCCAGATGATTGTCTTAGTCTTTGACTGGGTTTAATGTCTAGTACAAGACAAATGTTATACAGAGCAAACTTCCTCTGGCATAGAACATGTGCAAGGTAGTTGAATCTTTTAGAGATAGATGTGATAGTCTATGTTGAAGAGCTCTAGAAAATAAGGCAAATAGTTAAACAATTACTCACCTTTTCTTTTTTAGGTCTTTCACAATTGCACTGTAGAACTCGTAATGTCCCACATGAGACAAATGCTGCTTTCTGTCTAAAGGCTTTGCTGATTTTCTGCTTATTATGAAATCTGAGCATGTTGCACGCCATGCTCTGTAGTGATTCTATTTCCTGTCAAGAGAGCAAGGAAAATATGCCCTGAAAAGTTTGTGCACCATTAATTCTTTGCAATGTTGGTTTATCTTTAAAAAACCCCAAACCCTCCATCAATTACATTGGTTTCTTTTGCTTTCATAGTGCAAATCTTTTTTCAATAAAACACATAACTAATCTGACTTACCTGCCATCTTTTTGAGATACTTAAAGCAGCAATTTTTAGTAGTAATAATAGTAGCATAAGGATGTTAGAGAGAAAACACAGCTGTAATCAAATCAATTGATGCAGTTAGGAAAACAAATGATTTTTGCAGCCAGTCCTTTTATCAAGTCATGATAAGATCTGTAGCAACAGCTGACAGTTGTGCTTTCTGGCATTTGATATCTGCCCAAACCACTATTTTAAAGCTTTCAGGCCTGAAGTGAAAAGTTTAGCTAATATAATTTTCTGTAGAAAAGTAAAAGCAGAGGTTGGGAAATTTTAATGTTTACTTCCATTGACAGAAAGTGTTGTGTCTATTTTGAATTAAAATTTTAGAAGAATCTTAATAGTAGGAGAAAAAAACCCCACAATTCTTGGATATTAAATTGCTTAATATTAAATGTTTAAAATACTAATTTACCTGACACATCACATAATTCCAGATAGAAAAAAAATCCTGAATATTGTGATTTGGCTTTTAAAATTAAATACTACCCTAACACTCTATTTTATACTGGACTGTACAAAGAACTCATTTGGGTTTGTAGTCTCTATATTCTGAAAAGTTAAGTTTTACCTCAGTATCATTGCAGAAAAACACTTTGATATTTTCATATTTTTTATTCTTGCAGCACCTGTCAGGATACTCTGCAGACATATTTACCTGTAAAATATCATATATGTTTAGACATGGAAGTACTGTGTCAGTGCTCAGTCACCCTCACAGTAAAAAGCTCTTTCCTGATGTTCAGAAGGAAACTCCTCTGTGTTGGTGTGTGCCCACTGCCCCTGGTCCCATCACTGGGCATTGTTGATAAGAGCCTGGCTCTGTACTCTTTCCCTACTCATTTGAGGTGTTTCTACACACTGATGAAATCCCTCTGAGCCTTCTCTTCTCCAGGCTGAACAGCCCCATCTCTCTCAGCCTTTCCTCATCAGAGAGATGCTCCAGTCCCTTCAGCATCTTCATGGCCCTTTGCTGGACTCTCTCCAGTAGCTCCATATTTCTCTCATACTGGGAGCCCAGAAATGGACACAAATCTCTTCAGTTTAAATCTTCATATTCTATTGAATTGCTTTGTTCTTTGGAAATTTTGAAACATAGAGCACTTTTTTAAGCTTACATTTGAATTGTAACATTGAATACAGTGTTTGTCAGTGTTTGTCTCAACAAATACATGTCTCAGCTCTAAACAGATGATAGCATTCACTTTGTATATGTAAT
This sequence comes from Rhadina sibilatrix, assembly GCA_013400275.1. Taxonomy (NCBI): domain Eukaryota; kingdom Metazoa; phylum Chordata; class Aves; order Passeriformes; family Phylloscopidae; genus Rhadina; species Rhadina sibilatrix. The sequence goes on from VWYO01023155.1 coordinate 379,476, forward strand.
AACAGAAATGGCCTAAGCAACATCACATGGTCGTGATAATATTTTATCAATAGTTTATCTTCTCTTGTAGTTTTTTCTTCCACTTTCACACTTGCCATCAAGATGACAATGGAAGCCAATGCAACAGCAGCTTTGTCTTCCTCAGCCTGTATCCAGACATTCCAGTTAAGCCAAGGGGCTTTAAAAAAGGTGGCTCACAACAGTATTGCTTTAGATCTCTTCACTTAGCCATGTGTATGAGCACATTAGGCAGTTCATTCTTAAAGTTTTTCTCCAGAAATTGCCTGTATTTCAGAAGTTCACCCAAGATAAACAGAACTTTATCCAGAAAGTGTTTTCAAAACCAAGAGTTTAGGAAGTCAAATATTCACTGACAAAGAAAAAAAAAAAAAAAAAAAAACAAAAAAACCACAAAACAGCAGAACCAAATTTAAAAACCCAAACCACCAACATTAGGAAGCTAATGCATATCTTTTCTTGTACCACAACAGATGTTGCTGCAGTCACAGCACCAAAATTTGTAATATATCTATATTTATATATAATCACCCTAAAAACTATGTATCTGTCACTTTATTTGCTAACTGCTGAGATTTTCCCATCCTCTCTAGTTTCCTCAGATCATCTTTAGTATAATGGACAGTAACCATGTCTGAAGGCAGTTTATTGGCTGTGTCTAAAGCAACCTAAGAGAAATCCTGACCTCAGAAAGAGCATTAGTGAAAATTTAATTACCTTACAGAGATCTAGCATGTGACTCACTGTCCTGCTCTGCAACAAAGCTATAGCTGCCCCAAACATCTGGCTGAGGAGCAAAGCTATTGTCTTTGGCTCTGCAGTTGCAGGAAACTGCCTACTGGGCAGTTGCTATCACCCACACAGCACACATAACATTTTCTGTTAACTTACAGTGACAATATACTGACTATACACAGAAGAAAAATTTCCCTTAAATGGGGAAAAGTAAAGACAGAAAAAATGATGAAACTTGCACAGTAGTTGCTTGTGTTGTCCTCTAGGAAGTAAAAGCTGCAGAGCTCAGTACCTTCCCATTAGTTTTCACAAGCATTAATTCATAAAGGTTTTATTTATGTATTAATTTTGATAACTCTTAGTTTTCCTACAGTCTTCTATAAAAACCCCTATGTCTTAAAAAATCTCAATAATATTTATTGCAAAAACAAACAAACACCACCAAAAGCTTCAAAATTAATCTGGAATAATGGCATTGCTCCATTCCAATCCTTGATGACACCATGGGGCACCGTATCCATCCTATCTGTATCCTACAATCCTGCAGTAGGACAGTGGCAAGGCATCGCCCTATCCAGGCCAGGAAAGTCCCCCAACCTCCCTGACCCTGCAGCTTGAGCAGGGCTGGGATGCACCTCATGGACCTCCACCACCAGAAGGCAGCAGGATCTGCCTCCCAGAGGGTGTTATTCCTTTGGATCATTTTCTCTTCTAGGTCAGCTATCTTCTAACTGCTCACCAAAAGAGTTTATTTTGTTCTCTAGGAAATACTTGTCTTTATTAGAAATAAGACAGCAAACTAAAGGGAATACTTATCTATTCTAATACAGCCATTAATATTCCTCCAATATTTGATGCCTCACTCAGGATAATTTATCTGCAGGGAAATATCTCTCTTTGTAATCTCAACAAACATAACATGATCAAAAATGTTAAAAGATCATTCCCTGACCCTGAAGGTATTTTGTTTCCAGATGAGGGTTGATGTGTCTTGGTAGAGAAAGGTTGGAAACCACTGCCATAATGCCCTAAAGGATGGTGGTAGTTTGTAAGTGTGAAGAAATGCAAGGGCACCTGATTTTTCCCTTGGAAAAAGGCTGTGTATTATTTTTGTTTAATGCAAATAGATCTTGATTTAAGACTGCAACAGAATGGTGAATCCTCATTTAATGACAATCTGTCAGAAAAATCACTTTTTTTTTTTTTTTTTGTGGGAATGCCTCTACTAATACAACTGTGTTAAGTGTTCCCCCACGGAAGTGTTCTTGACAGATAAATTTATTTGCTAATAATTCATGAGGAAGAACTAGAAGGTAAATTTTGGGCATGGATTGGTATACTGTTAAGAAACTATTTTGCAAAGCTATAATAAATGTGGACAATAAAACCATAATGCAGGAGATTTACACATGAGAATGTTAATTTCTTCTCTGCTACCATCTAGAAAAGCTAATTTTTGTTGGCTAAACAAGATACATTAATAGGTACAAAGAAACCTATTAAGATATAAAGAAACTTTTACTGTCCTATGAATTTTGTGCCTCTGTGCATTTGTATTCAAATACAATTAAATTTGTATTCAATTTGTATTCAATTTTTTCAACAACAAAACTTCAGTCAAGAACTCTAATTAGTAGAACAAATTCTGAGTGCAATGCTTTTTTCTTTTGATAAAAAACATAAAAACAGAAGTAGTAATAAAATTACTTTAGAAAAGAGTAATTTTAATGAAATATATGATGTATGGCCAAAAGGTGTATGTGTCTAACTACGTGATGCACAGGCACAGAAAACTGTATCATAGTATTTGTACAAGCAAATAGGCACTATCTACAGATTTCAGAGATTTTAAAGAGACTAAATTGTTGCACCCAAAAACCAGCATTCCAGCATAGTGTGTGACTTTAAATCAGTCTTTTATAATGTTTTAACATTACAGCTTTTATTATTAATTGCTAAAAATAATCTAAAAATAATCAATTTTTTTTTTGAAAGCCCAAGAGCTACTACCTACCAGCTCATTGATGTCGTGACTTAGTATATTCTCATACTTCCCACGGATTTCAGTTGTTTTATTTCCCATTGCACAGCTAGATGCATTCACTGGAGACAGAACAAGGAGCAGTGGCAGAACTGGTAAGGTAGATATTAAAAAGGCTGGATTACAAGAAGAACAGTTAGGTACATATTAATGTCACAGATTGTGTGCTCTATTAACAAATACATTCTGTAATCTGTTAAAATAGTTTTAAAGGGATTTTTGTACAACCAAATGACTTGTGGCTTGCTAGAGGGAGGGATTCAGCTCCAGCTTAAGACACTCTTTGGGTGTCTAAACTGCCTCATACCCAAAGATGATTCAGCTAGTGTGGATAAGAGCCTACAAGTATTGAGCTGACCAGCTACTTGATGACTGTTTGGGCTGAATTCATCTTCAGGGTTTACTTTAAGCACTGAAATTTACTGGACCATAACCACCACATTGGACATATGCAGAGGAGTCTCATCTTGGTTGTCCATTTTTCCTTTGATAACTTCTACAAATCTTCATGAACACATCTCTACAAAAAAATGTGTGTTTAAACACATTTTCGGGCTGACCAAATGTACAAATCCATGCAACTGGCCATAACATGAGATATAGCAGCAACACAACCTTCTTTCTCCACAAGATTTTTGCAATCTTTTCAAGCAAACTTCAAGGCTCGTCACTTTGTTTGTCCCTTTAGCAGACCATCTATCTTGCTTTGTTCAGACCCCTGGTGTCCTGTTCTTGCATGGCACCCAGGAAAATATGAGTTCCGTGAGGATGGGCAGAGAGCAAAGACCAAAAAAATCAAAAGAGTCTGAAGGAACTGATAAGAGGCTACAGGTCACTCAGCTGGTACTGGGAATGAAGAGTAAATGATACTATGAGATTAGGAATAATTGGACTCTGGCCTGTCGCTAGTCTGGCTAGGATAATGCTTAAATTGAAGGGTTTGGGGGAACAAAAAAAAAGAAACAAACAAACAAACAAACAAACAAAAAGGTAGAAATTTATGTTGAAGGACTAACAAAGATCACAAGTTCCTGGCAGAGTATGCACTGCTTCTGCCCATCTCCACTACTGAGTAAGAGCAACAACTGCATATGGAGTAGCTGTGGGATAGCAGCCAGGAAAGGAAGAAGGGATGCACTGGCCCCAGCTGCTACTTTCCTTCCTCATTGGCAAGGATGGGCTGTTGGGTGCAGCCAGTCCAGCACTCAGGAGATGGGCACCTCTGGACTTGGGCATCACTAGTAAATCACAGCCTCAGAGAGGAATTTTGAACAACTAAGGAAACAGCAACAAAACTTGACAAAAATTTGTATTGACCCACCTAACTTCTGTGATGCAAGAACCACAGTCACACCACGTGCTCACTGCCGTTCAAAGAAACACAGTCCCTTACAGCCCATCCCAGCTGACTCCCACCACACACAGCACACTAAATCCTCCAAGAAGGATGCATATTTTTCCTGACTAGTGAAGCCTTCTCTTTCTGACAGACTGCATGTGAACATGCTGTGATATACTACTCTGTCCTAGAAACAGGACTGGAAAAATTTTACCTGTACAAGCGAAATCACAGAATTTTTGTGGCAAGCTGCCTGACAAATTTTAGTGGGAAATTTGATGGGTCGAAAACCAGATTTTCTGATCTTTTTATATACAGATCAACCAAGTTCTATTAATGCCTCTAAAAATTCTAGCCTGATGAGCTAAGTAAATCTTAAATGGATCCTACATGTAATAAATCTAAAAACTCTGTAAGGTGACTCCACTATGGTCTTCAAGCTCCAAGTGGACACACCTGACTTCCACAGAGCTTTATCTTTCTAAATCTCTATGCTAATTATATCTCTGTTGATTGATTTATCAATTTGAAGGGCTAAGATTTAGTATTTTTAAAGACACTTACAGAAGACATTCAAGAACACAATTATAGGGCGGCATTTTTCCAATCTCCCATTGCACTTCTTGATTCCAGTGCAAAAGATGAACTGCAATGCTTGTTTGCAAATAGGGTAATACAAACAACTTGGATATGCTGCTTCACAAACCTACTTCAAGGGACGAAAATAATAATTCTCTAAATTCAAACTATCTGACTCCATCACTTTAAACTTGGTTTTTCCAGCAACAAGTGGAGATAAGAGGTGAAACACGCAAAGTCACTTTTATTTTGTCATTTTTACTTTCTCTGTATTGTACAGATTGCCAATCTTTTTTTAAATGAGGAAATTACAGAATAAAAGCAGGTCACGTGTTGCACACTCATTAAGTCCCTTGAGCCACTGCAGAGTGGTGAAGAAATCTTTTCAGATATTTCTAAACAAGTGAGTCCTCTGGAAAAAATATTAGACGAGTGTCATTAAAAAATTCTAGGAGATCTAAACTGAAAATTGAAAGGGATTTTCCTAAAGTTAGGTAACTTTGAAAGAATGGGAGTTTATGGCACTCCATATGGCCAGCAATTCAAAAGAAAGAGAGCATGTATTACTGGTAATAATCCATCTTTCCAGTAAACTCCCAGATTGTCCTAAGTCATATCTGGAAAGCCCCAAAAATTCTCCTAGAAGGGTCAGGAACAGCTAAGATC
>VWYO01023155.1:385983-408124 GCA_013400275.1 Rhadina sibilatrix
AAATCGCTGCATGTTGTGGAGTCGCTTTTTCAGAGGAGAGCTTGAAAACTGATGTGCTGCCCTTTCGCTCCCTCAGCTGCCCTTGGATGGGTTGTGGAAGGCGGGACTGCCAAGAGGGCTCTGTGTCCGGTCAAGGGTTACCCCAGGCTGTTGGCATGGGCTCAGAAGCAAAGGTGGATGGCTTCTGCAGAGTTCGCCGTCTACACCCTTCCTCCCCTCCTCCTCTTCTCCCGCAAAATCATTTTGTGGTCTCTGAAAGGATTAAGAAAGGATGGTGAATGGCTCAGGGGTGTTTCAGCCTAGAAAACTCCAATATTCTAAAAGGGAAACCTTTAGAAAGATGTGGTTTTTTTCTAGGTAAATTCAGAATGCAAAAAATTTCTTGTGCAGTTCAGAAGGCTTGGAATAAAACAGACTATGAAATATCTTAGTAGTGTCCCCTTCACATCTCTTGCCCAGAAACTTTCTGAGTTTTGAGTTCTACATCGCTTTTCCTGCTCTGCATGAGCACAGAGTGCTGATTCCATAACGCCTCTTTCTTCTCACAAGAGTGAGGGGAGACAGATATTGAGGTGTGAATATTCAGGAGCAAATGTGTAGAATGCTCAGGATAGTTTCCTCCCGTTCTCTTGAACTGAAATTGTGCTGCTTCCTTCCTGTGTGAGGAGGTCCTTAGTCCCTTTTATTGTCCATGAATTAGACTCTGCTTTAGATGGGCTATATATTTCTCATTTCTTTTTCTTTGGAAAACAATTTAATCAATTCTTCTTCAGACGTATCCTGTCAAGATTCAAGAGGAAGGTGATTTCCCACCCCTTCAGCTTTGAGCTGCTTGATTTTACTAATGGTTGCCCATGACTACAATTTGGGCAAAGAATAGGGATCAATATCAACACAGTTCCACACAAGGAGCACCTGTACTTGCTAGTTCCTTAAATGAGTGACAGGTTGGATGTGATGTATTGTTCAGTTCTTGAATTTGAACAAGGATTTTGCCTCATTAATGGCTAAATAATCTAGTTCTTATTGTGTCTTAAGTTGTCATTTTTTGCTTGATTTCATTTACTCTTTTTTTTTTTTTTCTGTTAAATATTGTCTGAAAACATCTCTGTGCATTTCAATTTGCTGGCAAATGCAACTCAGAGAATGCCACAGGACTCTTCTCAGAGGAGATTAGTACTTGGTGTAATGCAAGAAATTTGTGACTCTGTTCTACGGTCTGTTCTACGGTCTGGTACTTAGAGACCTGCACTTTCAATTCTCAAATGTTTTGAAAAAGCTGCACTGTGAAGCTCCAGTCATGCAAAATTGTATCACCAAGATCAACTTTCCTTCTAGGCAAGTAGTTCTTCCAATTTCTTATAGTAGTACATGTAGGTTCACAAAATTAGACAGTTTATGCAGATTGTCAGGGTGCATTGTCGCTGTTGGACACAAAGGAAGACAAGAGTCTTGCTCAGAAGGCTGATGCTCTCAAGAAGGGGCTGGTTTATTGTCCAAACTTGTTTTATACCTTTTTACAATGCGCCCACCTAAGAGGTGGGATCTCCTGACCCATTGGTCACATTAAGGGTAAACAAGCAAAGTCCCTCCTTCAGAGAGGAATGTGAAAAACCAGATGGTTTAGAAAATATGACCTTGTGTACTAGTTTTCGTCTCTGGGGAAAGACTTCAGAAAACCTAAACGTGACAAGCAGTGACTACAGTGCAAAATGTAAAGGAAAAACTTCTTTAGCTGCTTTGTTTACGTTAATTTTCTGGCTGAAATATCAGGAAGACTGATAATTGCTTCAATAATGTAATTGATGGAAGAAGTCAGCATAGTAGCTTAATGCATTAATGGAAACATGACTGGAAGGTGATACAGGACTCTTTAACAGGAGTCTTGCTCTTTTCTTCAGTAGATGCAGGATTTGATTTTTTTAATTTTTTTTTCTTAAGATGAAAGTCTGGCAATTGTATGGCAAATGCTTTCTTCAGTCAAAGTGGCAAATAGATGGTATGATTTGTACTTTGCTCCATATCGTGTGTTCAGATCCTAATCAACCCCTCTTATGTGACCTAACTCTGGACTGTGCCATAAACTTGTGATAAAGATGTTATTTGATGTATTTGTATGTAAAAGGTGCTTAAATATTCAAATTTTATCTGTAAATTTTATGTGCTTTAAAAAAAAATCTTGAATCACTATATGCATTTTGTTTTCAAAGTGTTTCTTTTACTGATTTAGCAATATTTTGTTTTGTTTTTTCTGAAAAGATTACCTGCCAAAAGAAGGTATATGTTCAGAAGAATACTGTGTTTTTTAAAGGAAAAACAAACACCAACCAGTTGAAAAATTAAAAGAAGGAATTTAAGATCTGTTATATGAATATCATCTTAACAACCCATTTTAATCAAGAAATCATGAAAAAAGTCCTGGAAATATAAAAGTCTATCCCAGCTGAGTCTTACCTTGTTTAAATGACTGGTATCACTTTGCCTGTTTTGCAAAGCACAGTTGATGCCAAGCTGTGATAGAGATCTCTCCCTCTGGAGTGGAATTAAGCTTCAGCTTGTCTGGGGCTGTGGGTAAAACCCTTGGAGGTAGAATAAAACTGAAATATTTCTGTAGAATTTCCGAGAGATTAGGTGTCCCACTTCACTTTCATACTTTGAGAATCTATAGAGCTGACTGTTTTAATCGGAGATATATTAGCTTTATTACGTACTTAATTGGACTAAGTAAGATTCCAAATAAGCAATCTCTGGAAAGATGTAGTCCAATGCAGGGCATTGCTGCAAATGTGTGTAGTTTTCTCTTTCACATTGTTTTTGAAAATAACTTTTTAAAACATAAAAGAGGGCACTTCAAATTGCACATCTAACAACTGCAAGGCAACAGTACTTTTAGCTGTTCATGTATGAACATATTTCATGTACAATACATTTCCTGAGGATAGTTTCTCTAAACAAATTTGAATTTAGAGATCCAACAGTCTCCTGACATGGTCAAATTTAGTGTTAGAAAAGCAGGCAATAGATAGGAACCTCCACCAGAATACTAATATTGCTACATGAGAACTACATGATTGCAAAGCACGTGATTTCTTGTTAAGATTCAGTTCTCCAAAGACTAAGTACTTCTGGGACTGTGGCTGTCTTTCTCCAGCTGTTGTTTGTCAGCTTGAAAAGCTCTTTTGATCATGACTTTAGATTTGACTTTAGGCTGCTTGCAAACTTACAGTACCATTAGTGAATTATGGTATTATTGAATAACGTTATTTAAAAAGTTGTAAATATTTTTATGTAATTTTGGAATAAAGTGTATGTTCTCCAGTTGTCACAAACTGGTGGAACTCAGGAAAGTGTGACCACTGTTATGCTGTTATTTTTATGAATAAATATGTCTGATAGTTAAATTTTTCTCAACTCACTGGGAGGCAGGGGGGTGGGGGGAAGAGACATATTCTCCCCTACTCCTTCCACTAAATAAATCTGAACCCACAAGAGAATCTCTACTTAACTGGGATTTGGAGTTATGTTTATTTTGCACCCAAAACTCTCATTGGTACTCAGGTCTGAAAAGTCTTAATCTTTGCTGTATTTAGGCAAGACCAAGGGACTTAACATTATAATTGTTAAGTCATTTATAACATTAGAACACCCGCATTTTATTAATTATTGTTGCTACTTTTTGTGCACAAATCATTTGTCCTGTCACTGAGGTGAGCATTGAAAAAGACAGAGAAACTGACTGATAAGCTGTTTTTTAATGTGGAACTATATCTTACATTCATTCAAATGTAATGTATGGAACTATTTTTCTTTGGCGAGAATTAAAAAAATATACATATTTCTGGAAAACTATTAAGATAGATTTATGGAAGTGTGGGAGTCTCACAGGAATGTTTTGTTATCGAGCTGCAGAATAGAAGTGGTAATTACTTTCTCTTCCTGACTTGCTGTGCAGGAAGATGCCAATAAAGGTTTTATCAACAGCAACATGCCAAATAAGGGTATTTTGAGAAACCACCACGAGGAAGGGGAAGACTCCCACGAGCAGCACTCCCAGTGCTGAGGAGATGGTGGCAATCAGGCTCCTCACTCCCGGCTGCCGGGGCACTGCCCCAGCCCCGGTGCGGGAGTCGGGCTCTGCCCCAGCTTCCTTCAGGCACCAGAACTGTCCCTGGTGTCTGCCAGTGCCCGGGGTGTGCCCGAAACCCGGCTGGGACTGTGCCCTGGATGGCATCATCATCCTGGAGCTGCGTCAGCTCCAGCGGGACAGTCCTCCTCACACATTCTTGCCTGTTTCGGTGCCTCAGATGAGTCTGAATGTGGGAGAAATTAATATTTCAGCCGGGAAAAATGATGAAAATCCTGCTCCTGCTTTAGTGAGGCGCAGAAGGAAGAAGGGGTTGGGTGTTGGTTTCAAATCATACTCTTTTCCTACTTTACCGACTGTCTTTTTAGGGAGGAGGGGAGGTCTGGTAACAGCAATAATCATTGCAGATATTAACCCATATTGAAATTATGACAATTTCATTGTATTTCAGGGTCATAAAATTTCCTTTGGGTTTGGTATTGTGGTTTGAAGAGTTGATTTTCCAAAATTATAATAAAATATTTTTTTATATTTGAGTGAACCTATGTGTCTTTGTGGTCTTTCTTTTTACGATGTTATATATACAAGTACAAAAAAGCATTTATTGAACATTTTAATCTTCTCCTCTCCTTCATTGCCCATTATTTGTTTTGAGAAAATGTGGTTAGTGAGTTGATTTCAGGAAACCATCCCTGAAATAGTACTCAATTTCTTCCAGTTTTTTAATTTTCTTTTTTTTTTTTTTTTTTCCTTTTAATATGTTTTTTATTTTATTTTTTTTTTAAGATAACTGGAAGTCTTCCTCCTGGTTTTAAAGGAAGCCAGGAAATCACCCTGAAAAGTGACAGCAACTTAACTGGAGCCACTGTGGCAAGGAGTAAAATTAAATATCTGCAATTTTTTAGAACTAGAGGACTACCTGTGGAATTAGTGTGAGGTCTTAAATCTTGGAAATATAGTACAGGGTGCTAAAGGTTATTTTATCCTTACTTTGGATTAATAAATGTCTGTGTTCAACTACAGTTCCAAGGAAGGGTTTAGGTCTGTTCCTAAATTAATCAAAGGACATTTTTTCTCCAACTGAAAGAGGTGTGTGGGAGGGTTGTTAGTTTTTCTTTGTTTTTTCTTGTAAAAAACCTTCTCTGATTAAATGTTTATTTTAGGTAGAGATATTCTGTGTCCCTCATACATAACATAAAGCTGGCTCCTTTCTCACAGTGTGACCACTTACTTAAATGATTAATTCCGTGAACTTCAGGACTTTTTGATTTTGCTAATCATACCTTTCCAGCCTTGGTATGGTTTAACTTGATCAACTTTTACTTGATTTAAATCCATCCACTTAAATAACCTTATGAGATGTGCTCTTTACTATTAATATATTAAGAAACTGCATTTATTGCATGATGGTAAACTATGCTGAAGAGGAAGCCTCTTCTTAAAACTAATTTAGTTTAAAAAAAAGATCAATACAAATGGTTTGAATACAATACAATACAATACAATACAATACAATACAATACAATACAATAGTTTAAAATAGAAAACTCTTATTGTAAGTGTGGATTTTGTGGGCCTAATCCTTCAAGCCTGTGCCTGCTTAGCCCCAATTTAACATACCTAATTTACATGCTTATTTGTAAGCAAAAGATTAATTTGCAGGTTTGAAACTTGAACTTTGAAATTTCCCCTTTGAAGATCTGAATTATTTCTGACATTTATTTTGTTTCTGTCTGGAGTTGCCCTAAAATAATTCCAAACACATCTCTACCTTTGAAGATTACAAATTATGTTGTAATAGTAGTGGAAACCATTTCAAATGTGCCTTTCTTCCCTGAGTGTGTGATCTGTGTGTTATAGAGTGGGAGGGGGTGGTTAAGAAAGAAGAAAAACTACAATTAAAATATGATGTATTAATGCAGTTTGCCCAATAAGCATAACTTGGCAAATCAAAACAGTCAGTGCTTGCTGAGACTTGAATTTCTTTTTTTAACAATGTACACTTATATATTACATGAAGATCTAGCCACAGTATTTCACAAAAACATTGTGCAGGTACTGTGGGGTTTGTTTATTTTATCCATTTGCGGCTGAATTTGAAACAGTGAATATGTGCCTGCTTGTTCTGTGATGTTTGAGCCTTTTATTGCCTTTGGTTTGTGTTCTCTCCCTCAGCAGAAGTAACACCACCAGCTCAAAAAAAAATAATGACCTGAAATTACTCTAACCTACAGAAAATGGATCAAATAATATGAGCTATAAAATGAAAGGGAAGAAATGAACAAGTGCCAGTAGTAGATCTTTTTAAAATATTTTTAAATCGCATTCACAAATTATTACCAAATATTCAACAGTGGCATTTTTCAGAATGATGATGAAGACTCAAGCTAAACATGGCTGTTGAGAATCTCCATGCCTTGCACCACAATTACTACTGTCTAATTAATCAGTCTTTAATAGGCTGTTGTGATTTCAGAAACATATTTTTGAATGTCCCACCTTGCATTGAAGATTTGGATCTCTTTCAAGGTATTAAAAAGGCATGTAATTATGAAGAAACAACACCAATAGGAGATGCAACCAATAAAGATTGGTATATTAATAGTAAAGGCTTCCTCACTTCACAGTTTTTAACCCCATCCTCTCTAGAAGTATTCAAGAAATATACTACACATCTCTTAGTTCTTATCCCTGGTTTATTTGTTGGAATTCTGGGCCATACATCTTTGGAAGGAAAAATAACAGGCCAGTAATTCACAACTTATTTCACAGACAGATTTCCATTTTGTCACGTGTTTTATTTGATATGTTTTCATACAGGCCCTGAGAAGCTGTGGCATTTTCTCTGTGTGTCACACCCAGCATTATCACTTATCTTTCCTGACCCAGATGATACAATTTAGTGCCTTTTGTCTGTGCCTGGCTAAGATTAGGGCAAGGCTGTGAGCAAGGCAGCTGAAGATGTGTTTAGGTAAGACACTATGACCAGGACATTTAAGGAGGTGAATGGGGGTTTCAGCAGGGGGTTATGGGTCTCTTTGGGAATGCTAGTCCCCCAATGGCAACCTGGGCCCCTAAATCAGGAGGGCTTTGTAAGGGGTAGAATTGCCATATCTGCCATAGAGGCAGAGCCTTTCTGATATTATGACATGCTACACACTGCCTTGAGTTGCTTCTGAAGAACACCCTGGCAGGAGATCCCTGTGCCACAGTGTTCACACATTTGTGTTACGATCCCTGAAGGGACTTCTGGTACAGCAAATGCAGCCTTACTTGGGGCACTCCTGGGAAAAATACCGGTCTCAAATCCATGGGACATACTTCTTGCACTTATTCTGCCCCAACTTAATATTCCTGTGCCCTGCTCTCTTTATAAGGGATTTTTTTGAATGTAAATGTACTATACCCAGTGGTGGTCATAACAGAGCTTGTGAACCTGGACAAGAGTCCTCCACAGTGCCAATTGTGAATGTATTAGCACCTTTGCTTCCATGGGTTTGGACTGAGGCGTTAGGGAGATGTAATGACTGCTTCCACTAGTTACAGATGCTGGGACACAAGCTGAAATTGCTGTCTCTTCCATTTCCCTGACATGTAAACATCTCCTCAGTGGGAATCAGAGCTCACTGTCACTGTTTGGCAGGTAGAAGAATGGGAACTTCCTTGGTTTGTGTGCTTTGAGGAAAAGAGTTTCTGTGTGAGTCTAGGAGACAGATGCAAAGAAAGTACCAAATTGTCTGACTCTTGTAAAAGAATAAAAGAATAAAAGAAATCTTTACTGTTGTATAAACCAAGACACCTTGGCTTGTTAGCACTTGGAGATGGTAAATAGAGAATGGACCCAGAAGAAGTTGCATTCAGGGTCTCAGTATGGAGATAGCAAGGCCAGGTCAGTTGAGGCATTGACCAACATCCTCTAGTGGAAGGTGTCCCTGCCCACAGCAGGGAGATTGGGAAAAGTTGATCTTTAAGGTCCCTTCCCAACCCAAAGTACTGTAGGATCTCCATTGGTCCCACAGCAGCCTAGGACCCTGAAGCCCCACTCCTGCTTCCTCACCATAGCTGAGTAAAATAGCAGAAGCAAACCAGTGTTGTCTGAATGGGTTACAAAAGTGTTAAAAAGCCAAGTTTATCTCACAAGAAGTGTTTTAGTTGATACAGTGGAGGATATGTTGCCTGTGAGGGCAATATTATCCGAGAGTTTGGGCTGGAATATCAGAGGTACATTCCCTTGACTCTGGGTTGCCTAAAGAACAGTATGAGGATATAATGGTGCGGGGGCACCACTGTCATCACCCCCAGTAAGACTCCACCTCTCAAGGACTGACTTCTCTTGGGCTGGGTTCTCATGCACTTTGGCATGTGGTATTAGTGTGTATACAGCTTACCAAGAGTTGCTTAGTGCATGAAAAATGCTAGGAATTACCAGCTTTTCCATTTTTCTCCTTCAAAGATTATCAGTCTCTTCCTATTCTGTGCTTCCTGTTCACACTGTTTGGAGACAATGTGTGGAACAAGTCAAGTCACAAGTGTCCTCTGGTCATCTAGAAGCCACCTGAGGAAGGATTCTGGAATAAATTTTAACCAGATGCTGGAAGCTTAAGCTTCTGGAAAACTGCCTCTCCCTGACTCTGTCAAAAGATCTTCTTAGCCATTGACCCATAAAGAAGACCTCCATTGCCAGTAACTTCTGGCTTGGCAAATTACCTAAGAGCCTGTCAAGAAAACTTACATCTTACAGTGACCTTTCAAGATTGTCTGCATCCCAGATGGAGATCTACCCAGGCACTGACCAGAAATTGCTGTGATCAGAACAAGACAGGGCAGCCCCATTAGGGAGCGGGAATGGGAGGACATCCTTCTGCTCCTTGCCTGGGGAGAGGTTTCCAACATAAGCTTCAGAAAGCGATCAAGACATTTTCCGCAAGGCACACCTACAGAAAATTCAATGGGATGCCATCTTCCCTCCCTTGGATGCCTGGATTCAGTGGGATACCTGCCTCTCAGATCTTTCTGGCAACAATTCTTTGCCCATTTCTAGAAGTATTTCAAAAGAAGCCAGGTCCATAAATTTAAGAAGTGCTCAGGATTGTCAAGATTGGAGTTAACACTACTAAGCCCTGGAGCACGGCTTGGGTGAGTGGCTTAGGTAGAACCAGGAGGAGTATCCAAAGGCAAAACAGTGCCAGACCAGCTGGTAAGAAAGTTGTCAGATACTCAGGGATTACTTCCCTCCCTTTTCATTTCTATGCCCAGGGTGTGCACCAGGGTTGGGTGGCCTGGTGTGCCAGCCTGAGAGGGCTGAAAGGGAACTGGCTCCGTAGGAATGACAAAGTGTTCCATGTTCACAGGGAGCTGGGGTGTGACAACCTCTGCTTCCCACACTTTCTGTACAATTTGTGGGCACGGGGGAGTAGAAGGCTACAGCATTTTGCTTTTCACTCCAAAAACAGTTTGTGAGAATAATTTTTGGTTATCTTGCCTCACCAGATATGAGTTGAGGATCATAAACATGGCAGTTTGATATTTCTTTTAAAATAATGTTGAAAAAAGAATGTTAAGCAAGAAGATAAAGGTATATGATTTTTCTGATGCAATGCTAATTATGAAAATGCTGGAGTTCCCCTTTGGGGAAAAGCATAAGGGCTAGACTGTTTTTTTTCCCTCATCTGTTTTCCTCACTCCATAGGGAGCCTGCCAGAATAAAATCAGCCTGGTGATAAACTCCTTCTTCAGAGGTAGCCTGCTGAAACACAGGTGTGAGTCTGGTTACCATGGCAGGAGATAGGCTGATGGCTGGGTGGGACTGAGCTGGGGTTGATTCATGACTTTCCTGTGCTGACAGCCCCGGGGTAAGGGGCGAAGCTCTGCTGGCCTGGGTTGTGTGTGCCTGTCAGGAACTGAGGCACTGCCTTACAGTGTGGTGGCATCACTGCACTCAGAGCAAACAAGGAAAGAACCTGTTTAAAAATAAAATGAAAAAATACCAGGCATATGTGTGCAGTGCTGATTGGCACCTCAGGTGTCAGCCATAGCCAGCTCCATAGGTTTTCCCTTATTAAATTATATCTCCACAATTGATTGTTCCTGTCCAAACAGGGCACCAAATAAATGGGAGAAAGAGAAGAGGAAAAATTGGGTAGTTTGGAAATGGCTCTGATCTTTCAGCCAGGCAGCTCTCTGCATGATGCTCTGGGTGTGAGACAGGCTGTGGTTGTGCTGCATGTGAAATGCTGCCATGTGCCTCTTGGCAGTCAGACAGTCAGCAGCTGAACAAAAAGGTAACTCAGGTGAGAGATGTGCCTGAAACAGGGCAGGCTGGGAGGGGTTTGGCAGTGTGTATAAAGGTGCAGTGGCTGCTGCACAGGTTTACATGCATCACAGTGATTTCTGGAGCAAGGCTGTAAGCTAAACAGTCTGAAAAAGCTTAAGGTGCAATCAGGAATGCAGGATACTTTAGCCCCAAGAGAATGCAGTTGCTAATATGTTGCCTCACTTACTAGGAGAGATCTGCCTGTTGGTGCTCTCCACAATGCTTGTGCTTTTAAAATTTCAATTGTCCATTTCTTACAATTCGAAAGCATTTTTGGAAGTGACAAGTGGGCTTGACATATAGGTTTTGATTTTCAGTATCTCTGTAATAAACTCTGAAGAATTAGGAGATTAAAATATTTGCACAGTACAGGTACGGTAAAAGTGAATAAAGTGCTTCTCTAAGTAAGATGTCTTTACCTTCTATTATTATCAGGATATCACAAGTGTCATCCTTTACTAGTATCTTCACCAAAAAAGGTTGAATGTCTTTTTTTCCAAGGCTACTTTGAAACCCCACCCTATTGAAACCTCACCATCTTGAAACCCCACCATCTTGTAAATCCCACCCAAACTCCATCCCCACCCATTTTTAAACCCCGCCCACTTCCACACCCCCAAACCCCCATTTTTTCCCTCCAAAAAACGCCCTGCACATTCTTGCTCTGCTGCTCCTTGGTGGACTGCTGGCTCAGCAGGATCTCGATCTCGATAGAGTTTTTAAGCTGGAACAGCCCCCTTCCCCTTCAGATAATTTTTAGCATTAGTTATGTGCAAAATTGTTGATCCAAGATCTTCTTGACTGCTGCTTTCTTCTTATGTCCCTATACCTTTCAGCTGAATAAAGATGTCTGTTTCCAGCCTGACAATACTATTAATAGATTATTTTAGGAAAATTAAAGTAAAAAGACTTCTGAAAGAAGGAGAAGCACTGAAGAAAAATACTTGATAGGATGGAACTTGTTCACTCTAGCTGCCCACAAGTGGGAGAAAATTGGCATAGCTCACACAAAACATTTTTAATGTTCCAGTTAAAACTTGAAATGATCTGTCAGCTGTAGCAAATATTTGTTCTGGCTTTTGCAGGTATCTGTCAGTGCTGGCTGGGTCTGCCTGTATGTGCAAGTGTTAAAGGGTGGCCTTCCCTTGCTGTTTGAGGGTGCTTACTGTAGGTTGGGAAAGAAGGACCTGCTTTGGAGCAGCATTGAAATAAGTGGCAAAAGCTTTATGGAAAGTGTTTTATTGTTCAACAGAGTTAGGGCCAAAATAAAAGGTGTTGCATAGAGTGGAAACATTTGCATGCTGTTTCTTATGTAATTTATTATTTGTTTTGTCCTTTATCAACAAGTAATTTGATTCCCTCTCCTCCTTTTCAATAACCAATGAAGATTTTGTTTGCTTTCCCCTTTCTGTGTCATCTGTGGGACAATCAGTTTTTTTGCCCTTGCGTACAGATTGCCCATGAATACAGATTTGCCCATGAATACAGATTGATTTCAGAGGTACATGCTTCTAAATAAGATATGCAAAAAGGTAATGTCAGTAGAAGGGCCAAGGCTGAAAGATGGTTTATTTGATTCATAAACTGATAAACTGGTAAGTGTATTGCTAAGTGAATCCAGTGGCATTTGCCACAGTGATTATTATGCAGTTAACTGCTTCATCCAAGTGCCACTGCCAGTCAGTACTGTCATTAAAAATTAAAGTGGTGGCGACACACTCAGAACTACCACTGCTAAGTGTCCTCCTGAGTGTCTCTCTGATGTGGAAAAAGAAGCATGCAGATAAAATTGTCTTTTTTCTAATAGGTCATTTGCCTCTTGCCCTGAAGAAAATGACCCATTAGGTAACAGTAGTGCTCTAGATTTTCGCAAAGTAGAAGATAATTATGGGATACAAAGGCCGGTTAGAAACTAGAAGAATTATTTCTGTTGCATGTTTATTATCTCTGGTGGAACCTCAAGTCAAACAGTTCAGAAAGCCAAAAACTTCTGAATTCTGCCACTTAGGTATTGAGTAAAACTGGTGGTCATAAAGCACCTGAGGGATTACATCTAAAGTGAATAATTGTACACCTCAAGATGCCGTGTTATTCCAGATGCATTTGTAGAACAAAAACCAATTGAGCTCAGAATAAAAAAGAATTATTGAATAAAAGTGCTTTTTTTTTTGTCTTATCTAAAATCATATCAGAGAATTCTGAGTAGGTCTTTAACAAAGAAAGTTGCCTAAATTCAGCAACTTGCAAAAAATGGCAAAAAATGAGAATATATATTCAGTCTCATCTCCAAAACCACAAAGGCCCAACAGTCATTCTGAGTCCCTGTTTTCTGCCTCCTTTTTTAGGTGACTGGAGCACAGCTCAGAGGTTGGGAGAGGCATACTCTGCAATCCTTGTTTAGTGTGATAGATTTGGGACAGCACATGCAGCTGAAATTTGGCAGTCTAGGTAGCCTGCAAAGTTAAATTCTGCATAGACATGTTTACCTTTTTGTTTGAGGGATTACATCAAATACTGTGCTCTGATAACTGGAGCTGTAGCTGTGCCAGTTTGGAAACTTATACATCAAATTTGTACTGCAGTGCAAAACTGCAGTGGGTATGAAAGTTCCCTGTAGCTCATCTCTGGCTTAGGCCATGTCCTTAATAGATGCCAGTTTAACAAGGTCAGATATGCTGTGTACTTCTAGATGGTTTAGTAAATATTCCTATAGCTGCTGGTTAAATTGAGATTATAACACTCTGACCTCCTGTTGTATGTATTTATCTGCAATTGTATGTGGTTCAAAAATTGATTAGGTGCCTTCTCATAGTAGTTTAACTTCTACTAATTCCTTCCAAATGCACCAAACTTTCCTAATGTGCCATATTTGTACAGATGTTTCTTTCTGGATACATACTCTTCATTCTTGGACAGATTTGGAAAATAAAAAAAAACCAAAAAACCTGTGCAGAAGTGGATTGCTTTCTGGAATACCTATTGTCTTCCTAATTAATCTAAAAGTTCTGGGCTATAAGTCTACATGGGCTACTCTGAGAAGTGGTGGCACAATGATTTGATGTGTGAGGGTGTAAAGTGCTGACAGTGAAAGTCATAAATTCTTCTTTTATAAACTTTAGTGATTCACTTATTAGATAATTTACTTCCTTGTAGCACCAAGTCACGCTATAATGCAGTAGTTGTTGGACATAGACCTGTAAATCTCCTTTCATAGTTAGATCATAAACAATACTTACTGTTTGAATGTTACAAAAGCATTGTCTTTGAAAAAGCCCATTCTCATTTGATAGAATCCTTTTATTCTATCAAATGTATTCCAGGTTATTGTATAGTTGATTTTTAACCAATTACCAATAACCAAAATGCAAAACATCCTATCATAGTACCAGTAGCGTTTCATATGTAGTTGCAGACTCTAAAATGTTTATAATCTCTCCTTTTTTTCCATTAGTTATTCTTCCTTTTTAGTGAAAGGATTATATAGGAATTGAACAACTCTAATTTCAACCCTTTTTTCTGCAAAAAATAAATGGCATTTTTGTGGTCAGGAGAAAAAAAATTCAAAGGTTCAAATGAATAAATATGATTGTTAAAACTAAGACTTCCAAATCTTAGAACTAGAATCAACTTCAGTCAATTTTAGAAATGGTTAATTGTTGTCAGTACTTTACTGAAAAGAATTTATTTAGAGCCAGTTAATACTTGGCCTATAAGCAAATATATTGTCTAAGGAGTCCTTCCCTACATACTACACCATCACTGCAGCCTCCCTCCTCTTAGCCTATGCTATCTTTTAAGGACTGCTGATAAAAGATTTGTATCTTGTTATCTCAAAGGTCTGGTTTCATTGGCTGATATGAAGAGCAACTGGCTGTCATGAAGATACACAGTTCCTTCAAGTTGGGTGAAAGACAGACACTCCATGCCTTGATAGGAGGAGTGGCTTTAATATACACTTGTGGTTTGTTGTAAATCAGATAACCAATGTGAGAGAGGGAATTATGAAACCTTTCAGCCAATCTGATAGGCAAAGCTAGAGAAAACCAAGTATGGTTCACTCCCTGTTCTGGTTTTTTTTTTTTTCAGCACATAGTGCTATACTAACACACTCTGTATAGGGACAGGGCTTACAGTTATGTCTGAAATGTCCTAGCACAGCTCTGTCCTAACAGAGCATAACCAAAAATTGCTTGCCTTTTTCTAAATAGCTAAGGTCAAAAGTAGATGACACTATAGTGTGCTTTTATTTTTATCCTCAGATTCGTATTGCCCTGACAAATTATGAAATATTCCATTCATGATCATGTGTGAGTTTGTATGAGTCATCATGCCTGTGTTTGCAGGACTTGAAAGAAGCACAGATGTTGGAATGGTGTTTTCTGGCAACTTTTCACTGCCTTTATGTCTCTGAACATTATTCTGTGGGTTTGAAAAATGTAGCAAGAAAACATTTTTGTAGACGTGCATGCTTTAAATATTTTTTCATGGAAGGTTTTTGGAACTTCTGGTCTGCAGAACACTTTCTGGTGGCCTAAAGACAGCTGGCTGATCATGTTGATCAGGCACTGCTCCAGACACTTCGTGCTTACAGGATGGTATCTCCTCCAGTTCTGCAGGTAGACAAGAATCTCGTGTGACTACAAATGGAAGTAGGGAGTTTTGTATATTCATTGTGATACAATCGCATCATAAAAGCACTTGAGAACTTCCATTCCATTATTAAATATGGGTAATACTCCCTGTAATGAAATTATAGCCACCCAAGCCTCCTCTCTCAATTAAACAAACAAACAAACAAAACTAAACAAAACACCACAACTAAACAAACCATTACTTTTTATACGATTTTATTTGCTCCTTTGCATATCCACTCTACTCTCAGGATTTCTGGGGGGTTTTATGTGTTTATTAGACTTCATCTTCTTCAGTTGTATGACATGGCATTGTGGTGGTCTAATACATGAGACAGATTTTAAATAGATTTTCTTCCCTAGCCTAATTATTAAGGACTTTTTTATATAGGAAAAACTCCATTTGTCTTTACTGTCATGACTTTGGGTATATCCACATGTGAATGATGTGGACTTTTTAAACAGCTTTTCAGGCTTGAAAATTGGTGACTGTATAAACTCAGAATTTCTGTAGGCTAGTCCTTCATTTCTGAACCCTTCACTGCAGAAAGAACAAGGAACTGGGAGCAGCAAAATTACCCCAGGAGGCCTACTCCTGAGAGGAGGTCACTGCTGTTACAAGGGACTAGAAGAAGTATTTTGCACCAGTTATACAAAACAGGGTTCCAGGTAGGAATCTTGCTCTGGGGAAAATGGGTCTATGTCTTTCTGACCCTGAGCTGTAATCCTTCAAGTTCTTTTCAAACAGGGAAGGTTTTCTCTGACAAGCTTCCTTTAAATAAAGGGTTAAAAATTAGATAATTGCACTGAGAAGAGTTGTAAATGAAAATGGATTTCAGTACTTTAGTAATCTCATGTACCACAACTCTTTATAGATTTTAGCTTATTAAGTGAAAACCAAAAGCAGATCCTTTCAGTCTTGGGTGCACCTCAAGATCACATCCCTCAGTATGAATTCTTGGGAGGAAGACAACAAGCTGTCTGCACTAGGCAAAAATTTTCAGGGTTTTTTGTTTTTTTTTTTCAAAAGATTGTAGTGTGAAGGGTGTGACGAAGTAGCTGGGACTTCCAGGAAAGAGAGAGTCATGAATCAGAAAACATGAAGGAAGAATATCTAACATTTAAAGACCAGACATCTGTTATGAGATATGAATTGTTTTCTTGTCTTCCATTTCCACCAATATTTTCCTTTCTCAGTCTTCTGTGTTCTGCTTTTGGGAATGTAGTGATTAGAAGAAGTATTTGACTATTCAAGGACTTTGATTCAGAAATGAGGAGAGAAAAAAAAATGCCATGAAAGAAATGATGATGCTTATTAGTGTAAAGTAAAACTGTAATATATTTATATTTTTCACTCTTTGTCTCCAGTCTTCTTTTTTCTTTCCTTTCTTTTAATAGGTTATCTGATACATCCTTATGTAAAAGATTAACAGAATTTTTACTGGTTTTTTGAGCATATTCCTGAT
Organism: Rhadina sibilatrix; assembly: GCA_013400275.1. Lineage (NCBI taxonomy): Eukaryota > Metazoa > Chordata > Aves > Passeriformes > Phylloscopidae > Rhadina > Rhadina sibilatrix. The sequence continues at coordinate 402,478 of VWYO01023155.1, forward strand.
ATGAAGTGCAAACTCTTATAAGTAATCTTTGTAGGGAGACATGTCTGTAATTTATACTCAATACCATTCAATAGTAGTCCTTCTCAGATAAGAGAATATAGAGAAGCAAGTAAGAAGCAGGATGTTGCACCAGCCAACATTTTATGCAACCTCAAATTAAACTAGTTTGAAATTGTTTGAAAATTAGAGCTGCTTGCACTCTCTGAAGACTTGAAAGACAGGAAAAGTGCTGAGAAAACAGATGTGGTAGGGAAGAGGAAGAAGGGAAAGAGGAAAAGTAGGGATAGGTGGACAGTTGTAGACCAGTCAACTATCTCCAATTTCCAGAAAAATTCTGGAATAAAAATTCTAAATATATATATGTAAGTGAAAGATCAAAATGAGGTGAATTATAATGAACACGTTGTGTTGAGCCAATATTATTTCTTTCTTTGTTAGGATAACATGTCATTTGAACAGAGAGGAAGCCGTAAATTTAATCTGCCTTGGTGTTATTAGGGCTTTTGATACTATTATTTATGACAGGCTTATACAGTTAGAGAAATATGGCCAAGACAATGTATAACTAACTGAGTGCATAACCTAGAATTCAGACTTCAAGAGAACTTGTCACTGAGAACACTATCAAAGATGTAGAAAATGTATTTTGGAAGGGTGTGCTTTGTGTCCCCTGCTGACCCATGTACTGCCTTTGTAATGGAGAGTATGCCATGGAACTGTGAGGGGTATAGTGCACACTGAAGCATAAATACTGGAAAAAACCTCAACGAGTTAAGGTAGTTCTGGGAGCAGGAGAAGGAAAATAAGCATTTCAATAGGAAGATATGAAAGATCTGCACCTGGTAGCAGTGAGCCAATACAAGGCAAAATAGAGAGTGACTGAGTGAGTGTGACTGTAAAGCAGACAATGAATAAACATTGACCTTTTCTGTGCCATCTCTTTCTGTGGTTTTCCCATCACAATACATGTGGACAGTGTATTTTCTTCTCTCCTTTAAGACCTTTGCCTGATGGATCGGCCTTCGTACTTTGGACAGCCTCATTCTGTCCTTCATGCTTCAAAAAGATTTTTGCACCTCATTCATTTCCTGTTGCATACTTTCTTCTTGAGTTCAGATAATTGAGGACCTACAACTGATCTCTCTTTAAGTTTCATCTTTTATTTTCTTTTTTAGATGATTCAATTGCTTAAATTTTGTTGGAGGTGTACTTCTTTTCTACCAGTGAAATAGAAACAGTTCCTTTGAAGTCGTATCTTTTATCTTGGTGTCCCTTGCTCCTCTTCCTCGTTCTTTTTTTTTTTTTTTTATTTTTTTCCCTGAGAAATGCTAAACTAGCATATAATGGTTCAGCTACTTGGCCTACCTATATATGCTCAGCTGATTCTCTTGACAGCACTGCTGACCACTGGAAGTCTTCTCTCACTGCTTCCTTCACCTTCTCTGCCAAACCGTCTTCTTCCTGAAATCATTGCCAGATTTTGCTTTCTTCCCCAACACTAGGACACAGACTTTTTGGACAACTACAGGGGTAACTCTTCTGAGAGGATTCTGGGTCTCCAAACCTTTACTAGGTCACTTTCAACATAGCAGTGCCAAGTACCCTCTGCCAAGGGTGTGCTCTCCTGGCACAAGGTAACAGGATATTTCTTCCCCCCAGGCTTGCTCTGCCACACATTCAGCCTACGTTAATTACCCAACCCATTCTCAGCTATGGTAACTGGCCCAGGCAACCATACTTTGTATTTCCTACATTTAGGAGCTTCCATGCATATTCCTGCATTTCTTTCACTGGGGTAGATGTCTGAAGTGTTTTGTAGAACGACTGTTTTCATTCCCTTGCCAGCTTGTATTTTAAGGAATTTTAAGGACTTATTTTAAGGAATAATCATGCAGATCACTTTCTCATTTCTAGGCAGAGAGAATCACCAGATCATCAGTAAAGACACTTCCTGTGAAGAGAGAGGAAATATTAGTGTTAAGGTGCTGTTGAAATACAGATCTGGAAGAAGACAACTCGAGTATACTCAAGAAAAATAAAAGTGTGACAAGAACTGATGCATACAGTTGGCCTCAAGAGAGCAGAAATTCTTTGGTGCAAAAGGAAGTGAACTGGCTGATTATTGCATACCAAGGAGGGAGAACAGGATTTACTCACGGGTAAATCTAGAGACTGAGCATAATGGGAAAGAGCTAGATAAACTAATGGGTGATTGATGTGTGTAATTAGCTTGCAAATAACTTCCAGCTAGATCTTTGAAGATGGCTTCTAACCAAGAGGAAAAAAAAAAAAAAAGACTTATGTGATTTATTGTTTAGTCTATGTTGTGGCAGAGATAAATAAAGATTTAAAAAAACAAAAAGGTGTGGTAACAATATGAAAATGCTCTTGCTAGGAGACTGTTGGAGATGAAATAAAACGGCCAATAGTAGTTTTCAGTCCTGAGCTATAGCAAAGATTTTCAATACACTAAAGTCTGTCTCTCATACTCACTTTTTTCTTTTCGTTTTTTGATACAAACACCTTTATATCTCCTACATAATTAAAAGCAAGAACAGATTTTGCAAATCCAGACTAATGTATTTGCTGATTCTTTGAAGATGGGAGTTAAAAAGAGTAGTTTTCTGGGGAGAGAAAAGATAATTTCTTTGATTTTAATGATTTTTTAAAAGAATTAACTAGTTCTGGTAATTGGTTATATTTAGCTTATGCTTTGTCCCCAAGAACTGACAGCTCATCTTAAAAGCAATAGCTGCCTAGTGATAAGCAATTATTATATAATTTGATTACTTACAGACGAAATATTATCTTGGCCTGTAATGATGGTCAGAGGCCTGAAGTTTGATTTTATCAGAGTTTTGGAGGTTTCAGCAAGACACATGCATTGTTTTTGACAATCTTGTAAGCCTCTTGCAAATTTCTTGTTATGCATGGAACAATTTCTGTTATGTAATTTGTGTTTTTATTCAAGGTGGAATAAGGAGGCAGACATGGGTTTTCATTTTGTTTTGGCTCTCTTTTTTTAATTCTGTCATATCATATTTTGAAATGTAATTCCATGCAAGTCATCTTTTCTGAGAGCTTTGACTGGATGAGGATCAGCAATAGTCACAGAATCAGTGTATTTCCACTTAATTCTTCCAGGTCATCGGAGTAAGAGGGTAAGTTCCTTGTAGATGTGAATTTGCTGACTGTTAGCTGCCCCAAAATACTGAAATAAAATATTGCAAAGACTAGTCACAAGAATGATGAAGAAATGAGTTCTTATTGAAACAAATGAGTTCTTATTGACCGAGCATCATTTGTGCTTTCGCGGATTTATTGCAAATTAGATTCTTTACAAGGGGAAATTGTTTTTCTGAAAATTAAAAGTGAAAATAAAACACATAACAAATGTAAGAGAAAAAATATATCCAGCCTAACAGCCTCAATTTATGAGGGGTAGGATTTTTCCAAAGATGTTTGTTGTCTCTGTCAGCTTTCACCTGTATAGAAGCTTCAAATCAAAATTATTGCATTCTCTCAAGGAACACTACTTAGCATTGTTATTATTATTTACTGTATTGCTGACATGAGTGCTTACACAGTAAGAAGGATTAGGCTAACCAAACAATTCAACCTGGGATAATCAAGTAGCCTGCTGGATTGGGATTATATAGACATTTTTAAGACTGGAATACCTGTGGGAGGTGTAGGAGGTGTCCACTCTTTCTCCAGGAGCACCCATTTTACTTATTTTGGCTGCATTTTCCTAGGAAGCAGCTGTTGTATTTGCTCTCTTTGCCATCATGGAGAGAAAACCAACATTTTACTGTGCTGGAAACATCTCACCAGTTCAGTAGAGGCCTGCAGAGACTGGGAAAAATGCAAGTAACCCTCTTTTAGGGCATACTTCTGTGTAAAGTCATAAACCTCCCTTATTGAGAGTCTCATGGATTTTTTTTTTTTAACTTATAAATTGCAATATCTATTACCAGATGTGGTAGACAACTTATAGACAAAAATAAAACACATCGTACAAAACTTGCTTTAGTTTATTCATGAAGAGTAAGACTGAGTGGCATTTTAAGTGCTGCAGAACAACCCTGTTATGCTTGTAATGCCATCACTTTCCTTTTTGTATCTATAAGAATGCACAACTTGCTTTTTTAGAAACAGTTTTTGTACAAAATATTGACTTCTGTTGCAGTCTGTATTTTGAATGCAGTGATGAACATGAACGTGGTGGAATTCTGGCCTTTTAAAAATGTTGCTTATTTTGATATGCCTCATATAAAAATCACACAGAAAACTTCATGTCCAAGTGAAACAGCAAGGTATTTTCTCACCAGTCAAGCACAATGTGAGAAAATTGTAAATCCTTGTAAGGATTTAAGATATATGAATGCCTTTTTCTCTCCCTGGTTCTTGTTTCGCCCTGCATTTTCTTCTGCTTAATGAAAGAAATAAAGGACTTCAGATTATGAAGGACCATCAAATAAACATGAGCATTTAGTAAGATGATGTCATCTTCATATTTTATTGATCCATGGAGGGCTGAATTGAAACACAAAGGAAGAAAAGGAAAATCTTCATTGCTTCTGTATCTGACATTAGTTATTCTTACTACATTGCAGTGTCACTTTTTATTTCACTCATATGAAAAAGATGCTGTAAAAAAAAATAAAATTGAAACATCTCAGAAAACAACTGCAAGAATGAAACATAAATATTATCTTCAGTATTGGTTCTGTTTATCCTAGAGGTGGACCTTTGTGGGATGCTGCGTGCTGAGGGACAACTCTGGCAAGAGCATCTTCCATCTTCAGGTGTGGTGCATGCAGGAGCTAGAGGTGGAAGGTGAATATCTGATAGGCAGAGTCAGGGAAGTGCTGAGGAAGGAAAGGAGCCTTCTGGAGCTTTGCTGTGAAGTCTCATGAAGAATTGGAGCACTATGTTGGTGAGTGTGGTGGTTTGGTGTAAGAAGATAGTCCCAATAAAGGAACTATATATATATATATATATATATATATTTAAGAAATCAGAGTGCAAGGTGTTTTTTATCTGTTTAATGAAAGAGTTTGTCTTCTTATTCTATAAATTTTTGGGACAGGAATACTTGAACGTGTTGCCAGGGCACGGCAAAACCTTGCCAGTGGCTCACGCTCCACGAGAGGGAGCCAGACTGTCTTTAAAATGTCAGCAGTAAATCCTGTGAAAAAACGCAACCTAAGCGCTACCCGAGGCGCTGCCATTGCCCTGTGGCCAAGGCAGTGTTTTACCCACGGAGCTGCTGCTGCACGGGCTGTGCCCCTCACATCAGGCAGCCCAGGCTCGCAGGGCAGCGAGGGACATGCTCTGATCCACCCTGGCTGCCATCCCCACCTCCTTCTCCTCCTCCTTCTTCTTTTCCTTCCCCTCCTCCTTCTTCTCCTCCTCCTTCGCCTCCTCCTAAGAACCTCTGCTGCGCAAAGATACGAGTGTCTTATTGCTGGTAGCCCTGTCGGGAAAATGGGCAAGGGTTGCTGTTCCTTATCTGCATCTGGAGTTTATTATTTGGCTTAGTTGAGGCAATAAATGCAGGAGGCAAACTGGGGTGAAACTGGAATTAAAATATGCAACACCTGGCAGTGCAATAGAAAGTAAGAACGCTTTTTTTTTTTTTTTT
>VWYO01023155.1:408162-432860 GCA_013400275.1 Rhadina sibilatrix
TTTTGGATCATTGAGCTGGATGTGCAAAGATGTACTTCCTATTGACTTAAACACTAACAAAACAACAAAGCCTCTGGATAGAGTCCTTCTAGGAATACATGTGCTACATGGAAAAAGCCCAGACCTATAAAGACAGATAGGGGACGATGATGGATTTCAGAGCAAGTTGGAGTTTTGAAATTGACTGCAATAAAAGTTAACTGATCTGAAATAAGAGTCAGTGATACTAAAAAATATTATTGCTAAAAAAACTTCCTTTGGCAAGTGAATATCCCTTAAGGAGGTCAGCTGGAACTGCTGGTTGAACACAGGAAGCTTAAACTGAATCCTGTGCTGGAAATGTGGAGCTAACTGAGCAAGGCTGTACACTGAGGGGTGTCTGTGAAGATGCCTTTTCAGGAAGGTTTCTGAGTCAACAAGTGTCCAAAATCTGAGACAGAGGTCTGCAAGCAGAGGTCTGCAATGCCTGTAGGTGCATAAAGAAAATTAAACATTTTGGAAAACTTTTAAATGAACAAAATATAAAAATTGCCGTTGTTTTAAAGGCAACAATTTCAAGCAAGAACAGACTAATTTTTGCAGGGAAAACTATTGCTTATTGCATCACTGGATTTTACAAAGCGAAAAACTATTCTTCAGGATTTGACAGTTGTGTGTGTGAGAGAGAAAGAAAGAGAGGCAAAGCCCCTCAATTACAGAATCACAGGATGGATCAGGCTGGAAGGGACCACAGTGGGTCATCTGGTCCAGCCTCACTGGTCAGGCAGGGTCAACCCAGAGCACATTACACAAGTTTGTGTCCAGACAGTTTTTGAATATCGCCAGTGAGAGAGACTCCACAACCTCTCTGGGTAAAGTGTTCTAGTGCTTGGTAACTCACACAGTAGAGAAGTTCTTCCTCACATTCAGGTGGAACTTCCCATTCATCAGTTTCTGCCCATTGCCTCTTGTCCTGTTGCTTGGCACCACTGAGCAGAGCCTGGCTCCCTCCTCTTGACACCCCTCCCTTCAGTTATTTACTGACATGGATGAGGCCCCCTTACACAGCTGCCTCACCACTGGGATTCACTGTGCATGTCCAGTCAGTCTTGTTGGCCTGAGCCTGGTCTGATGGACATGACTGCCACAGCTGAGGGGCATTAACAGCTGGTTAAAAGAGTGAATGAAAAATTTTGTCTTAAAATTGTGTCTTCCTCGTGCTGTAGTGGGGGTTGGGGGAGAAGGGTGAAGCACTAGACAGTATCTTATATATTTGATGCCTAAAAAATCACTTGACATACGTATAACTGACCTAATCATAACCTGAAACTGAATTCGGTGACTTTGTTTTTGCCAAGGCCAAAAAGCTCTTTTTGTTCAAATGCTTCTCATGATGTAAGTTACTGCTTATCTCTCCACCACTTTGCCCTTTGGTCTGCTTGAAGCAGACAAATACTGAAACATGATACCCATGAGGATTATGCAAACAAAGGAAATATTTACATGTAGAGAATAATATTGACATTTGCATCTGCTTTACAGTGTCCCCTCAAATTACACTGAGCAAGAATATATTCCGGCTTCTTTGTTAGATTTGTATGCAGTATGAATTATGACTGATTCTTAAAAATACAAAGTGAATTTCTAGTAAGCTCAGACACCAAGTAATGTGTGGCTAAAATTTATAGTCAACTTATGGTTGACAGCTAATGCAAACAACTGGAAGACCATATAGAACCAAAATGCATTTAAATAGCTTGTGCCCAGCAATTGGAAATACACTCAGATTTTTTCTTCAGCCAGATTGTTTCATTGAAAACAACCCTTAAGAGTAATTTATCTTCTTTTTAATGTTAGCAATCATGAAAAAATAGTTGCCTGGGAAGAAATTCCTGTGAGAAGCATCTTAGCAGGTGCCTTAATTGTTAGGTAAAAATAACTTTTTGTCTGACAAGGGAAGAAATACTTACAAAATACCCATATAGGTGGATTTTTTTGAAGATTGCTGTTATATAAATATTAGAAAATTGTAAAGCAAACAATTCCAATGAGAAATAGCTTTCTCTCATTTGTTCTCCTTTCTTGTTTTTTTAGTTCATTTAAAAATGGCAAAAAAAACCCCTTAGGACGTCAAGGGTTAGCAAATATACTGGTACACTTACTGACTTCTTTTTTTTTTTCAGAAGTGACAAATGCAAAACAGAGGCTGTGCTGACCTTTATGAAAGAAGAGATCCATGGGGAAAGATTTCTTTCTGACAGACAGGAAGCTATCCAATTCAACCATTAAAGGTAGTGAAGGAGGATGTTTAAGTCATCTGTTAAGTCATCTGTTAAGTCATCCCAGGTAGTTAGAGATAATCTCAGGCTGTTGTTTCTCTAAGGCTAAAAGTGTACTTACCCAGAACATCTCGTTTACAGAAACTATAAAATACTCTAATGCACTCAGTATAATCAAATAAGCTAGCTGTCTGTTAGTGTTCCAAAGTAATATTTTTAAAATATTTACTGTTTTGCTTTCAGTATTTATTTTTCTCACAGTGCTCATAATCCCAAATTTCACATTCTGATTATTATACTACATAACTCTCCATGTCTTCTCTATATTAGAAGGCTCTCTGTTAATCAGTTGCTTATGCAAAATGTGTAAGATCCCAATGGATATCTAGATATAAAAAAAATAGTTAGAGATAATCAATATTTACTAAAGCAAAGAGTGAAAATTAGAAGTCTCTGATAGGTATAGGTGTAATCATTGTACAGGCAACAGTACTCATACTATAAAGCTCATTATGTAAACACAAATAGTTGTCCTGTAGGATAGATGGTTAACCTGTGAAATTAAGGAAACTCAGATTCAGCATGGTACATATTCACTAAGAGAAAAAGAAAATATGTATAATGTAAAAAAGACATCATGGCTTCAGTGACCAGGAGACATCTAGAGTAGTAGTTACCTGTTAGCAGCAGTCTCTGTTGGTTTTCCTTACAATAGATTGAATGGCTACATATTGTCTCTTTTGTTTGTTAAAACTTCTCTTATAAAGGCGGCCAAAACTGTTGTTGAAAAATGTTATTATTACAAAAAGTATTGTGGCTTCATGTGGGCAGTGTTCTCATTCAGTGGAATTCGAAGCTCATGAAAAACAGCAGGGGAAGAAGAGCTATATAAGATGTAAACTCCCAATATAAGAGCTGAATCATTGCAAAAATGAAATTGCAATGCCACAATACCCAGCACAGTGGATAATGAGCAGAATACAGTGGAAGGAAGGTAGCCTGGCTCTCCCACGCTGACTCTGTAACCTAACTAAGTGCATTCTGCTGTGAAACGAATTGTAGAGATAAAGTCCAGCTAAGCAATTTAAGATAAAGCATTTTGGTACAGATTGTTCTGATGTCTGTAGAACCTCTCATGAGTCACACACCTAGGAAGGGAGCTCATTCTAGTTCACAAGTTGTGACTCCTCCCTGCTGTGCAGCTGGGGAGGGGGTAGGTGGGACACTCTGTCCCTTCCCCTGCAGTGAGGTTCCAAGCGTGTGGATCTCCTCACCCACCCCATGCTGCTCCTGGTCAGGCTGAGAATATGGCAGGTGAATATTGCAGAGTGCTGTGAACTGTTGATGTTCTGATGGCTGGATAGTATCCCCAAGTGATGGCAATCCAGAAACAAGTTCTGAAATAAGAGCTCTGTAGCCTCTGCCATGCACTTTGGGCTGCCTCCGGGAATTTTCACTGGAACAGGACAAACCACAAATGATCACTGTCATAACAAATGGGACTTCAGTATGTGCTAGTGGTGTTGATACAACTGGAAGCTTTTCAGAATTATTGCACTTCATCCACATGGCATGAATGTATATGAAAACTAAACGCAGGTAATAACGCTGAGCACTAGTCAATGGAAAACTTTAACAACTGGATACATTTGAAATTTTTAAAAATCTCCATGGAATATGAAAAGAGTAAGGAAAAAAAAAAGCTTTCACCTAAAAGGATAAAAGAAAATACAAGCTGTTCTGGAATTTATATACAATACCTCCAGAGATTGCTTTAATATACTTAGGAATAAAAGAGGACAAATAGGCAAAAAATACAAAAAAACACAAGGAAAACTGAAGTTGTCTTGGATTCATTGATGTACATACAATAATTTTTTATTAAAAAGCATGCTTTTAAATACATTTCCTAATAAATATTCCCTAGAAAACCCAAAAGTACATAATCATTGAATAACATGTTAGGTAGGATGATATTTGTTAATGATTAGTGAAAAAAATCTTAAGCTGAAAAGTCATCTTTATAAATGCATATAAAAAATATAGCCGGCAAAGATGTATAAAATTACTTAATCTCTTTGTTTGGAAATATGTTTATCTGTTTTAGATGCTTACTGCAAATGAAGAAAAATATTCCAGTGAAGTGAAAATGCATGACAGGTCAACTGAATCCCTGATGTAAAGCTCTCCTTTGAGTTTTTGACTGTGGGGCTGATGTTTGCAGGCTGAAATTATTCTTGCAGAGGTTTGAAAGTCAGGTGAATCTCAATTTCCATGCAGAATTCAGCTCTTTTGTAATTACATTAAATGCTGCATAATGTATATACACATTCATTTCTACGTGCTTTTTAAAAAATATACTTTCTTTCAAGAGAACATTTACTTAAGAAGAATACATAGTAATGTGAGCATGACACGCTGATTTATCTGGCAGCATGAAATTAGTTTTATGCTACAGTATTTTATATCTGTTGAATCAGAGAAAGTTATAATAGCTCAAGGGATTTGCATCTGACAAGGAAACTGTTTGTGTTCTTAAATATTAACATCCTATTTTAATTAAATGCTGTCTGAGATTTATTTTACTCTTTTTGAGAGTAGTTGAAAGATGAAAGTTGAAACATGAAAGGTAGCTTCATGTCATTTTAGAGCATTTATTACTTCTGATGTACTTTTCTAAAAAAAGGAAATTATAAAAGTTAATTTGAATGAAAAACATTGAAAGAGGAAAGGAGAACATTATACACGCAGCATTTGCAGTAATAACTTGTTCAGAATGTGTTGTGCTTGCCTGCGAAAGGATTTGTCTAATTGCTGAAAAATAACCTACTAGATCTCTGATTTTAACATTATAACTTTGCATAATGAAAGGTAGTAGACCATGTAAAGGTCTTGTTTGGCAGAGTTTTCACATATTTTTTTCACAATTACATTTTGCATTTTGGTTACAAGCAGCTCAGGAACAAAGGCTTCTTTCAATCTTCAGAGGAAAGTGTCCACAGCTGCATGCTGTTGATTTGGCATAAGTTTTAACACTTCTAAGAGTTGCTAGAAAGCCACTGAGTTGTTTTTTTTTTTTTTNATGTAATTGCATCCCCAGACTAAAATCATGCTTCAGTGCCTTCTCCTTTCTGGAGCTTTTGTCCTGAAAGGTGAAACAGTTACTGGAGCACTAGACACTGACCACTCCCTGTAGCACAGAGGATTTGCGTGTATGCACACACACAGTCTTTCACAGTGAACCACAACTTCTGGCTGCAGCTAGGAAATGAAATGTAATCTCTTTCAGTTTCAATTTTGTCTTCTCTGTTATGCATTGGAAAAGACTTTGGGTCACAGTCCCAATGGACTGCCCCAGTCCTTATCTCACAGGTAAATAGGAAGCAATTGTGCAGGATAAGCCAGACTGTTTGCTCAGAGGCACAGAGAGCTTTACCTGGAATTATGCCTTATGCACGTGGAATAACTTCTTCCCCTTGCTCACCCCTGGAGGTGGTGCTTTGCTAGCTGCCCACATCAAAGCATTCAAGAGTCTTACAGCAGCAGTGGAGAAATGATGGGTGGGACCCTTGAGAGGGAAGCCAGCTGGGAGAGGCGTCCCTGGGGAGATGAGAGTTTCCCAGGCCTCTCTGCCTCCCAAACCATGCTGCCCTCTCCCTGCCAGGACTGTCCCCCTTGCCAGAGAGTGGAGGGGAAGGCTGTGTCAGCATCCCTTGCAAAGCTGGAAAAGCCATGACTGGTACATGAACCCAGGCACCAGGAATCAGCCCACTGGGGTAAGGAGGGGCTTGTTTTTATATTTCTCCAGATCTCTCCATAATTGAACATTCCATCAGCTTTCTTTGCTGTGATTTCCTTTTCCTTTTTATCTTACATTTTTTTATTTGTCCAGCTGTTCCACTTTTTGAACCCATCATATTTCTAATGTAAAAATGACAAGTGTGAGATAAAATAGGTTTGTCTATTCTAGAATACATTCAAGGTGATGAAAGATTTGGGGTTTGTTTTCGAGCTGTTCATGACAGAAATTGGCTCTTCAGTTAGGGAACCATGTCATTTCAGTGGTTTCAGTCTCCAGAGCTAGAGAAAAACAGCTTTTTATTCTCTTCAAGTGCAGCAAAACTGAATCACATCATCCAAAACTGCAGATAATAGGTGATATCTTGCAATGGAGTACTCATGTAAAAGACATGTCCTAAAAATCTTTCAGGCCTCAGGAAAATTCATGTGTCGTGTGAGGAGAATTTTTAAAATTTTATGTTGTTGTGAAGTATTTGACATAGATGACGAGAATGGCACATATTTTTGTATAACAAAATGTAAACGTGTTGAAAAAGTGGCCTGTCTACACTCCAGTGAGCTGGAAGGTGAAAAATTAAGGCCTTTTACTGTGACTGTGAAAGATGCTTCTAGGTTCTGAATGGGAAAGAAAGCATGTGTCCCCTCTAAGCCTTTCAAACTGTATTAAAATTCCTAGATTTGTCTAGACTTTTTCTCTGTAAACCCCATAATTCATACATTTTCAGGTGGGTCTGCTTGCAAGGAGCAAGCCTTATTTAGGGCACTCATCTCTCCATACAGTTAAAAACGAGTCCCTGGTCAGAAGAGTGTTGGCAGCACAGGTCACTTGTACAAAACCCAAGGTGCCTTGTCCACAGCTTGCTCACAGCCCTTTGTTTTGGTTCTATAAAAGAGGGTCCCACCAGCAACACTGTTTAGCCACAGAGCTACATTCTAAAGCAATACGAGGCACTGTTCCACTCTTTACAACAGTTGTCTTATTCAATTGGGCTTCCAGTAAATTTTCAGGCTCACAAGGTTGGGGATGAATACCTCACTGCTGCACACTGCAGAAAATGACAATGAATTTTTGCATCTTCATTTCTGCAGTGTTGGTCTTTAACTCAGACGAGACAGTCTTTGGCTGAACATTCTCACCCTAATCCTAGCTCTCAGGAAAGAAAGGGCAGTTTCAGCACTGAATACACAGGGGTTATTGACCATGGCTGGCTGTGCAGCCATTTCAGGAATGGTAACCATAGCTTTTATACTTCCCACCAGCAAATTCACTGACTGTTTCCAGAGACCTCCTGAGAAGCAAGTTGCCAAGTGACTTACGATTTAGCTCCAATATGCAGAAAAGCAACTTTCAACTTCTTTTTTTTTTTTTTTTTCTGCTTTTGTGCTTTTTTAGTCTTTAACTGGAGGTGTTTCACAAGTTGTCCTATATGCCATTCTTCTGACATCACCTCAGGAGCTGTTTTTCCTTGAGTGTCTGCTGGAAATAAGGAGCCATAAAATTTCCAGCATGTACCTTACTAAACCTATAGCTCTCTGAGGACTAGGCTGATATGTCATAGTAGTTGACCATGTAATTGTGCCTCTGATCAGCTCAGCTTCACCCAGGTTAATAAGCTGCTTGTTCCCTGGCTGGGCAAGGGGGAATTTCTTTCCTCCCTACCTGTGTCTGGCCACAGAGGTTTGCTGTGCAAGGTGGGCTGTCAAACTGTCATTTCATACAGTCATGCAATGGTTCAGGTTGGAAGGGACCTTAAAGTTCATGTGGTTCCAACCTCCTGCCATGGGCATGGAACCCATGCAACCCATGGAACCCATTGCCCAGATGGAGATAGGTTTGTTCTCATGTGGCCAATCTTTTTCTAGAAACTGCTGCCAAAGACTGCATCTGGAGAAGGCACTCATTTCTCTCAATCCATTTTCAGTAAAAAAACCCCCAAACCAACAGGATGGGAAATCCTGGCGAGGTCTCTGGTACATCTGGTTCCATGATTCAGCATTTCATAAATAAGTAGTTATTTAAGTCTGTTCTGTCCTTTGTAAGCAATACTGATGTTTTATTAGCAAATGGTGAACTGTCTTTCTTTCTGTTCACTTTCAGCTGGGGCCAAGGAATTTACATGAATGTCACTTTCTGGCATGCCTAGAGACTTTTCTGGTATTGTCAAGAACAGAGTGCTTTAGAGAAATGCACAGCCAAAGATGATTGAAGATCTGGGCACACAATGTGTGATAAATTTGTCAGAAATTAATTTATTAATGAAAGTCACAAGAAATTGAGGAAACCTCTTAGGATATACTTCTAGAAATCCCATAGGTGTTTCAATTTCTTAAACACCTTGTTATGTGAACAGAAATTTCATTAAAATGCATGCATTTTTGTGCTGGTAATTCAGTCTGAAAAGCAAATTGCTGGGTTTTTTCCTTTATTCATACATGCCCTTGAAGTATTTTTGGCAGCAATGCTGGGAAGACAGTCACTCCACCAGTATCTGATTCTCAGTGCTGCATGGCAGGGAATTGGGGGTGTTTATGGTGACTTAATGGCAGCATTGGAGCAGATGCTGTCACATCTCCCAGCTAAGGGAGCATGTAATTCCTGCTGCTCACATGGTCCCCCTGATTAAGTGCTTCTTGCTGCTTTCAGGAAGCCATTTGCTGCTCTGCAGTGTTCTCTAATTCACATACACTTTTGTGCATCTCCATTTAATTTGTCTCTTCCCCCACCCAGCCTCTGTGCACAGTAATATGGAAGAGCAGACTTAGCCTCACAGTGATCTGCTATGGCCCAGTATTTCATAGAGAGAGGCCAAGACTGTTGCTTAATTTGGTAATTCTAGTAACAATACACTACAGAAATGTTACCTAGTTTTTCAGCTTTAGATTGATCTTGACGAGGAAAAAAAAAACCCAAAACCCACATGTTGTGATTAGAATAGTCCTCAGCCTCTTTTAGCATAAACAGGGTTAAATATTGAAGGGACATCTTTTTCATTTTCTACCATGGAAGTACAAGTGGTAACAGTGATGACTGTGTAACTCAGGAGGTGAAAAATGACCAACTAGTGATGAACAAACAGTGGCAGAAAACATAAGAGCAGACACATAATTCACAGGCCAGACAGCAAGAGATAAGACACTGCATACGAATAAGAATATGTGGGTGTGAGAGCAAGCAAGTGCTGAAGAAGAGGATCTGACTGCTTCACTGAAAGTGCAATTACACAGAAAGCTCTTCTGACTGCATTTCATCAGTAAATACTACCCAGTGGCACAAAACCAGTAAAAAAACCCCCAAAGAGCTGTGTGAAAATGGTAGGCTTGCTTCCAGGCAAAATAAATTACAATGAGTTAAAACTACCAATATATAACATCTGCCTTGCAAATAACCCACTTTATTCCTGTTTCTTCTGAGAATATTTACTTTTGGCTCAGATTTATATGCTTTGTTCTAGTTTTAGCAGACCATAAGAGCAAGACTGTGCATTCTGGATATCAATCACTAGATATGTTGGCTGACTGAATATATCTTAATTCAAACAAAAATTGTGCTTCTTCCATTAATTAATACATTTCTTTTATTAATATCTGTATTTTAAAAAAATCACTGAAAAACAGAATACTGATATTTCCTGGTTTTCATTAATAACCCTATGCTGTAATAAAATATAAGCCTGTGCTTAGTCATTTGGTAAAAGATCTTTAAGGGTTGTCACTGCAGGTATGACCTGAAATAAGAGCAGTATCCCAGGTTCTCAGGATATTTTTGGTGGCTGCTGAGAAGAAAGTGAGGTTACTCCTTCCAAAGCTGTATAAGGAAGAGGATGGGACCCAAAATGAAGAGAAATTTTTTCACCAATAAGGAGCTTCAACATTTTAAATGAAACTTTTCTTTTTTCCAAACTTTTCTCTTTTTTTCATCAAGTTCTTAATGCTAGGTTTTAAGGCTGATCTCTGTGGTTCTGTGGCTTGGTATCAGCCTGTGAGGGATGTTGTGAACCTCAGCTTTCCTAAGATGCTTTCTCCTGCAGGATCAGCACTTAAAAGAGCCTCTGACTGTCAGGGGATCTGGATGTGGGGGAACCTCCTTCCTCTGCTGTCAAATGCTGGCTGTTCCCAACTGTGTCAGGTTCAACCTGACTGGATTTTCAGAAGTAACAAACTCAGGTTATATTTGATCCCCTTAGAAGAATTTTAGATCCAGACCAGCAAGGGTTCAGTGTTCACCTCAGCCAGTATTTTACCATTGGTTTTAGTATTTCACCATTGGTTTTAGTATTTCATGTCTATACTGCCCTATTTCTTTCAGTACTGGCTTGTATTTCCTTGTCAATGTATCAAGTTTTTTAAAGAGCAGATCTAAAAATACATATTTATTATGGATTAAGAATACTTGTTCTCCCAAAGCCACAAATGGACAAGCAAAGCATTTTATTTGCATGCCCCAAGCATTCAGTGAAAGAAAATTTATGAGTAAAATGCATAAACATTTTTCATTGTTCCAATTGCTGAGCTCTGGGTTACTTCACTAAGTTTGTGGAAGTAGCTGATTGCACTCTAGATTCTTAAAGCCAGACTGGATTTCCTGCATATCTGCTTATTTTAACTGCCTCTAATGATCCAGCACATATGGCCTGATGCAGTAATACTGGGTTACAAGCCATCTTGGGGTTTTTTTGCTGGAGAGAGATTCAATTACTCTGACTGTTCTACTCAGCCCATATAAAACTTGGCTGGAGTTTTCTACTGTCTTTCAGAAGAAGTTGAACTCCTTCAGTAGAGGCTTCTCCATGCTTTTGCAAGTTTCAGGATGACTCCATATGAATATTTAGTTCCACAGGTTTCATTTGTATATTTAAGGACCAGTACAAATCAGTGCATACTCAAATGTACTTCTTTGAAGGTTTTAAAAATTTATTATTGTTATTCTTATTCTTATTCTTCCCAGCTGGTAATACTTACATTATCTAGATCTGATTTAGCCAAATGAAAAAAAACCCCCACTTGTCTTAAGTGACAAGCTCTCCATCCAGAAGTCTCATGGCTCAGTTTTCCAAATTATATGCCTGAACTATTCAATTTTTAGTACCGTGTCTAACATTAGATTTCAAAAATTATTTGTAAATCAGGCAAAAGTGACTGAATGAAATATAAATATAGTTTATAAAAATAGGAGTCTCCATCAAGATTTGCTATTCTGCCACTAAACAAAAATAATCAAGCTCCTAACCAAATTTATTCTGCTCAGCTGTATTAAATACGGTGCAGCCTGAAATATTTGTCAATTTTTCACTTAACTTTTTGTAATCTGTGCAATTTCCATTATGTTTTGAGGATGAAGCTTCATTAAATATACTTAATATTTTGCTTTTGCATGATATCTGTGCAAAACCTTGATTATCTCTTAATGTGACAGAGTTGTAGTTCATATTCAAGTGGAAAAGAGTGTAGGCAGTTAAATGGGAAGTGCATTTTATGTGGCCAAACTACTGGGTGAAGGGACATTTTCCCATGTTTACATAGGCAATGCAAGAAGGGAAGTAATTTTCTAAGTAGATTCATACTAATGTGATTAGGTGTGAGATACTGCAGATGTATGTAGGAAGTGGGCTTGTATGTGGGACTGGATATCCAGTTAAATTTCTCTTTCTGCACATGGAATATCCAGGCTGTAGGTGAGCAGGCATGTTTTGCATCTGCAGTTTGAGGATCTGGGTCAGAGTAAGTGAGTGAAGTCCATAATGATGCCAAAATATCAAGTAAGTGATGCTGTATTCTCTGTTCTCTTTTTCTTCCAGAACACTTGGTTCAATCTACCCCAAATAATTAAACACTCCCTTGGAAAGGATTATCAGCATTGTAATCATAATTTGATCATGAAATTATTGTATTCAGATGAGGAAACCTAAACATTTTTTATAATTAAGAGGAAACTTGATATGATGGAGTAAACAAAAGCTGTTAAACTAATTGCAAACTGAAATATGTGTTTGACAGTATGAAAATTACAAGTGAAGTACAATTAGTGACTGGAATAGTAACAATCTGATTTTACCCACTATGCAAAATTTAATTTCCTATCTTGTAAATAATAAACCTCATAAACAAGCCAGCAGCTAAATTGATATGATTAATCAGTTTTTATTAATATGCTGGTAGTGGGTAACCAGTTTTAAACAATAAACATGGAAAATGGGTAGAATTGGAAATGAAAAGGATCCATCTTATTCGATACAAATGAAGAGTATTTTTTTTCTTAGCAGGGCAAAAAAGCCTTGTGGAGGTCACTGAAGAGGAACTGCACTGCAGTTACCTCTGGCAATACTCCTGTGGCCACTGTCATGATCTCTAATGCTCCATCTGCAAAGCCTCTGAGGCTGATTCTTCAGCTGTGCACCATTTTATCAGGGATCTCCAAGCTGCCTCTGCACCCCATCAGCAGGGCTGCTGGGTCACAGTGCTGAGAGTGTCCCTCTGCTGACTCACAATTGCCCTTGCAAAAATTGTTCCACAAGGAACAAATCTGAAGAGAAAAATGTTTGAGGTGTTTTCTGTTTGGTTGGTTGGTTGGGTTTTTTATTTGGTTTTTTTTTTTCTTTTTTTTTTACCCAAGCCAAATAGTCCCAGCTGTGGGCTTTGGTCAGAGTGAAATTCCAGAAAGGAGCATTTGGAATGGTTGCCTTTACAAAGCCATTATGGCAGTGGAATCATAGAATCATTAAGTTGAGATAGAACCTCAGGATCACCAAGTCAACCAGTAACCCAGCAATGCCAAGTCCAGCACTAAACCTTGTCCCTAAGTGCCTTGTCTGCATGTCTTTTAAATACCTACAGGGGTAATAGTATCATTGCATGGCCATTTGAAACATCACCTGAGATATTACTTCACTGTTAACTCTACTAATCACTGATGTGTAGTATAAATAATATGGGTTTCTGTCATTATGATTAAATTGATTTTTACATGTAAATATTCTGGTAGACTCTGAAATCCCATATTTATTTCTAAAGTTTCATATTTGTTTCTAATGTTTGATAAAGTAGTGGGGTTTTTTCTCTGCTTTGGACTATGGACATATTTTAAGAGGAAATGCACCATCAGGATTTACTATGCTGGAGCCTTGAAGGACCAAGTACTATTTGTGGGACACACAATTATGGTATTACCAGAAGAGATACCATTTATGTTTTCCACATACTACTAAAAAGCTTTTCAACAAAACATATTGTCATTGGACAAGCAAGTGGCCTTAGCTTTTCTGACAGCTCTCCTTCTAGAATGCCATTATAAACTCAAGATATTGTAGTACAAGCATTTAACCTAAAAGCAGCAAGATGTTTCAAGAAAAAGGCTGCAAGCTTTCTGCTTTTTCTATTTCCCACAGATTGATGCCTTTCATTATCAGGGAAAGCTGACTTAAGTGTGAAGTTAAGTCTTAATTAATACTTCAAGTCATCTTGGAGGATTTCACAGGTTTTCACCCATGTTATTTGGAACCCCTAATCCTGATCACTCAATATATATGAATTTCAGTCCAAGCCACCTTCACCAAAAGGCCATTTAATAATTTTACTCTATTAAATATAATTTTAAGAAAATTATGCACTCCCTATGGCACACTTCCACGTAAACAAAGCCCTAATAAAGTGAGAAAGGGAGAACAAAGACAGCTGGCAAGGTTCAGAATGCAGAGCTGATCTGCTTTCTGGTGCTCAAGGCATGACTGCTGTCATCTATGACTGACTTTATGGACTCCTGGGCTAAATGTAGGGCCTGACTACACTTGATGAACCTTAGAGTGTAATCAAAAAGACATATAATATGTCTGAAAATATGAAGATTTTTTTTTCTTCTTTGAAGACCTTTGTGGACTCTTGCAGTCTTTGGAGTCCTTTTCTTCATCTTTGTAGAAGCGCTATTGTATCCATCAGTGTTTGCCACTGAAACTGTGTTCCAACCTAATACTGAAACCATAAAAGTCTGAGTAATCACCCTGTTTTATTCTTTACATTGACCAGTGTCTCTACTATGGCATCACTGAGGGAAAAGGAAACAATATTCTAAAAATACTAACATAGGTTAGTTTAACTTAACTCCGGCTTCAGGCTACAGTATTTGTCAGAAAATATATTAATATGGCACTTCACTGTTCTCAGAGTAGCCTTTGTCAGGAGTTTGAAATGTCTGAAACAAGATAATTAAAGAGTCCTTAAAAGTGTACTTCAGTGTTATGATCTTCATATTTTAGAGCTCTTCTGAAAAAAGTTCAGTGTACCCTTCTGAAAAAGATCTGAGAAACCAGTCACATTAAACCATATTTCTTCTCTTGTAAACTAGCCCCTGGCTATAGTTGATGCTGTACTCTGTTGGATTTTGCAGCTTTGGCTCTGAAACAGTGATCAGTATTTATGGACTTATTTTACAAAATTTCAGCAAGGAAAAGAACAGCATATTTGGATTGAAAAAGATCTATTACATTCTTCCCTTTTCTACCTCCTATAAACACAAGTTCATTTCTACAGTACACTGTCTGCTTGCTCCATAATTTTTTTGCTTAAAAATCTACGGCTCTGAGAAAACTGCAGTAGAACAACACTTTTTCCTCACAAATTTTGCTGAGTAAAAAATTCTTCCTAATCAGCTGTGCACATTGATATGCTGTTCTCCTCTACTATCTTCTGTTTCTGCTCTTTGCAAGGAACAAGGGGTTTTTACAAAAGCTTTTCCTGTTGGTAACTATTTTCAGCTCTTACCTGTGTGGTCCTCAATGACAGTGAAAATATGGACTCCATTTTTCATCTACTTTTCATATATTTTTTAAAGGAACACAGCACAACTATGCTTTCATATTCACAAAAATGTCTGTAATATGACACAAGTATTATGACCGTAACCTTTTAAGCAACTTACAAGTACATATCCCAGTTTCTTCTAAATGCAGAAATACTTGCTTCTGCCAAACTACACTTTCTTTGTTTAATTGATACTGATGCTCTCATAGAGTAATTTATCCAGCTTTCTCTGATCATTTTCACGTGTTCATACATATATACTTGCCCCAAATGCTGTTCTTGGGGTTCATTATGCCTGGGTTCATATGTGTTGGCAATAAACTAAAATTTTACTGCTTCTGGAGACTTTGATCAGGTTGTTTAGTAATTTGCTGTGATCTTCTCTCTATAGGCGTATAGAAGCACTGTGAAAATGGATCTTAAAATGGTCTTTTTAATCAAATGGATTGATGGTTCATCAATTTGAAATTATAGATAGGTGTAAGTATGCTAATATAAGAACAATAATGAAAATTGTGACAGATTTTGAGTATCTCAGAACAATAATTTTTGTTAGACACATCTTTATTTACAAATAAAAAGTGGTCTTTATATCTTAAGGGATTAAACACTCCAAGTTTCTGCTTTTATTGATTTCATCTATAGTCTCTCTGTCATATGCTTTGAAATACTGACCTGCATCAATTGCAGAGTAACTGTGTCACAAAAAGAGCACTCGCTGAGCCTGATTTCCCAGAATGGTTGCAGGCAGAATCTTTCTTATTTGCACAAATAGATTTCATGCCTGTGAGCACAAACTGTATCCTAATGAGGCCAGAGAGGCAGTGTTCTGTAGTGCCAATTGGTACAGCACTACAGAAGCATTTGGAGAGCAAATGAATGTGTGCTAAGGTCTGACACTGACACCAGATGGACTTCAGGAGAAGTTTACTTTGCAACTTTACAGGCTGTGGACCAAATATTTTAGGCTTTGGAGGAGAATGTTTTGGGGCCCCTCTGCAGGTTTGGTTTCATCTGAAAGAAATTTCATGTGGGTGTTCAGAGCCTGGTCCCTGTGTGAATCTAACTGGTAAGTGAGCATGATCAGAAAATTCATCTCAGAGGTACACTCCTGAATTGAGGTAAGACTGAAATTCAGGACATCCAGAGTTAGTCAAACATCCAATTGTTCTCTTCAGCATACTTGTCATACCCTGTTCAGGAACATAACGAGTCACAGAAGCAAAATATTCCAATGCCTGTTTGCTTTACTTTGCCATATGTAGAGTTGGGAGGGTTTTTTTGTTTTTGTTAATTGGTTGGGCTTTTTTTTTTTTTTTTTTTTTTTTTTTTTTTTTGTATGTTTGGTGGGGGGGGTTTTTTTTTTTTTTTTTTTTTTTTGGGTTTTTTTTTTTTTTTTTTTTTTTTTTTTTTTTTTTTTTTTTTTTTTTAATTACAGATTGTCCACTTTCTTGTATTACGTAGAAGAAAAGGGAAATGCCCTAAGGGACCTAGATTGCTATTGTGATCAGCCAAATTTCTGGATGAGTGCTTTGTAAAATAACTCTTCCTTTGCTAAAACAATGGGTATGCTTCTCAGCGCTATTATGAAATCCATCAATTCTGCATAGGTTTATGGGTTGAAAAGAAGGCTAGACAGAAGGTGCAAACAGAAGAGGAGGACTCTAACTAGGCAGTAAACGTTATTAAATCCCTTTAGTTCTCACAGTTTGAAATGTGCAGTGTGAGATGTGTCATTGAGTCACACATGCACTGTCAGAGCACCCTCAGGGAGCATCAGCCTGGCATTGAAAGTTACCTTAGGAATTCTGAGATAGAAAGAAAAGGCTGAACCAGATGGGGAACTTAAAGCCTTTGCCAAATCATCATCAAACTTCAGAGGATTTTTTTTTTTTTTTTTTTTGTAGGAAAATAAGGGAGAACAAGATACTCACAGAGGTTCTTTGCATGTTTTTGAATGGATTTTGTAATGTAAATTAAGCTTATATTTTCATTCATGGTTTGTATAAACTAGGAGAGTACTAACTCCTACCTGGTTTCTCTTCCTTTTAGCTAAAAGGAAAAGAGCAATTATCATACCACAGTTCTTGAATTTGAAAAAGGAAAAAAAAAAAAAAAAAAGCCAGTTTTCCTCAAATTTAATGAAGTGCCAATCAGCAAATCATTCAAGCTTTGTCTTAGTGAGTATATGCTTCAGTCTTATCCTAAATCAAAGTGAATTGTGGTGTTCAAAATGCTGCATATCATTACATGTGCTTTTTTATGATAATAATAGACCTGCCCAATGACACAGCATCTTTTCTATCTTAGCACTGAATATTATGTGGGAAGTGCATAACATTATAATTTGATGTTGATATTAACAGCATAAAACATTTTCAATTCCCTAGAATCTTTTAAAAGTCAGAGAAATATCCTTTGAATATGGAGTTATTATTTTTTCTGATCTTCATAACTTCGTAGAAGTATAATAAAATCCAGACAAAAAATACTTAAAAAAATGAAAGTCTTGCTGTTGGCACGATGAATTTGGGCTCAGTTCTGAGCTATGTTTTTGGGTGCTCACCTTTGCAGAGATTTCAGAGAGTGTCCAAAGGAGTCACTGCTGAGTTTCTCAGCTCTTCTGTATTTGGCATCATAGGAGAAATAGAAGCTCTGAAAATGTCCTGATGTTTTCCCTATAAATATCAGAGCATAAGATAGAAAGTTAGTTCTAAGGAGATGTGTATCTGAGCCTGTGCCTTCTGACCCTTTGGCAGACAATACTTGAACTTCAAAGTCTACAGTGACTCATAGAAATGAGTTTTAAAAAGGAGAAATTTGTCTTTATTAAAACAAGTGCAATAAAAGCTGGAAAGCCTCACTGCTCTCAACAGAATGTGTTGATTGTGTTGAAGGTTTTGCACGAACGGGACGGGACCACTGGGAGAGCCTTTATTGCGACATCAGCCTCATGACAAGGTTTGGGACAATTGAAAGATGGCAACAGTTCATGTCTGCCAGCAGCAGCCAGAGATTTCTTTGTTACAGGGCATTTTAAAAGTTTTCCAGACGATAGCATATTGCTGAAGCTTATAGACAATTGTTGTAGCTGATCACTGAAAGCACACATACACCTGCTTCAAACAATGCTTGCTTGTATGCTTTCTATTAACAGCACACAATATTCCATTATTAAGCTTAAAACCTTCTACTATCTTGCTAAGAATATTTTTCTGCAGTCCTAAAGTTTATTCTAGTCATACCTAAAAACTCAAACTATTTTTTCATGTCCTTGCTTGCTATACTTGTATCCTGATTTCCCAGAATCAGTTTTGCAGTTTCAAGTTTTGCAGTTGCAGCTAAGTCCAAGTTTTTCTGCTCTTTCTGTTTCTGGAGCCTGCTTTCACAGCTTTCTGAAAGCCTTCTTACCTTTAATACTTCCCACATTGATCAGAAATTACTAAGTTAAGAAATAAAGATAATATTCTGCTTTTCCTGTGGCCTGTCTCCCCTGGAGGACCCTGAGTCATTTTTGTTTTGTATCTATTTTGCTAGTATTTAGTCCCATTGTAATGCCTCTATTCAGTTCTCCAAACACCATGAAGCAAGTGCAGGGAAAAAAAAAAAGCAGATTATAGAAGATTGATGGAATTGTTCCTGGAGATGTATTTACAGAAGCTTTGAGATTTCACCTGAAATCTCTCTAAGGTACTGTTTGATCTTGATCCAGTTCTGTCACAGCTTGACCATAGACTCATTGTGTCTTTCTCAAGCTTTCAGCAGTAAATTTTACAGCAAACAAACAAACATAAACCCAAAGCATCTCCACTGTCTTGTCTCTCCATAATGACAGACCATGTAAGATGGATGGTTCATTATATTTTGCATCAATTAAATTATGTCTAAAAACCTATTATCTAGAACTCTGATGATCTTCGTCATACTGGAAAGTAGTACAGAATTCAGATTTCTCTGTGTATATGCTGCCATTCTTCTTGAAACTATTGTTTTACTTCTACCACACCCCTACCATTTTCACTAACATGCCTAGAAATAGTCTTTTATATAAACTTTAGAAATTATAATCTTGATATTTTATGCCATTGCAATGCATAAACCTGCATGCTCAGTAAGATCAGAATCAGGACCATTATTTTTCCAAAGCAAGTGAAATCTTGGTGCAAATAACACAAAAGTACAAAAAATAAAAATTATATATAAATATATGTATACTTTATACATATGTAAATATTTATATATATATACTTTATATATGACACAATACACATAGTATATATATACACACAAAGTATATGTAACTTTTTTCTTAAGACAAATTGATTTGCCCATATTTTTCAATAAGTTTGTGAATATGAAATAACTTCTATGAAAAAGAAAAAATTAAATATAATTAATTTTGTATTATAAGACTATGGGTTAGCTTGATCTTGTTAACATACACTGTACTCATGGAATCATAGAATTGTTTGTGTTGGGTGGAACCTTTAAAGATCAGCTAATCCAAACCCCCTGCAGTGAGCAATATCTTCATCACTAACATACCATCTCTAACAACATGCTTTGGATCCTCCCAACCTTTGATAATTAGCAAGGGCTGTATACCTTTCTCAATAACCAAAAGATTCATGACTCATTTTTCCTGGTTAAATTCCCTAATAGTGATAATATCTATTGAACAAACACATTCAAAGAATATTCATAGTGCACACAGGTTTTATCAAAATTTCTCTAAATATTTCCTAGCATAACTCTTTGTGTTCTTGATCAAGATAAAAAGCATGATGTTTCCTTTTGAATTGTAAAACCCTGAATACTATTCTTCACCCAGCCTCATTCTCAGAAATAGTTGAAATATTCAGACTGAAATATTAGGGGGGAGAAAGGTACGATGCAGGTAATAAGTGGAATAGACAGCTTCCATTTAGAACTGCTAGCAATTAGAAATGTTCTAAGGAATTGGAAGTAAAGCCTTTGCACATGAAGCAGAGTTCTGTTCCAGTTTGCCACAGACAGATTTGCCTATAGATAGTGATGCATGAGAAGTTTTTATTTTTTCTCAAATATCTCATACTGAATACTTGCTGAATTGTTGGTATAATTCCCTTCAGAAATTTGTTTAGAAATTGCCTAGTGCTATTTTTTCTCTTGGGTAATGTGACTAATTTTATTATGTATCACTTATAATAAAAACAATTAAGCCCCAAGCCAGGGTTCTGTAGGTATGGCCAAATACACACACACTTTGCTCATAGCAACTTGCAGTCTAATGTGAAACAGGTCCCAACAAGCCGTGGGAGCAGTAGTAGGCAGTGAACAAACTGCACATCAGTGAACATAACAGCGCTAAGAATATGCTTTCATGCTGGCTCTGTCCCTCTGCCAGTAGTTGATCTCAGTGACACAAGCTGAGGCTAAGAGCATGCAGCTTGGGAATACTGAATCATTAAGGATAGTTTTAGAGGCAAAATAAATCCAGTGTGTGTGTGTTCACCAATGGATAGAGGGGCATCCCGTGCGTGGTTCCTTTCCACGCTCCCCTTTGGCGCGGCGGGAAGCGGAGCAGCAGCCCCGGCTCCGCGGCTGCAAGCGCGGGAGGGAGGCAGGGCTGCCAACCCTCTGCCATCAGCAGTTCCCAGGGTTTGGACGTCACTCAGTAACAGAGACTTGTTTAAAGTTCAGGCATAAAAGCATTTATACCGCCTGCCTAAAGCTGTTGAGGATTCACAAATTTTATTACAATAGCTGTTGTCACAGTGACTGCAAGCAAAATTGTCCCGTGGATAATAGCCAGATACTCATTCCTGAAAATATTTGTATCTATGTATTCAGCTGCCTTAAAATAACTTGTGCAATGAGTAAACTATAAACTTTTATATGGAGAAATCAATGACCTGTATGTGTTCCTTCAGTGATTGCTGTGTAAAAAAAAAAAAAAAAAAAAAAAAAAAAAAAAAAAAAAAAACAGTTCCCTGAGGAGTAAAGACAAAATTGTTCTTTTGGTTTGTGGCCCTGATGTTACACATGAACTTTGTCCCACAGAAGGCTTATACTCCTCCTGACAATACCCATGCTGCTTGATCAAAGGTGACTTTCTAATTCCGTGAATAACATCTGCTATGCAGGCTCATGATTTGTCATGTTGGGCATGGTCTTGCTCTGATAACATCAGAATTCTTGGAAGAAATAGTAACAACAGAGATTTGAAACATTTGTCAAATCCTCCAAATGAAGCAAGCTGGGGTTGGACCAGAAAAGGACATCTTAAAGGCTTACTTAAGTAATACCTGCATTAAAAAGCAGGAATCATTCCTGTATGGTCTTGTTTACTGTGATTCCTAGAAAATTGTGATTCTGTGCAGTCGTGATGACTGACTTGTGTCCTTTCGGCATCAGAACTGAAGTGAGTTTTGCTGATCTTTAGAGCAGCACAATGCTAAGGGAAATGCTGCCAGAGATTCTTTATTCAATGAGAACTAAACAGAGCCTGTTTAAACAAACTTCTGCTCATTGCCACAATTGTAAGCCAGAGTGCCCGAACTCACAGGTTCCGAAACTGTCTTATTCCACTTTCTGCAGATGTGTTTTCTTCCCCAGGTCTATAAGAAAATCTCAGTAGTGGGCTACTTCTTTGTTTTTATTGCCTGTGGACCAGCAAGTTTGGGGAAAACCATAATAGAAACAGAGCATGTTTTAGAGCCAGTTACAGATATAAAAGAGTTTTTATGGGGGCAGGCATGCTAAGCACAAGAGGTTGCCAAATATTAGATCAGGCAATAAATAACATGCTTTTTCACAGAGACCCAGAATGGATAAGGTTGGAATGGACCTGGGTCATGTGATCCAACCTTCCTGTTCAAGAAGGTCTTTCTAGAGCATGTTGTACAGGATTGTGTCCACACTGGTCTTGAATATCTCCAGGGAGGGAGACTGCACAACCTCTCTGGGCAATCTGTTCCAGTGTGTGGTCACTGCACAGCAAAGAAGTTCTTTCCTCATGGTCAGGTGGAACGTCCTGTGCATCAGTTTCTGCCTATTGCCTCTTGTCCTATTACTTGGAACCACTGAGAAGAGCCTGGATCCATCCTCCTGACAGCCTCCCCTCAGATACTGATAGATATTGATGAGTTTATCTCTCGCTTACTTCTTCTCAAGGCTGAACAGGCTTAATTCTCTCAAACTATTCTCTCATAAGAGAGATGCTCCAGTCCCCCAGTCATACCCCAGTAGCCCTCTGCTGGACCTGCTTCAGGAGCTCCATGGCTCTCTCCCTTGTACTGGGGAGCCCAGAATTGGACATAGGACTGAGCAGAGGGGCAGGATCACCTCCCTAGAACTGCTGGGAATGCTCTTCCTAATGCACCCCAGGACACCACTGGCCTTCTTGGCCACAAGGGCACTGCTGGCTCACGGACAGCTTGTTGTCTACTGGGTTCCAGCAGACAAAAAGCCTCCCAGGGTTTTTTCCTCAGAGTTGCTTCCCAGCAGGTGAGTCCCCAGCCTGTATAATCCCCCATGGGAATATTCTCAGGAATAGGTCCCTACATTTGCCTTTGCTGAACTTTGTTAGATTCTTCTCTGACCATCTCTTCAGTTTGTTATCCAGGTCTTGATGCATGGCTGCACAGCACTTGGGTATTTGTCTCTCCTCCAGCTTTGTATCATCAGCAAACTTACTGAGGAGGCACTCCATCCAAGCGTTCCAGCCATTGATGAGCAAGTTAGACTATTTTGCCTACTTTCTGTGTGATGCCTGAATCATTTACCAGATTCCATCTCTTCAAGCCCAAAACATCATGAATTATCATTGTATGCAAATTATCATATCTATACATCACCCTTTATATATATATAATTTACATATAATAGATATGATTTGCATACTACTTTGGGTTTATGAAGCATGGAAGGTCTTATAAAGTATTAATTGTTATTCTAGCAGGTGTCCCTCGGTCTGCCAGATGTGTTGAGACACTGTACATCATTTGGTGAAAAACTAGGACTGCTAACTGAGCCACAGAAGGAGATGAGAGGGCAATGAAATTTATAAGGAAACCCGATTTTTATTGATCCATGAATAAATTAGTCTCTGCTTTGACCCTGGTGTAAAGATGTAATAGATTACTATGAAAGTAAACAAGAAAATCATATTTTTTTTTTTCTAAATAGAAGCTGTAATACTTTATATCGCACTCTTAAGAGGAGCAAACAGTGATTTCCCATCCAACTTCTTTGATATTTTTGTTTTGTTTTCTTTATACAAAAAGCCCCCTGTGATTATTTGATGAACAAATAATACACCCATTTTTATGCTGCCCTGTGTTAACAGAAGCCCTCATCTTGTATCTTGACAGTTTGTTAATCTGGAACATGGTGTTGGCTGTGATCGCACAGGGAGATGGTGGATGAAGCTACCACTGTCCTGCCACTTTGCAAGGAATGTGGTCTGTGTGTTTTGGCAACGTTCACTTTGTTTCTCTGTCTGATTAACTGGGAAATAGTCTCACATTTAAAAAAAAAAATCATGAAGTGAGAGCATTTCTTCCCTCTCGTATTTTTTTTTCTCTCCATCTCCCTTTGCTATATTAGTTCACTGGAGAGAACAGGCAAATAAGTGTGTGTCTTGTCTATGACAGTATTTCTGTAACTCATGTTGCAAGGTACCCTTCATCAGCATTTGCATCCAGGGAAAGAGAACATAGCAGTGCTTGACTTTACTGCAAAAAGAAATAGAGGTTTGAGTGTCATGAGCAATTCACACCACCACCTCATTGGGACCAGTGCTATTAGAAGAAAATAATACTCATATTTAAGTGTCCCATTGCCTTAAAGAGGTTTACACTTGGATGAAAGACCCTCAGGAACAGGCAGGTAGAGACTAGCTATGGCAGGAGACAGAATCAGTGCTTTGCCACAGCCAAGCACGAGTTCCTTTCCTTTTCTCATGACTCTTCTAGCTGTTGCTTTTTTATTCATCAGAGTTTCCATTTATGACTCAAACATCTTGTTAAAATACATCAAAGAATATTTTATCTCAGCCATGAACACACATCTCATTTATGTAGTGTGTTTTAAACAATTCCACAACCTCTTCTTTAGGAGGACTTTGTTCCTTTGTCAGAGAAATTGTTCATTTCCCTAGTTCTCAGGACAGTAATAAAACCTCTTAAAAATGGACTTATCTGCTTCCAGTCCCAGTTCTGTCTGGCTTGGATATATGAGTTTTGTACTTAAAGAAGGAATATGACATATTCATGAATTCATTCTCAGCTAAATAAGGCTTGAAAATGGGACAGCCTTGCATCTCATCTTCTTGTCACAGTGTAGAAAGGCTTTTCCAGTTTTCTACGTGTCTTGGTGTCTTGCTTAGTTTGACTGTCCAGTGTTGCTTATGACATATCTGTTAGCCAAAAAAAACCAAAACAAAAAAAAAAAACAAAAAAAAAAAAAAAAAAAAAAAAAAAAAAAAAAAAAAAAAAAAAAAAAAAAAAAAACAAAAAAAAACAAACACCAACAAGACAAGCATAATTTTGGTTTGCAATTGTCTGTGAAAAGCTTTACAAATATTTAATAAGCAAATTCATATGAGTGTCTGTGCTGGTTTGAAAGCAAAACCAGTGAGACTCCCAGTCAGAGATACAATTTAATAGGAGAAGAGAGTATAAAAAGCTAAAATAAAATAAAAGGAATAATANAATACACATTTTTGGTTCCATAACCCAAGACAGTGTCAGAAGAAATTAGTACTACAGGATCTGGATAAGAAAGTCTGGAATATTTCTATGCAAATGCATGCTATTGTCACTTGGTCAGAATTACCAAGAAAGAGACAAAAAAAAAAAAAAAAAA
>VWYO01023155.1:432913-486996 GCA_013400275.1 Rhadina sibilatrix
GGCACAGTCAAAACACAGACAGGTCTGGGCTTTGTTTCAAATGCAAGTTTCTAATTTTCTGTGACTTTTTTCTTGTTATTAAAGTAATGCAAACAAGAATTCCAAGAAACAACAAATGGAATTATTTATTTTCCCTATGATTTTCCAATGAATTTTGTTTTAATGATTTAAAATGTGTCTTTGTAACCATTAATGATCTCTGCATTGATCTGACTTACACCTAGTCACAAATACTGGATATCAATTATCTCAAGAATAATTCCTCTTTCTCCTTTTAAAAAGAAGTCTGCTGTGGATAATAGCCTAGATGAACAATAGAGGAATTGCATATATCTGTCTTGGAAAACACTGGTATATTAAAATGAAAAACTGAAAATTAATTGCAAATATTATTCAGCCTGAAGCACAGAAGAATTTGGGAGCACTTGCCTGAGGTACTGCAAGTGTGAAAGTCTCAGAGGAATTATTTTCTCTACACTTTACTGTATTTTAGTGAAACTCAGCAATATATTATGTTAAAGGTCACTAAAGTAAAGATCAATACAAAGAGTTTTATAAACCATGCATGGCTGTGGCTGTGGTTGGGTTTTTGTGTGCATGGAGACCGAGGGAGTGAGAAACCTGAGTCCTGCCACATTTTCTGCAACAGCAATAAAAACACAAACAGGTTGTGAGCAGAATAAGGACCAAATATTTAATGAATGTGTACTATGTTCTGATGTGTTTTCTCCTTTTCACTGGTGTTTAGTTTCTAAAAATCTTAGTGTCTCAAATTACATGGTGTTACAGCAGCCCTTCTTGCCTTGCATTACAGAAATGCAGGATAACTACAGATCTCAGTAAACCCTAACACCCATTATTAGTTTGTAATTTAAGACATGTGAATTCACCATATCTCAGATGAAGGGGGAACAAGAGGCTTCACTTTAATGCACATTACTAAGGTATCTCATATCAGCTATAAATCATGTAACTGCTAATTTGGCATCTAGACATATAGAAGGAAAAGTTTTCACAGCCAAAAATTTTTCTTTTCTTTAGTAAACAGAACATGAGAAGAAACATTTGGACTCTTAAGAAAAGCCACTCTTACTTGAACTATTCATTACTTAAGAGTTTGGGTTCAGATCTTCAAAGAAATCCATCATTTTGGGTTTTGTTGCAATATCACTCTCTTAAAATGGTTTTAGTTGTTTTTTAACCACTGAAATGTTCCCTGCTTGTGAAAACTACTTCAATATTGCCACAAAGATACTTTGATCTGGAAAAGATGATGCTTCAGTCACTGTTATATAGCAGCTGCCTTAAAGTTTCTAATTTTTTTCTTTACACCAAAAGAATTAAATACTTTAACCATTGTATCTGTCTTAAATAAAAAGCCTGCAATAGCTTTAGATGTTTAATATGGATAAGAGAAGCGTTTTTTTAAGTAATGGAAAAATAATAGGAAAAGCCAAAATGAATGTGCAGAACTCTAAAATAAATCTTTTTTTACCCAGTATGATTTGGAAGTTCATTTCAGAGGGAGGTCTGAAGCCGATTTCCTTGATTCCCCAACATCACAGGAGCATGCTCACATTGTTGGACACTGCCATGTAAAAGGGAAGATTAAACTCATTCTGCTCAAGGGTGGGAATTCAGAGCAAGCATTGAGGTCTGAGGCAGCATGCACACCTCACTTGGTTTGGCACTGCTGACAAAAGGCAGTTGTAAGAGCATCAGTAATGCTCAGATCATGACAGTGAGTATCTTGCATAGAATTGTAAAATTGTTTAGGTTGAAAAGGATCTTTAAAATCACTGAGTCCAACTGTTAACCCAGCACTGTTATCTTCACCACTAGGCCATGCTACAACCGCACTTTTTTTGAACACTTTCACTCAACCACTTCCAATAACCCTTCCTTTATAACTCTTTAAATGAAGATTTTTTTTTTTCCTAATATTAAATCTAACCCCCCCCTGCCACAACTTGAAGCCTTTTTCTCTCATCCTGTCACTTGTTACTTGGGAGAAGAGACTGACCCCAACCTTGCTATAACATCCTTTCAGATGGTTATAGAGAGTGATAAGGTCCCCTCTGATCCTCCTTCCCTCCAGGAAAAACAACCCTAGGTCTCTCAGCCACTCCTCATATGGCTTGTGCTCCAGACCCTTCCCCAGCTCCATTGCCTATTCTGGACAGGCTCCAGCACCTCAATGTTTTTATTGTGGTGAGGGGACCAGAACTGAACAAAGGATTTGAGGTGTAACCTCACCAGTGATCAAGCAGGACCTGCCTTTCCTAAACCCAGGCTGTTTGGGCCTGATCCCCCAGCTGTCCTGCACGTGCCATGAGATGGTGCTCAGGATGATCTACTTCAGAACCCTCCCTGACCCCAAGGTCAACTGACAGGCTGTAGATCCCCAGACACTTTTTCCAGCCCTTCTTGTAGATGGGCGTTAAGTTTGCTAACTCCTTGTCAGCTCCCAGTTAACCAGACCTGCTGGCAAACGACTGAAAGTGCTTCAGTGAATACTTCCACCAGCTACATCAGTACCCTTGGGTGGTTCCCATCCATCCCCATAAACTTGCAATTGCCGAAGTGGTGTAGCAGGTACCTGACCATTTCCTCTTGGCTTATGGGAGCTTCATTCTGCTCTCCATCTCTGTATTCCAGCTCAGGTGGTTGGGACCACAGGGAATGATTTGTCTTGCTATTAAAAGATTGAGGCAAAGAAGGCATTGAGTGCCTCAGCTTTTCCTTGTCCTTTGTCACTACCTCTCCCCCCACTTCCAATAACTGATGGAGATTCTCCTTAGCCCTCCTTTTCTTGCTGATTTATTTATAGCACAATTTTTTACCAGCTTTACTGCCGTAGCCAGATTAAGTTCTAGTTGGGTTTTGGCCCTTCTAGTTTCCTCCCTGCCTAACTGCACAACATCCTTGTAGTCTTCCCACATTGTTCCCTCTTCCAAATATCATACAAAATTCTCTGTTCAGCCAGACCAGTCTTCTTCCTTACTGGCTCATTTTTCAGCACATGGGAACAGCCTGCTCCTGGACCTCTAGAATTTCCTTCTTGAAGAAGGTCCAGGCTTCCTGGATTCCTTTGCCCTTCAGGACTGCCTTCCAAGGAACTCTGTTAAACAGTCACCTAAAAAGATCAAAGTGTGCCCTCTGGAAGTCCAAGGTGGCAATTTTGCTGACCAGAAAAGAAAACTCTATAACTGTGTGACCACTGGCCATCACCATCACCCACCAATCCTTCTCTATTCACAAGAAACAGTTGCAGCAGCTGCCTCCCTTGGTTGGTTCCCTCACCTCTTACATCAGGAAGTTATCTTTTACACACTCCAGGATCCTCCTAGACCGTTCCTTCTCTGCTGAATTGTATTCCCAGCAGACATCTGGTAAGCCAAAGTCCTCCAAAGAACAAGGGCTAGTGATTCTGAGACTTCTCTGAGAAGAAAATAGAAATATTGATTTCTAATAGAAATAGAATATCTCCTCTGCCTCTTCATCGTGTTTGGGTGGTCTGTAACAGCCTCCCACCATGATATCTGCCTTGTTAGTCTTTCCCCTGGTTTTTGTGCATAAAAATTCAACACTGTTGTTGCCATCACTAAGCTCAAGACAATTGAAACACTGCCTAAAATATAGAGCCACTCCACTGCCTCTCCTTCCTTGCCTATCCTTGCACTCCAGATATGTCAGTCATCTCATCACATCTCTGTGATGGCAATTATGTCATGCACTTCCTGCTGCACAAAAAAAAAAAAAAAAAAAAAAAAAAAAAAAAAAAAAAAAAAAAAAACAAAACCAAAAAAAAAAAAAAANNAAGCTCTTACCTTTCCTTTGAGCAGAGTATATTCTCTAAAACATGCCTAATTCTCTAATTAGGTCTGCTGTTTTGCTCTCCTTCTGTTGTTTTTGCTGGTCTCATTCTGGGCATTTGGTATTCATTGGCTATGAATGTGCTGAGGACCTAAATATGCCATGGGGAGTCAAAGTGACACACCAGTTCAGTGATTCAGCTAAAAATCTTGTGTCAAAATCTAAGGCCAAATAGACTTGCTAATCAACTCAGTGATTTCAAACATGTCTCATAGAAAATGCTATTCAGGAAACATTTACAGCTACAGATGGCTTGCAGTCAGGAATAGTTTTTCTATGAATTTCCTTATCACAAGGGATTCATTTCATCTTGTCCTGTGCCAGCTAACAGAACAGTTAGTTACCCACTGCTCTTTATCCTTTTAACCACCAAGTGTGCAGCTCTCCTGCCTTTGTATGATGGAAAGTAAACAGTGGTCCTTTGGACCCCATCTCCGTGCCCATATTTTTATACTGGATAATGGATTGGGCTAGTGTCTGTTTGTTTGCTAATGTAGCTCTTTGCACTAACTCTCACTCTGCCAGTTTTGTGGTGCCTGTAGCTGAGCAGTTATGACCCCACTTTATGCAAGACAGCTCTAGCTTACACTGGCCATAAATCCCACTACTCTGGCAGTTTACAGAATTGGGCAGTTCCGGGAAAGCTTGCAGGACCAAATGGCTGTTTACCATCAGCAACACAACAAGGGCAGAGGAGATGAAATATGCCAATCTTCCCCCTCAACTGTATATACATGAATGCATTGAGTAGCTACAGCCCACATTTTCTCCTTAGTTATCTCCAATTATCAGCTAAAGTGTCCATCAGGGACCATGAGAAACACATTTGGCTTCAAGAGCAGGCTGATGATTGCTTAAATCACAGCCTAAATGTACTTGCTTGAGAGTTATAGCTTACTTCCTGCCATTGTCTCTGTCCAGTAATGAGTTGTCATGCTACATAACTATGTACACCTCCCTGCCTTATTGGGTACAGGATATCCTCCTAATCAATCTGTGCAGTCCATGTACACTCTGCTGTCTCCAGCTGTTATTCTGTGGCCTGCAAACAGGTTGGAAACACAGCTTTAAAGCTTCAGATATGCAAAAATGCATTAGTTTTATTTCTGATGTGTAATGTGGGATAAAATAACATATTTCTAAATTTAATATAAAATTTTTGGTTGGGTTTTTTTTTGGTATTTAAGTTACACTTGGTGCAGTGCTGAGTGCTGAGCTGGATGCTTTTGATGATGATGACATTTCATGCAACCCCTACTGGATTTACAGTGGAAGGAAGCAGAACTGTCCAAGAGATCCCATCTCAGTTCTAACTCAGATATTTTCATAGAGAGAAAAGGATTTGAGAGGTCTTGTTAAGAACAAGCAATGTGCCTGTAAGATATGAAAGGAATTTTTAGGTGCTCTTTGCGCCCTTTTCTTCCTGAATAGGGCATGTCATGAAAACTGAAATGGAGAGAATCTTGTAAAAAATAAACTATTCTTGAATACTTTTCTGAATCTGGGTTTGAACAGTCTTTCTGTTGTATAGCAAACAGTTTTCCGTTAATTTCATACCTTTAAATACTGTAAAGATATTTTTGTGAGAGCTCTAGTTTTGCTGTGAAATGCTGTACAATGCAGAATTCTTCATTGCACTGGTAGTGTCCTTCTGTCTTGTACTGCCTGTAAAGTCCCCTGACAACTAAGGATCAGAAGGAAATTATGAGTTTCAGCTGTTGATATCTATGATTTTATGTGTGTGTGTATGCTAATAATATTTTACCCCAGTGGGTGGATGAATCTGTCCTCCCAATTTTGGCAAAGGTTTTCATTCACATAGCATGGAATCAGAACATTCCCCCCCTTTTCACAAGGTTGATTTTTCATGTGGATCAACTATGTGTTATTTTCACTGAGACAGCTGGGGTATTTTGATCTCTACTTTTTACATCTCCAATCTTTCCAATATGATTTTCTTTGCTTATTCATAGTCTTTGAAAGGGCTGGTTCACATTACTGATGGATAAGTGTGCATTCCAACCCAATATGAAATATTTGGGTGGAGAGAACAGCTGTTGATACTTCTGTAATAATTTAGAAAGTCAGTGGGTTGTAGCTACAAAACAAATAAGCCAGATTCTGCACCTTAACCATGCTGAGTTTGAATTTATATTTAACCAGTTTTGTTTCCTTGCACAAAGAACATTACTACATGAATAGTCCCATAGATCAATGGAAATACTTATAGAACACAGTGCTGTCAATAAGAAGTTGGCAGAACCTCATTCTTTTCTCAAATTTCCACCTGCCTCTGCTGAGCTAGTTTTTCTCCCTTCAGGAAAGCTACTCTGAACTATTAGAACTGTGCTCCAGTTCAGCTGGTAATAGCAGGCATTTTTCGTAAGTGATACATGGCAGAGATGACCATTCTCAGTCTGTAGGCAGCTATGTTAGTCCATAGTTTAGAACCATACACACTTCTCCTTCCCCCCGCCAGTACTAAATACAGCAGAGAATTCTTGGTGCCCTAAGACCATTATTAGCAGGTGTGTGTCTTTTGTGTCCCTGATCACTTTTTCCCCCTATTAAAGATGGCTGTCTTTCTCTCTGAACCCTAAGGAAACGTAACTTCTGCTTTGAAGAGCTAATCACTGGTCTTCCCCAAAAAGCTGCATTTACTGATCCATGGAAACAGAAAATAAGAGCAGAGAGGAAGCATTACAGAATACTAACTTTTTGTTCCAGTTTAGGAAGAAACATCTTGCGGGATTTTAATGAGTTCTTGGGCAAAGCAGCCCACAGTGCAACACTCCTCAGTGTTCGTGACAAGTGGCCTTCATTGCCACACAAAATTTTATGCTATTGGTAAACCTGTCTGCAGGTTTGATTAGCTCATTTGATTCCTATTATATTTTCCTTTCTTACCTTTCTATACATTCCTGTATTTCTGAAGAGTGTGACAGAAAGAAATAAAGCAAATGAAATAAATAATTTTGACAGAAACACAAGATTTGCATTGTTAATCTAAATTGATTGTTTTCTTTGATGTTATACTTTGGTAAGACTCTTGTTTTTATAGAAATAGATTTACTAGAACAGAGGTTCATGGCATTTAAGAACATTTCCTAAACTGGCAGCTACTGGAGCAGCAGAACTTTTCAGAATGGTGTGTATCTACAGGCTGTATTTACAGGCTCGATTGCCTGAGAACAAGAGCCCTCTCTTGATGGAATGTCATGACCTTTCCACATGAATTTGTCATTGTTAACTTTCTGGTACACTGAAACAAGCCTTTAAGAACAAGAGGTGACAGTGCCTTGTAGTTCTAAAACATTTAGTCTTGCCTACAAAAGCTCAAATGTTCAAA
Source organism: Rhadina sibilatrix (assembly GCA_013400275.1). Taxonomy (NCBI): domain Eukaryota; kingdom Metazoa; phylum Chordata; class Aves; order Passeriformes; family Phylloscopidae; genus Rhadina; species Rhadina sibilatrix. The sequence goes on from VWYO01023155.1 coordinate 440,139, forward strand.
AGGATACTTTGATTACAAATATTAGGAAAAAAAGTCCTTAATGCTTAATTGCTGTCTGTAATTACAAACCATTGTCTATAAAGAAGTAGAAAAGATCAAGATTAAAACTTACAGAAATTTTATTTTACTGCCTTCATCTCTTGGTCGCTGTTTTATCTGGAGCTACCTCTGTCAAAAATTCCCTTTTTGTCAGATCTTATTGTCTAGCCTGAGATGATTTATGATACTATTCAACTTGACACCTGATTGGTTGTGGCAATGATAGTATGCTAACTTTATTCCATTATTTTCATTGCTATTGATTCAGTTAGTTTTTCTTCTGTCCTGGCATAAAAATGGTCTATTTCAATATGTGAAAACCAGGCACCCATAGGAATTAATTTCATGCATTTTTCTTTTGATGAAATCTTTGTAACACTTTCAGAAGCAATATCCTTTAATAAAAATAAAACTTCCAAACTAGCTGTACAGGGAAATACAATTCAGACTAGTTTAATCTTTTATGAGCAAGTGCATGGCCACTTTTAAATGTAAGTTTCTGCAGTTTTTACCATATTTGATTCATAAATGTATTACTCCACATTAGGCTACAGTGAATTACAATCAGCACATTTTCTAGACTATAGCCTCTTAAATATAATTTATGTCCTGATAATGAAGGTAGGGATTTATAGAACTCTGAAGCACTACCCCTTAATGCATCTTTCTTTTGTCTTTATTGAACATTTTCCTCAATGCATATCTGTAGCTCTCTTCCTCTCTCTTACTTGTCACCTTGGTAGACTCACCATTTGGCAGGGCAGAGTTCTACAAAGGCAAAAGCAGGATCCTGCCCCTGGGAAGGATAATCACTACAGGATGGGGGCTGACTTGTGGAAAAGCAGCTCTGTGGAGAAGGCCCTGGGGGTCCCGGTGGACAGCAAGCTGTCCATGAGCCAGCAGTGTGTCCCTGTGGCTAAGGCAGCCAACGGTATCCCAGGGTGTATTAGGAAGAGCATTTCCAGCAGGCTGAGGGAGGTGATCCTGCCCTTCTGCTCAGTCCTGGAGAGGCCTCACCTGGAGTGCTGTGTGCACTTCTGGGCTCCCCAGTTCAAGAAAGGTGAGGAACTACTGGAGAGGATCCAGTGGAGGGCTGCAAAGATCATTAAAAACACCTCTCTGATGAGAAAAGGCGGAGTGCGCTGGGACTGTTTAGCCTGTAAAAGACAGAGGGCAATCAATACATCATTTATCAATACATGCATCTTAAGGGTGGATATGAAAAGGATGGTGCCAAACTCCTTCCAGTGCACATGGGCACAAACTGAAACACAGGAAAGTGTCTTCTGAATATGAGAAAAAATTTCTTTACTGTGTAGAGCATGTGATAGAGCACTGGAACAGGCTGCTCACAGAAGCTGTAGAGTCTCCTTCTCTGGAAGAATTAAAAAGCTGCCTGGACATGGTCCTGTGCAACCTACTCCCATGCTTGAACCATGACATTGAACTAGATGATTCCCAGAGGTCCCTTCCAACCCCAATGCTTTTGCTAGTCTGTGATTCTGCAAATCTATTCTGAAGCTGAAATTGATCAAACACTGGCAGATTTTGGATTGTCACTAAAATAGCTCTAAAAGTTGTTTAACCACAGTAGTTGTTGCAACAGGGGATTAACTTTTCATCCCAGTGCACTATGTATTGACAGCAATGGTGGTATGGAGAGATCTCTGTATGGAGATGTCTTTGTTTCCTTAGAAATCAGGGTGTTGGAGATGAATAGAAATTTAAACACTTGCTAGTATATGCTGTCAAGAGCAAAATAAGTAAAAGATGAACAGACAGGCAAACCCTTCCAGTAGCAGGAGGATATGAGGATATTATTTAGGCATATTCTCATGATGACATCATCTGTTACATGGTATGGGAATGACCAGGAGAAATTCTCTGCTCGGGAGCACTGGCATGGAGCTGTGACTTCCACAGGATGACAGAAGGAGCTCTGTAAGCATTTCAGGGAATCCTGTGCATAGCATTAAGTGCTTACAGGAAGAAATGGAATTAGCAAATTTAAAACACATCAGGACTTGCAGCAAGATTATAAAATACTCCAAAACAAAACAGGAACAAAGAAATTACCTGCTTTGCAAAATTTTGTGTCTTATTAGTGTCACTGGTACATTACCAGTGTAGTGCCACCCAACAGAAAATGTGTCACTGGTAATTTTGCATGGCTACAAGTACACAGACTTTTAAAAGAGAAATGACAGCTGGAACAGATACAGTAGAAAAAAACATACAGAGAAGTTAACCCTTCAAGAGGAAGAGAGTAGTATATACGAATTATAGTCAATAAATCTAAAAAAGATCGAGTGCATTGCAATGTGATTTATTTTGCATTCCATAATCAAAGCCAATCATTCCTACTTTCACTATATTTATAATAGATATTTCTTCTTCTAGAGATTTCTGTTGCACTGGAAGTGAATTAATCTCAAATTCTATTTCTTTTAGCTTCCTCATATCTATATTTTAAGCAAAAGGGTATTTTATATAATTTGACATAGGTCTTATCACAGTTACAGAATTGAGAGGTTATAAAGACAAATGGGGTACCCTCAATGAAAATGAAATGATGAAGCCTGTGCCTTTTTGTATGCCTTCCTTGGGAGCACTAATATATTGAGTGATAATCTTACAACTGCATCTCATGTATTGTTTACAATATAAATGACACTGAAATTCAGGCAATTAGTACAAACTCTTTACAGAGCCACAGATGCAACTAGCAACTTGAAGCAACACAAAATCCATCAGTGTTGCTAGACACTTTTTTGCTGCCTTTCTGAGTGAAGTTGATTCTCACTTTCAACAGGCTGTGAGAACATTCCAATAAGATATTTTTTATAATTGTAAATCCTTCAGGAGTACAGCACTGAAAGGTGCCATCTAAATCTTTGCATTCAATTCCCGCACGGTCATACATACCTTAAATACAGAAGGCATATGAGAAGCCACAAAACGCTCTTCTGATTATCTCCTAGGAAATATCTGATCTCCAACATACTAGGCTTCAAAATGGTGCAATGGGAATCAACTCTGCGCAATAGATACAAATAAATTCCTCTTAGAACCCAGGGCTTTTCTCTACAAGGCTATTGCATTATTTTTTCTTATGCCAGATGAAAACTGTATGGAAAATAGTGTTTCCATTGGTTATTTTTATTTTAAGGTTGCAATAATAATGGTAAGCACTGTAGAAACTAATGGGACCCTGTACTATGGAGCTGTGAGGAAGCTGTGTCCTTTAGTTTTCCTGTTCTATAGCAGTATCATGTGTCAAAAAATACTGAGCCAAAAATATGTAAGGCCAAGAATTTTGCAGCCTCATACCTAGCCCTGTCCTAGTGGAATATTGACTCAGTAAATAGATAAGCTTTGGGAAGAGCAACTGAATAGGGTCCAGGACAGGACAGGACACTTCACTAGCCCAGACCTTAGCATTTTTCTCTGTCAGGTAGGAGATTTTAGCTTAGTTTGCTCCTATTTGAGCAAAAGTAGGAGCAACGTTGCACGTCTACTTAAGAATGGACTTTTGGGTTGCTGAACTGCTGGTGTAAGACTGGCAAGTTTCTTTCTTTGAAACTCTAGCCAAAAAGGAGGAAGGGATTATCTCAGTAAGGAGGTCTATGCCTTCAAATCCTCAGCAGCAGCAGATGACTCCTTCCTGTACAGAGATTTGTACTCAAAATCCATAGAAAAGCAAGGGTCTCCAGATCCCCATCTCCTACAATGAACATCTCTGTACAGTGTGCTAGCCTTTGTGGGTGCCATGCTAGGACTCCAGATCCATGTTAATGTTTTCTAAGTGTTAATGCTAGTTTTTTAAAAAATCTCTGCTTACTTCCAGCTAGTCATTCACTTTACTCATTCATCTTGAATCCATCTTCAGCTATATTTATGCCACTCTCTGTATGAAAGAGTAAATGGTTAAATGAATGGGAAATTCCTAGATGAGTTTTGCCTCTAACAAAATTACCATGAACCATAGACACCTTGTTCTTCCTCTGTAACAGAGTGAATGAATGTGACAAGATGGGGCTGGCATTGTGAAGCTGAACCTGATTCCTGCACGAAGAACAAGAATTATCAGTAACAATAATCATACTGAGAAAGAGAATTTTTGCCTCTCTACTCACCTTTGCAGCTGTGACATTTTGTAGTGAGCACGTAAAGAAGCCTGGAATATCTTCTGTTGTATAAAACCAAAAATATTCAATATGGAAACTTGTGTCTGCATGCACTTCCACGCAAACTGAAATCTCTGCTGTATCCCATTGTCTTGATATGATGTGAATCATGTGAGTAGGACTTTCACATGACTGATTCTGAGTGCATGTCACCATGTAAGGTCTTATTCTATATCATTACATTAATTTACACAGGAGAATAGAATGCTGTTGTTCAAGCTAAATAAGAAAATTTGCTTTTTAATTTGTACAGAACTATAAATAGGCTAAATAAAGTTACATCTCTTCTGTGGTATCTTACTGATGCAGGATCCATGTATTTTTAATGAATGTGACTAAAACAAAAGCAAGCATGCTGTTGCATGTCTTATGACTCATGATTTATACAGTAATAATTTCTAACTTATTTTGGAGCTTGATATCTAAACACTGGATTTAGCAATCCAAGTTCTGTCATCCAGTCTTTTAAATTCTTGCTATCTGGAGCAAGGAAAGAAATTTATTTTATCTTGCTTTTAAGTTTATTGCCTTTACAGATTATTTGTTTTACAGACTAAATTTTATAAAATTCCAATTATTTCATCACTTTAGATTTCAATTTCTAACTGCTTGTATCAATAAGATAATTATACCAGAACCTGAAAAAGATGTAGGATGATACCTCTGTATGATAAATGAATATTTTGATTTCAACTTTTAGTTCTCTGTAAAGAAAAGTTCCTGCATTATTGCTCTGAAAGCCAGTCTGCAGTATTTCTTGTACATGTCAAATTATGTTGCATGGATGAACTCTGGGGATTAGAGACACAGAAGAGCTTTATTACAGATTGTGTTTTGCAATCCCTAATGTAAAATATTTGATGTCCTCTCCTATTGTTTGTACTCATCTTTAAACTATTAGAATTTGTATTTGCATATCCTTTTCTTGGAAAAATTACTTGCAACAGGTAAGTAAATATTTTATCCTTTGTGGGTATAATAATTCTTTCACACGCATTGTATGGGCATTAGTAAGTTTAACAATATTCTGTACTAGTAAAGACTTGAATTGAGCCTTGAAAACTGGATTATGTTCCATGCAAGCTTTATGTTTCCACTTTCAGTCAGCATAATTAATTTCCTTCTATGGTGACATCTTTATCCCTTATTTATGCTGTAATTTACTTTTAGTTTTATTGTTACAGAAAAAAAAGGAGAAGGAATGAGACAGACTACAGTTGTTTGCCCATGTTCTTAACAGTGTGTGGCTTTGGTTACATCAGAGTATCATTGTGGGAATAAATGCTAAACTAGTTGAACAGTGAGGTGAAAATCAAAATTTACAAATAAAAAAGCCTTATTACAATTTTCTTGATTTCAAAAAAGAAGACAGAAAAAAAATATTACAAAAATAACCTTCCATGCCACTGTTGTAATGTCAGGTCTTGATGGCTTAGTTTGCAAAGATATGAAAGACCAGAATGCCTTGCCACAAGACTCTGATTAGTGAAATCCATGGCAGACTTCTGTCATGGGATCCAGGTTGAATCCATTTGTGGAAAGCAGGAACATGTGATTCTGCAGCCTGAGCTGTAACCACGCTTCACAGTGTCTGGGCAGCAGACTGTTGTGAAGAGTCTGACCATCTGGGGGGAAAAAAATAACCATGTGTCCAGAAACTTTGCCCTCTGTAAGTTTTAGGATGAGCTGTGTCCTCACAGTGTCCACTTCCATTCTCACAAAAGGGTGAGGGAGCTCTTCTAACAAGGAGTCAGCACCAGCCCACTGTCCTGCTGTGCAGGCTTGGAACACACTTTGTGTAACCAGATTTCCATGTGCTCCATGACCACTGCCCAACATTTCTTGGTTGTTACTTTTTTCTAATGGGACATTCAAAACTCTACAGAGGGACATACTGTTATCACTCAGGAAGTGTGGAAATAAAAGTTTGGAACAGGCTATAAAATTCTGGCTTGACTCTGAGAAAATATGCATATGAAGGGAAGGCATTCTTGAAGATATATTTACGTTGTGAGAGTTTTACTTAGGTAAACCATAAACTTAAAATAAAGCAAAGAAAGGTCAGAATAACAGGTGAGGATAATTCAGTTAAAATGTATAGAAAAATCTAATTCTTGACAGTCTTGTTATTTGATATTATTCTCTTCCCTGGAGTTTTCTCTTCCAAAAAAACACTCCAAAAATCTGAAAAAATAGTAAGATGAAGTAACAGCAGCCAACAATGTTCTCAGCAAAAATCTTTCCTTCATTGTCAGCTTGATATTGGGAAAATTATTCTACCTTTATGATTATAGTATTTGCCTTCTGTTTGCAATCACTCGTTATTCCTCATGGTAGAGACAGACAAGTAGCTGATGTTTTTGCCTTTGACATTATGCTATTACTAATGTTCACACAACATTTTCTAATATTCATGGGCTCTTTTTAATATGAAATTGCAAACTCTGAATATTATCCCTCCATCTAGCTTGTGTGGAGTAAAACTACTCACTCTGAAGGATACATCCTACCTAGAGTTCAACCACACAAATTTAGATAGAAAAATGGCCATCCTGAGACCAGGATGAAATACAGATTACACAGAATTATCAAATGCCTTTCCTAATTTTTATTCATAAGCTTCTACAAAAGCAGTACCAGAAATTTGAAGGTTTCATGAAAGAGCTTGACCTTCCTCCCTTGCCCTGAAACTTCTGATGCAGTGGAATAAGTGCAACAGAAACAAATATCAGAATCTTCATTGAAAAGTCTGCATGTGTGACAGGGAAATTAGAATTGTTTTGAGAGGAAGAGTAATGGTATCCTTTGCTATTTGTAAAAATTAGTAGAATTTTAATCTGATAAAGAGAAATTAGATCTTATTTTTTAAAACATGTATGTTGGGAATGGTTATCTGAAAAAAATGCCTGCTTATGACAAAGATCTATATTTTCAAGGAAACTGACTCTGAAAGGATGCAGAAAACAGGGTATATATACCCAGATGAGCTTTATTTCAAACAAACAGAGGACTATTGACTAAAGCATACTGTTAATATGAAAGTCCTAGAACTGCTTTGAGAATGCTCTAAGATGTTTCCAGAAGAGACTCGGTACATGCACTATTATTAGAGTCACCATTACAACAAGAGAAATGCACAAATCAAGAGTAGATTTGTCTAAACAAGTCAGTGCAGGACGAGGTGACCACATAGCATAGCAGATGTTAAGAAGTCATACTTCTTTACAGAGAAAACAGTGCCTATGTCAACACACAATCCCAACTGAGAATGGGCAATAAAACCAGTATTACTAGAAGTTATATTTGTTTAGCAAAGAACAAAATGTGTCTCTTAAAATACTCAGGACCTACTTTCACAAAAGCTTTAGTTTCTCAAGAATTGCATCATTACATCCTTTGAAAATAAGCCTCTGAGTTATCCATTTAAAATAAAAAAATATATAGATGTATTGCCAGATGTTTTTATGTTTATGATAATTCCCCATTCTCACTCTTTTGAGACAGCACATTCTGAAAGCAAAACCTCTATGATAAAAAGAATTCTTCTCTGATAGAATTGAAACAGATAAAATGAATTTTGTATACTCATAAAGAGTATGAAAAAGGAATTCAGGGGAAATCTTAAGGAAAGAATCTGTCACTACATCAGCATGACTCACTTTGTTGTTGCTCTTCTATCCCAATTTTTAGTTAATTGAAAAAATGTGTGATTAGAACATAATCTGTAGGAATGAAAACAGCAATATCCATTTGCTGTTTCTACCAACAAAACTTCTAGTGCTTGTCTGGCTGGTACAATTAAAATCCCGAGAACCCAAGATATTTATAAGCTGTCTTCCATGTTAATATGAATAAAAATGGGGCATGAGTATCATAAATATTTCTTGCTATGATACAAAGCATAAAAGGAACAAATAAATTGTGGTTAGTGCTGGCAACTTTGAACTACTATTCATAGCAAATAAATTTGTTGGTTTACCTAGTCTGCTCATATCCAGGAAAAAATACCTGAAGAAACCCTGCTTGGTTTCTGCTTCTAGAGCTTGAAGGAAACAAACAAAGAGCAATTGTAGCTTCTAGTTTTATTAGTAGCTGAAGATATGAGAAATATAGCTCTAGGTGACAGAATGTATTTAGGTGTTCCAGAAAAAACAACACAGTCATTAATGAGTTGAAATAACATGTGAAAAGAGTCAGGTGAATAAATACAGACGATATTTAAACTAAGATAAATAGTCCATCCAGGAGGATGGAAGAGAGAAAAGAAAAACAAATAAAAGAGAGACAATGTTAGTTTCAATAGCTGTGAGTCCTGATCTGCAAAGGCTTTCTGATTCTGAAGTCAAGGCAAGAGCTTGTTAATAGGCAATACAATTAAGCCATGATTTGCTCCAGGGAAACTGCCTGTGTGGGAAGGATCCATCCCCCACTGATGAATTTTAAAGAATTGAAGGACACTAATAAATATTCTTTAGGAGAACAAACACCATTGCTGGTCATAGCATAACAAAATTTGGTGAGGACTCTGACTGTGTATAAAAAGAGCTTCTACCTCCCACTGCACTTGATGAAAGTGGAACCAGAAGCTTCCTTTTTCAAAGATGCTCATGGCTTGAATGACCGAGTGTTTCACTGGATGAAAACTGGTTTTATGGCCCAGGCCAGAGAATCAATGGGGTTACATCCAGCTAGCAGCCAGTCACCAGTGGTGTTCTCTAGGGCTCAGTACTGGGTCCAGTTCTGTTTAATGTATTTATCAATGACTTGGATGAGGGGATTGAGAGTGACCTCAGTCACTTTGCAGATGACACCAAGTCTGCTGGAGGGCAGGAGGGCTCTGCAGAGGGATCTGGGCAGGCTGGATCGATGAGCTGAGGACAATAGTATGAGGTTCAGCAAGACTAAGTGCTTCTGCACAAGGTTTACAATATCTCCATGCAGTGCTAGAGGCTTGAGAAAAATGTCTGGGAAGCTGCCCAGTGGAAAAGGACCTGGTTGACAGAAGCTGAACATGATCCAGCCATGGCCAGGTGACAAAGAAGGCCAATAGCATCCTGGCCTGTATCTGCAATAGTGTGGGCTTCATGATCTCAGACGTCTTTTCCAACCTAATTGATCCTGTGATTCTGTGGTAAGCAGGAAGAAATGGCCTCATGTTGCAGCAGGAGAGGTTTAAATTGAATATTAGGTCAAATTCTTTCACTGACAGGGTTGTTGAGCATTGTAACAGGCTACCCAGAGAAGTGGTTGAGTCTCCATCTCTGGAGCTGTTTAAAATCTGCATAGATGTAGCACTTAGGGACATGGTTTAATGGTGGCCTTGCAGTGTGAGGTTAATAGCTGTACTCAGCACAGCTGATATTAGAGGTCTTTTCCAACTTAAATGCATCTGTGATTCTGTCTGATGGTCGTTGCTGCTATCCAGAGCCTCTGCATGAGACAGACAGGTCATGACTTTCAGGGGTGTGAATTTTGTATTTGCTTTGGGAACAGCAGCAAAAGTGACAATTCCCCTTAGATATTCATTTTCCACTAGTGCAGGTATCAATTCATGTGCATGTTTAAACAAATATACCTTTGGGCAATAGTAAGTGTGTAACAGGAAGACAACAAAAAAGTAATGTCCTTATTGCGAAAGATAAAAGTAACATGTCACCCAGCTGCTTAATGAGCCCTAGTATTACTTGCTAGACTGCTCTGGTTACATTTAGCAACTCCTAAGTGATTATGAATAGAGCAGTTCAAAAATAAAGTAAGAATAATGTGTCCTTAGATTTCTTAATAATTGTATTATTACTGAAAAAAATTAATAGAAAGAGAAATAAATTCCTAAACAGCTCAAAAATTGACATGCAATTAAGAGATACGGTACCTTTCCATAGGTCAGAGTAAGCGTCATTGTCTGCATGAAAAGCTTTAGAAGGGTGGAAATGCATTGTTACATAACTTCTGCATAGGGAGAGCACAAGAGAGAAAAATTTAGATGTAGCTTCAAAAGTCAGGAAGGAAAATTTAGAACACCATAACCTTCTGGCGTTAATTGTGGAATTGTTCATAATACAATGTTCTGGGCACGCCACTTAAACTGACTCATTGGAGGAAGCTTATTCATTCATCAGAGAATAATTCAGCATGAAAACATAGTCAGCAGAGTCATGCTGAAGCTATGCCATGCCCTGAGGAAACTTTCAGTGCTTTCCTTCCGCAGGACAGGGGCTGTAATGGTGGTGCTGACAGCTCTGTGAAGTTGTTGGGGGTTAGATTTTTCTCTTTTTTACTTACAGAATTTTATTAAGTTGCCAGGAGATTGACTACTGGGTATTAGTACTAGCACCCATAACTACTGGGTTATGGGTGCTTGACCAAAACAAAGAGGTTGGCAAAAGTTGGGAGGGGGAAGATCACCCGAGTTTTTGGGGTGAAGGACGGGGTGAGAGGCAGCTCCCCTCTCTTGCTCTCGGCATCGCAGAGAGAATGCCAGGCAGGCTGCTGCTGCTGGCTGCAGGAGGAGTTTACTGTCACCACCACGTCCGGTCCTGGGAAATCTACCATCATCTGCTCGTGTGCCCAGGAATTCTGAGCTGCCTCCCCCTGCCCTGCTGGAGCTGGGCCAGCCTTGCCCCCCGGTCACGGCTTCTTCAGCGCTGCGCTTTTTGCGGCTCTGTGGCCCGGCACTGCCCTGCCCTGCGGGGACATCCCCGCCCTTCCAGCCACCACCACGGAGCCTCTGATACATCTCATCCACCAGCCCGGGGTTTTCCACCATTCCAGCTTGGTGCTCTCCGAGTCCTGCAGGGGCACCGAGATCAGACTGCCCCAGGCTTTGTGAAACAAAGCCCTTGAGGCGTTTTGTTGTTAATTATTTTGCTTTGTTATACATACTAGCAAAGAACTGTTATTCCTATTCCCATGTCTTTGCCGGAAATCCCCTAATTACAAAATTATAATAATTCAGAGGGAGGGGGTTTACATTCTCCATTCCAAGGGAAGCTCCAGCTTTCCCTGGTGGACACCTGTCTTTCCAAACCAATACAAAAGTGCTTTTCGTGGATGAGCTCTTCATGGTCATGAAAAGGGAAATATCTGAATTTCCAGTTGATGGGGAAATGTGATTGTTAGACCTCAGTGATATAGCTCCAAAGGGCTCCTGTTTCTTCTTCCATGTGCAAATGAGCAAAGGAGAGTTGGTAGGTGGAGCACATTATACTTGTCCTGGAAAGGAAAGAGATGTAAACCAGCATAGGGTTTCTGCAGACTAAGTGAAAAACTGTGAACTTCACTATGAATTTATGAATCAAAATGCACATTTCTTGGCCCATTATTTTCTGAAGTTGTAAAATCATGTACTTCCCCTTTCCAGGATTACATGCAAAATACAGCTGGTTCAAAAACTAGATTACTCTTTCTTTTTACAAAGAAATATAGATAAAAATTAGGCAAATTAACTGGATATTCCCATTGGGTAAAAACTGATATATTTATTGTCAGCTGGAGATATTTTAAGGAACAAAGAGAATTTCAAAACTAAATTTTCATTTGTATACATATATTGTTATTTGTGTAAATAAAAGTCCAATTATGTTGTCAGCATTTTGTTTGCTGGAACACAGAGAGGATGTGTTGTACTCATACTGAACATGCTTGGGTTTGAGGTCTTCTGCTGGATCACAGAACTTCAAAATTTTATAGGTCTTGTACCAATATCAGAAAAATTATCTTGAAAGGCTGTTTTCCACTCTCTCATCTCTCTTCCTCAAATCAGTAACAGATTTTCAATTTTTTATGTCTAGAAAGTAGATATTGTGCAATCTTTCCACATTTACAGTCTGATGCCATTTAAGACTGGAATCCCTTAAAAGAATTCTGCCTCTGCTAAATCAAAATTTTTATAATTGACTCAATGGCTGAGACAAGTGATTTTCTCCATGCTCACCATCTTCCTCGTAACCAAGGTAATGAACCCAGAAAAATTAATGAAATATGATAATTGCACATTTTGTTAGAAAGCTATATAGTCCAGAATCTTAAATTACTCTAATTTTTGTCATTAAGGAAAACATTTTCCTTGTATTCCATCAGACTTAACTGAAAAATATAAAACACTGGCCAGGCTTTCTTACTACAAAGAATTTAATACAGTGAAAAGCAAGTAGCATTTAAATTGCACTGTGGATTTGAGAGAAACATTTAGAATTTAGCATACTGCATCAGCTTTTAAGACTTGAGTAACCTTATTTTAGCATTTATATATATTAAGTTTCTTAACTATTTCTTCTCTCATTGGCTCTGAAAATGGAAGCTCAGTGCTAGCAGACCATTAAAAAACTGTGACAGAGATGTGGGAAACTTAAATGATGCATAAGGACAGGGAGTAAAAAGATATTTTTCATAATTTACTATTGTAAATCGCATTGGTCCAAATTCTTAAAACAACATATACAAATATTTGACAGAGCTCAAAAACTACCTTAATTAAAAGAAAGCTATACCTCGGGTAGGCTGCAAATGTTGTATTTTTTTTTCAAAACCTTGAACTGCTCTCTTAGTAACCTTTTTGTTGCTGTGCCACTAGACCATAAAAAAGAAGGATCTTTTTATATAGAAACGTTCTTGCTCAACTCCTGAGACAATAAAAAAGGAGGTCATAGGGGATACTTCTATTAGTGTTGCCTTATGTGTTTATGTCATTAATCAATTTTTTTCTAAAATTTCATATGAACTCACTGATTAAAAACATTAAACCCACACATTTAGCTTGCATTTGAGTGATGGTAATAAAATCTAGTCTTCTGCTTTCTCTAGGATTGTTCAGCTCTAACCTGAACTGAGCAAAGCGTTTAAATACTTCCTTCTTATAAGGTCTATATATTTCAGAGAACTCTAAAGTATGCATTTGCTCAGTCCTTTTGATCTTCATTGGACAGATGGAAACAAACCTAGATATGTATGTAGGAACATGCACAAGCTGTTCTGCTGGAGAAGGTTTTGTGTGCCTTGGAGTCTTCGAGGACCCTTTGCCCTATTCTCAGGGAAGCAGCTGTACTACCTGGCACAGCTCTCTAGCTGTACTCAAATTCACCAGTCTGGTTTTTTACTTCAGCAGGGGAGCAAGGGCAAATACTGAATACTGGTTGCTAAAGCAATGGTCTCCCTCTTTCCAGAATAAGGGGACAATGTGGGTACGTATGGGGTGGTTTCTTAACTGTTACAATAGCAAAATTACCTTCACTGTGGTGAAAGTTTCAACACTCTGATCTCAAAAATCAAATACAGCAGAGACCAAAATGCCAGCTTGTTAATTTTATAAGGAAATGGCTCTCTTTTTCTTTAATAAAAATTGATGCATGCCTTTTGTTCTTTTGCTTATGAATAAAAATTTTATAAGCCACAACAGGAGTTTTGATGACAATCATGGCTAGATTTAGGCGGTTCTTCAATATAATTTTCTAACCTGCATACCCAGGACAAGACAGATATTCTCAAACAATATCTGCATGACTGCCACATCCAGAGGAAATACACTGTTATCTGTGATCTTGAGACATCACCCCAGGAATTATTACTTATTTTATCAAGAGCTGTTCCCTCATCCTCAGATATAATATAAATAAAACCTTTAATAAGGCCGATGGAACAATCAGAGACTGCTCTTTCTGCAGATGACAGTATTCTCCTCTAACACCTCAACGACCTCCCTCACTTGCTATGCTCTCCTGGTACAAGAGTAATGTTCACACTGTGGTCAAGTGCCACACTCAGCTTCTGGAAAGTAAGAAACTTCTTCCTGGCAGTGAAGTAGAAATGCCAAGTGGCACGGTACTGGAGAGAAAGATGGTTTTGTTTAAAAAAAGTGATATTTCTGACACTTTTTATGGTGTCACCTGTTCTACTCTTTTGAGTAGCACTCACATTTGCCAAAACCCCCAACTTACATGCAGAAGGCAGTGGAGCAGAAAAATGAGGTAACCTAAAACCCTGTGGAAGTAATCCCTTCCTTGGCCCAAACTGATAACGCTGGAGCCATCTCGGTTTTTTCACTGTGGGCTGATGAGACCTCTGTAACATGATAGAAAATGCTGCAAAGCATCACAGTCATTAACTTGGCGTAACAGGATTTAAAATGAGGGGCTATGGGGACACCTGACTCCTCAGAACAAAACTGCTGCTGAGACCTACTTCTCATCACGGTGAGTCTAGTGGCAGAGCTTAAGGAAGAAGTGGAAAGGAGTCTTAGAGAGAGAGAAAGAGAAACACGTGGGTGGAGTTACTGTCTTCCAACCCTGAGAGAATCTCAGCAGGAGTCAAAGGAGCCCCATTCCTCCTGCCTGTGGCAGAAGGAGGAGACCTACTAGACAGGGGGGAATGTAAATGGGTTCTTACTAGGGGAGGTAAAAAATTCCCCTCCCAACACTCATCACCTTCCCAGGTGCTCTTACAGAATAGGTACAAGGCACTGGGTCCAGAGGGTCAGGCAGATGATACTAGAGCAAAAAAAAAAATCTGTCTGGAGGGTCTGCCAGTTGCACTTACTCTGTCAGATGGATCACAGCCTCAGGTATTAAGAAGAAAAGAAGAGGATTTGTAGTAGATGATTCCCTTCTGAGGGGAAATGAGGACCCTGTATGTAAACTGGACTCTTCCCACAGGGAAGTCTGCTGCCTCCCTGGGTCCCTGGTATGGGATGTTACCAGGATACTACCTGAACTAATTCAGCCTTCTGATTATTACCCAGGATGCTGATTCAGAAAATACCTTAAAACAAAAGGGTGCAGGTAGGATGGACACACTTAAAGAAAGAATTCTTGAAGGCTCAGGAGCAGACTGTCCATATGGGGCAAAAGCTGAGCCAGTGGGAAATTCAAACACAAGGGAAACAAACTTCTCCATCACTTTTGCTGTAGGCAGCTAGAACTGCCACAGGTCTGGTACCTTTTCATTACACTGAACTCCAAAGTGGGAAGTGGAAAGGCAGAGGAGGATTTTTAATAATGTTTTTTGGGTTAGGATATCCCATAATCAAGGCTTGGAATACAGATGGGAATTTCCAGTCTGGGAGCAGTGAAAAGCCCTATGGATCCTGTACAGGCCTGATTGGCCCCCTTCCTGGTTTTGATACTGTGCTGCAAGGTTTTTGGGAGCTATTCTACACAGCAGTAACAATAATAAAACCAGAACACAAAATTCAAAAACTATGGAATCTCCTGCATAAGAACAAGGACAAAGTCACTCTAGATGACACTCTAGGTGTCATACAGAGCTATTTGATTTTTTTTTTTAATTTAAATTTGGGTTGAAAAAGATGTAAACTGGACAACAAATATAAGTTCTTAAACATAAGAATGTTTATCATGTTTATCTTCTAAAGTGCCCCTCACTCATGGGACCTCGAATGGCTCAGGGAAAAAGATTCCGAGATAAAATAATTAACTAAGTTAATAAATAATTTTCTTCCAGCTGAGACTTCTGGAGAACCAGATTTTCCCTGTAAAACAGTGATCCTGGGAGTGGTACAAATTCTTGTTACCGAGCTGCTTTCAGCAAACAGAAATGAATCCTCCCTCGCAGCACTTGGAAGAACACTGGGCTTTTCCCTGGCCAGGCCACTGTTGTAGCTTCCAGTTTTTGGAAATCTTTGGAATAGAATTATTTTTCTGAAATTCTCTAAAATACTTTCACTTTCATGATAGGAAGTGGTCTGTGTGAGCAGTCTTAAAAATTGTCTGCCTTTGGGAAACACTCTTGCTACTGTGCAAATAAAATTGATGCATTAAGATATAAAGTCTAATTTGCTGTTATTTTGTGATGGGCTTTGCTTTCGTATGGCTCATCCTACATCTGTTTGCTTGGAATGAATGACTTATCAGACCTTTAACTTTCAACCGCAAACAAAAATCCATTTGCTGTGTTTCCATGTGTTCCCATTTGCATTCAATTTGCCATTTCTGATGAAATTTTGGGAGGCTCTGGTCTGCAGAAATCAGGATCTGCGTCACTGTGCCGTAACACTGAAGTGCCATCAGCCATGGTAAGGTTTATCAAAATCAAAATATCTTCTTTCTGCCCAATTCCTGAAACTACAGCCCCTCAGGAAAAAGTACAATGAAAAGGACTTGGAAATGTTGGTGAATGAAAGACTGGACATGACCCAGGAATGAGCACCCACAGCCCAGGAAGCCCAAAGTTGTCCTGGGCTGCATCCAAAGCAGCATGGCCAACAGAGAGAGGGAGGAGATCCTGCCCCTCTCTTCTGCTCTGGTGAGACCCCACGTGGAACACTGCATCCAGCTCTGGGGTTCTCAACATAAGAAAGACATTGACCTGTTGGAGCGAGTCCAGAGGATGGGCACCAAGATTAGAAGGATGGAGAATACCTCCTATGAGGAAAGGATTGTTCAGCCTGAAGAACAGAAGGCTTCAGGGAGCTTCAGAAGGCTAAGGGAGACCTTTCAGTACCTGAAGGGAACATCCAAGAAAGATGAAGAGAGACTTTTTACAAGAACCTGTAGTGATAGGACAAGGGTGAAAAGCCTTAAAATGAGAGTAGGTTTAGGTCACACACTAGGGAGAACCTCTTCTCCATGAGGCACCAGAACAGGTTGCCCAGAGAAATTATAGGTGCCCCAGCCCTGGGATTGTTCAAGGTCAGGCTGGATGGGGCTTTGAGCAACCTGGTGTAGTAGGTGTCCCTGGCCGTGGCTGGGGGCTGGAACTGAGTGAGCTTTAATGACTTTTCCAACCAAAGTCATTCTATGATTCTATGATTTGATTCTATGTTTGTATGATGAGGTAACCAACAGAAATGGCTTCAACAAAAGTTATAGATAGAGATTAAAAGGTGGATTAGATGTTATGTGTAAAATATCTGGGTTTTTTTTTTTTTCTGTTTCGTTCAACAAAAGAGTGTGAATGGGCCTCAAAATGGAGGAAAAAGCAATTAATCTCTAGTTAAAGCTGCTATATATTGCAGAAGAGGGATGAAAAGGTTTCATATAGAAAAAGAATGTGATCTAGCTAATAATACTCAATTACACGACACACATCCTTCGAAGTCACTGATGTTGCATCCACTTGCCTTGTGACTGTGCTTGTAGAAATTCACTTTTACAGCTAAATCAAATGTTTGGTAAATGTGTCCAAACTGTAAACATATTGTGTTGACAAAGATAAAAGAAATTTACATCAAAGCAGCTCATTCACGAGCTGTATGTAAAACCAGATAGCCTAAAGCCAACTGTTTTCCAAATTTTTAGCCTCTGGACAATGTTTGCACCTTTCAACAACTGCTCTTTGTTGTTTTGAAAATTTTAAGTATACCATTGTGCATGGGATAAAACACTATAAGCACATTTTTCTCAGAGTTTTCTCATGGGTTGCCTTCAGCTGCTTCTATAAATGAACAGTGTTTCTCAAGTCTTGTTCCTCCAGAGAACCCCTTCTATACACATGTTTAGTGATGCATTCACGTCTTGGAAGAGAAATGTGTTATAACCACAATTGTGCACCACCCTGAAGTGTACAGCCTGGGCAAAACAGCAGCAGATTTCTTCTGCTTGCAGTTGCACAACCCAGTGAAATTTAGGCTCCTTCCTTGAAGCCCAGCTCCTCCCAGAGTTTGCCAGAGACTGGACATCCTCAAATAGGACAAAAGAAAGTCAAGGGAAGGCAATCTACCTGCAGACATGTGGACATGTCTGACCTCTTTCAGAAAGCCTTCAAGGCACCTGTGTGGTCTCACTGTGCATTAAAAATTACCAATGGAGCAAAATACAGGTGAATAGCAGAGAATAGGTTATATTATGAAAAAGTTTGGACTTCCAAAGATTTATAAATATGCATCAGGTCCCTAAACATAAAGTCATGAGAACCCAAAATACAATAGCTTCTTTTTAAGACAGCTGTAAAACAGAAGGCCACATTCAGAGGATGCAAACACCAGGCAGAGAAGCTTAAGGTCGAAATTGTCACGGAGCCTCACAGAAAAGCAAACACTCTCTGGGGAGAAGCAGGGATCGTGGACTGTCCCACAAAGCCTGGCCAAAGGGCTCCCTGAGGGCTGAATTGAGGATGAGGAGCAGCACAGCACCACAGGGGTTGTCACTGAAACCTCAACTGCACCCTATGTTTTTTCCTTTCCTGTTAATCTTTTGCTGAGTCCATACACTAAGAACTGTCTAAGCCTATGCTGGGTCACCAGGACATGAATCTCACCTTTGCTGGATGTTAAAAAGCTTGTCTACTGTCATGGGTCTGTGTCACAGCGGAGCTGCAGACACTCCCAGTGGAGACTGGCCTCAGGAGACTGGCACCATGGTGAGCACAGGGAAGCCAAATACCATCTTCAGATGTTCCCCAGGTTGCCAAAGATGTGTTTTCCTCACAGTGAACTTTATTCCTCTGCTGAAATATTCCCAAATATATTATCATACCTAATGGTCCCCTTATGACCTCAAGGTCTTCTAATCATGACTGACTTCTGTGGAAGTAAAAGATTGTAATACTTGCATTTACAACAATCCTAACCAGATCTTGGAGAACAAAATTGACAGTGTGTTTGCATTGCCTGCATGCAAATTTTTGGGCAAACAAGGTTGTGTTGTCAGTAGCAAACCTCATCTCTTAATGTGGAAAAAAACCCAATTCTTGCATCAATCAGTTATCCCAAGAGCCCTGGGAGAAGATAGCTGGAGACTTGCATTTCCTAAAACCTAAAAATAAATAATGTGCTGCAAAGCCAGAGTTTGTAAGCAACTTTGCAAGACATCTGAGACACAGGTCTCAGTCAGTCCTCATCCCCAGTCCTCACAACATCTTTGGATGGAAGGCATTGCTACAGGAGGCAGAGATCGAGGCCTGTGAGCCTTGATCTCCACCTTCAGACAATTTACAGACATTTACAGACCAATAACTCATGAGGGTGCAGAGACTCCCTTTAATAATGACAAACACCCTAGGAGTTGAGAAAAACAGAAAATATGTAATCACTGAAAGCAGCTGCTTGTTACTTGTTGTGTGGTCAGGAGCTGTATGCAGGTTATTTGGTGTGTGGTCATGGAGGAGGTGGAAGGTGCTTTGGAAGGAATTCTTCCTGTGGGGCTGCTCCAAGGAGTACCTTCAGAGCTCTTGACTCAGAAATCTTCATTCATTGCAAATCTTATTAAGTGAAGCTCTGGTGCCTTTATTCTGGGAAGGGCTGGACATCATTCTGTGGACTCTGACAATAGTCCTGATGTTTTCATCTTTATCTCTTTCCAAGAGCAGCCTGCCTGTCCATGATATGTGGTGCTACAGAACTTTGCACAGTATTACAAAGAGCACGCTTGCCACTGGCCAGCTGAGGAATCCACCCAGCTGTAAGGGGTTAGAGAACTTCTTGAAGAATTAGAGAACTTCCTATTTGGGTCTCAGTTTCTCCTTTCATCTCTCCCTGTGAGACCCTTGTTTATGCTCACACTTCAGCAGCTATGCCCTGCTCCAGCCTTTCAAAGAGGAGAACAAGCAGAATTACCACTGGCTGCAGTGGAGAGGGAAGGGCATGTAGCCCCCTTCCAGCCTTTCTGTCTCTGCACTGCTGGGACAAGGCCAAGCAAGCAGCAAAGACTAGGAGATCACAGTTGCTAATGTTATCTATCAGTGGGTGCTGGGGACAATATTCTGCTGATAGCTTTGGTACAAGATAACTATTGGAGAAGAAATATGTTGCCCACCTCTACAAGAGATGGGTGCCTTCAAGGAATGAAGGAAGAAACAGGTGACTGTGGACAATGCTTTTAATGCTTTGTCTGAACTGGGAACCATTTTCCTTCAGAGTAACACTGCACACACATGCCTCTTGAAAAGAGTCTGAGAGAGTAGCCTAAACAGTGCAATTCACTTAATAATTTTTCATGAAGATAAAATTATTGATTTATCAGTTGATTTATAGTTTACTGATCTGATTTTGAGCTTGCCCATGTCACTTCATAACCCAGATCAGAGAAGCAAAAGAGTTTGAACTTCCATTCTCTGTGCATGACTTTCTCTAGAGGCTCTAGTCCCTATGGAAACTGGATTGTTCCAGTTATTTTGTTGTATATGACAGCTTTACAGCCATCATAAACAACATTAAATGACCTTACTTTGAAACACTTGGGACCTTGTCCTCTGCTGCCTCAGGTCAGACTGAAGATAGCACAGCTGAAGAAAACACTCATGTAAAAGCAGTCAGGATTAAGGACCATTTGTTTGTTGGGGAGTCTTTAAAACTGCATTTTCCAGCAAAAAATAAGTCGCTCCAGTCCAAAACCTTTGCTCAAAGCATGGTCTGTTCAAGAAAGTTGCTTTGATTTTTTTTTTTTTTTTTTTTTTTTTTTTTTTTTTTTTTTTTGTAATAATTCCTGGTATGNGGTACTTAAGGGGAAAAAAATCTAGCCAGAATAGATTCACATAACAGTGAAGTAGAAAGCCAAGCAATATCCAGCTTTCCTACATTTTTTCCCTTCAAGCAAAAGTAAACAGAACGTGGCATTTTGCCTTGTACAGCGCTGTTACAGTTACAGAAAGACTGTAACTTTTCTTTGGACTTAAACATCCAATAAAACAGTGTTCACTGGTCAGCACGGTGCTGCTTGTGTAGAATAAAAAGTGATACTAGGCCATGCACTGCATACATATGGCATGTTAAAGGGCTGACTCAAGTCAGATGTGCACAGAACCAAAGACTGTGGATTTCCACAATCTCTCTGGGCAATAGAGCATTCTACAGCAACCCTTAAACTGTGACTTCACACAATCTCTATAACCTGAGGCAGCCCAGATATTGAAGAACATGCCAAAAGGGGGGGGCTAGAAAGGCAATGAAGTCTTAAGTTTGATTTTAAGTTCTGTGATGTAACCTAGAACCAGAAGTTTCAAATTATCAAGGTGCTGGATTTAATTAAATCTGCTGAAAGCTGCTGTAGTTATATTCCATTTCAACATATCTTGAAAACACTGAAATTCTACCACCAACTCCACTAGGAACAAAAAGTATCATTATTAGAGCCTCTTTTGCTCTCTAATGCCACTAGGAATATTGGGAGGGGGTAATTTCTATTAAATCCACTGAAAATTTCGTTAAAGGAGAGAAAGGGATTGTTTGGATATCTATGAGGATTTTAGTTTTTCCTAACTGTAATGCAGGGGGAATCCAAAATGTCAGTTTGCAGTCCTTCAAATCTATCCTTAAAATCCCAGCTTCTGAGGCCATACTTGCAATTCTCTTTATTAGGACAACTCTGCATTATAAAATACTATTCATTCATTAGTGATGGCATATCTCTTGACATTCTTGAACTTCCTCGTTCATGTCAGAGATGTTCCAAAAATACTGAACTAATATAAAATAAAAGATGTTCCAATATTACTCACTTTCACATTATCTATTTTATTATTTACTCTAGTGTCATTATTCCAACATAGTACACTTTATAACAAAAAAGTTTTAAGAGCAGTTGAAATTTTTAGAATTTTGTTAACAACATTTGTCTGTGGAAATAGCTGGAAAGAAGTTGTAACTGTGAAGCTTTTCCTTTCTTCCATCATATAGACTTTACCATCTATATCATTGGTTTTGTAAAAATTTTCATAACATACTTATCTTCAGGAAGGCAAGAAATGCATTTCTGACATAATCATAGCACAGCAACAGAGAGCAGGGGCACATCAATATAGCACCTTGTAAATGTAAAATAAATACACTCCCCATGCTCAGAACATAGGAATGAAGCCAAATGGAAAATAAATCTGCAGAAGTTATATTTTTTCTTCCAAAAAGTATTTTAGAAGGATGGGTTTAGCAGTACCCAAGTCCCTAAATAAAAGGGACAGCCTAGGTTTCTCTGACTTAATCCCAAATCTGCCTTCAGCCAACAAAAGGGAGAACCTGACCCTACCTGACACAGTGCCCTTGAACTCCACTGGGACTGTAGGTCTGAAGGATCACCTCCAGGGGAAGTTGTATCCTTGCTGTCAAGCAGAAGTGCTCATACCAAAGGGCAATCAATCAGGCGTAAAACACAGGGGAGAAACATGAAGGTGAAGTGACAGGTGAGGAAATCATTGGGATCCAGGCCACTGGTAAAAAGCCCAGAGGAAAAAGCTATGTATGGAGAAAAGAGCACTGTTCTTGTGAGTGAGATCAGTGAACAAACTGTGTACCATCTGCAATGCAGAGATACAAATAACTCACAGAAAAATATTCTGGTCTAAGGAATAAGCTCCTGAACAGATTCTGGAAACATAGTTTTATCTCTTGTAAACTGGAATTTGCAAGGCTGAAATAGTGATCTTCTGTTTAGTATGAAGGGAAATAACAGCTAGGGAGGGTGGCAGTGCTGGTGTTGTCTGTGGTCTGGCTGGCCACAGGAACATTGCTGGACAGTGTTGAACAGACAGCCACATCTGCCCCCTCAGCAGGAGGAAAGCCATGGCCATGTGGACCCCTGCAGCATTTAGTTAGCAGTGGCAAAATGAAAAGCTTCAGGCTGGATCTTTTAAACATTACAGGAAAAGCACTGTGTACTACAATTCAGGACTAAATAAAAAAATCACACAGGCAAGGGAAGAAAAGGTTCTGCTGAAGCAAATGTTAAAACACAGAAATAAATTTCACCTGGCAGATTGTTGCATTCCACTGAAGTAACTGAGGGGGCAGGTGACTTCACAGCACAAGCTGAAAGGGTGCCTACCTTGATATCTGACTTGATGGCAACAGTAGAAGCTGGATGAGATTGCAGATCCTTGCAGAGAGACTGTAGGCACACTTATTCCTCACCCTTTCACCCTGGAGAGAAAAAGAAAAGCAAACATTCAGGAAACTGAGTGACAGATGAAAGAAATGGAAGATAAAGCCTTGAGGTAGCAGATCAACCTCTGAACAAGCATTGAACAGCTGCACATATGCTTTACACAGAGCCAAGTCTACAGGGAAGAAGAAAATTAGGCAAAATGGCCCATATTTTTTAGTGGAAGTTTGTTGGATTGCAAATAGCATTTGAGGATAATGCTCAACAGATGGTGACTTAATGGGAAGGGAGACAGAAAGCAATTTATGGTATATAAACAGTTCTGTGAAATAGCAGGGCAAAAGAAAGTGATGAAGGGATTAGGGGTAGCTAGCAAATGGTGCAGAAAGTGAAGGAGCTGTGACCTGCTTCAGATAAATGAGAACCTGTATATGTTGGCTATGTTCTGGGCAAAAGACAAAGAGACGTAGAATATCCACTGAAAATAAAGAGGCAAAAGGGACAGAGAACATTAGCACAAGTGCAAAGTCAATGTACAGAAGACCAGTAAAACCTTAACTGAAGAAGTATTTGTAGGAGTGCTCCTCTGTTCTGTATCTCAACTCCAGCAAAGGGAAGATTAGAAATCAGAAGAACTATATAGGATGCACATAGGAGTTAAAGAAAAGGAATAAAATCTTCTGTTACTTTTAGATGGCCAGTGCAGAGGAGGTACTAAGAAAAGTACTTGTACTTTCTTCTGTAGCCCTCCTCCATCTGCCCCTTGATACTACAATCTTTTAACTGTTGGGCACATGCAGAACATGAAGTCATGACATTACTATGGTGCCTGGAGCATTAGGCCATAGCTGACTCTTGACAGGATCATCAGACCAGGACCTCCATTAACCTTACCTGTAGATCACATGTCTTGAAGGAAAGGGAGAAAGACCTCAAATCTTACCTTCCCAGCAAGGTGTTCTTAGCACATGGAGGTAAGCTGGGCTTGGGCACGGAGTCCTGCTATTAGGGCTTCTCCGTCTGTATCAGTACTTGAATTCATATTTACCTGGACCAGGGAGAGTAACCATTTGTTAAGGCATTAACTTAGGAGTGAGCATTAGCAAGTGACCATTTGAATATTGAAAACTCCTGAAATACTTCTGGGATAGCCTAGCTGAAGAATTGAGCTCTAGTAAGTGAAAGTTGGAGTTTTGAGATGAAGTGAGCAGCACTGTAATGTTAATGCCAGAAGACTGCAAAGGAAACCTAAGTACCACCAAACTAGAGTGACAGTGTCCAGCCATGACCACCTCTGTCCCCAAAATCTGTAACTGAGCTAATCTATATGCAACACAAGAGAAGAATGTCTTGGGACACAAAGCTGGGAGGGGTCACGCATACCCCAGAGTGCTGTGCTGTCCTTCAGAAGGATCTCAGCAGATTGGAGAGATGGGCAGAGATGAACCATCTGAAATTCATCAAAGGCAAATGCATGGCCCTTCACCTGGGGAGGAAAGACCCCAGGAACCAGTATAGGATGGGAGCTAAACTGCTGAAAAAACTCCATAAGGAAGGGCCTGGGGGTCCTGGTGGATAACAAGCTGTCCATGAACCAGCAGTGTCCTTGGGATGAAAAAAGACAATGATATCCTCTGGAGCATTAGGGAAAGCATTGCCAGCAGGTGAAAGGAGGTGATCCTGCCCCTCTACTTATTTCTGGTGAGGCTGCATATGGAGTGCTGTGTCCAGTTCTGGGCTCCTCAGGACAAGAGAGACATGGATCTTCTGGAGCAGGTCCAGCAGAAGGCTACAAAGATGAATAGCAGACTGGAGCGTCTTTTTTGTGAGGCTGAGTGAGCTGTGCCTGCTCAGTCTTGAGAAGAGATGACTGAGGACAAGAGGCAACAAGAAGAAACCGAGGCACAGGAAATTCCACCTGAATATGGGGAAGAGCTTCTTTACTGTGCAGGTGACTGAGCACTGGAACAAATTGCCCAGTAAGGTTGTAGATCCTCCCTCACTGAGGGTGTCCAAGAACTGACTGGACACAATCCTGTGCTGTGTGCTCTAGGATGACGCTGCTTGCACAGGGAGGTTTGGACCCATGTGGTCCTTCTGACCCGACCCATCCTGTGATTCTGGGAATTATGTAGCAACTACAGAACCCAGCCTGTGGAGATAACAGACAGTGCAGCTGATAGACTATACCAAGGGAAGTACGGTTTTCTAGTATTGCATCTTCGTGTGTATCTTGCCCAGGCTGAGACAGCAGCAGCTTGAATCCAGAGCTTGCGTCTCTGATTCTTCCCTGAAGTATTGTTTGTTTCAGGCCATAGAGGAAGGAGAACAAGAAATTCACTTTTTTAATTCAGAGGCTAGAGATTAAAATTGTTATTTATGATGTGGCAGCATGCCTCACCTTCCTTTCTGTAAGAAAACATTTCAAAAGTCTGAAGAAGAATTGATACTGTGAAAAAATAGATGGATAAACCATAAAATTCTTGTGGAAAAGAGGCCAGTTTTATTTAACATTTAAAAATGGAAATAAATATCTGAGAGGTTATTTGCTGGCAAAGTAAAACATTACAATTAAAATGACTTTAAAAGCAGCAAGAATCATAAAGTTGTAGTCAAGCTGAAAGCACAAAAAATGGGAAAAAATGCATTTCATAAAATTAATTCCTTATGTCTGTAGTTAAGAATATCTTCATGCATCTGTTGTATTCTGTTCAGCAGATATTTAGCTGAATGTGGAAGGAAACTAGTAAGCCCCAGCATGTGTTAATGTGCAACTCATATATTTTAATGGGTCTGTATTCACTTCACTGCATCTACAAAACTCCTGCTAATAGCAAGTAATAGTATGTTAATGAGGGAGTGCAAACACATTAAAGGCCATACAGACCTGTAACAAAAAAACCTGGAGAATGACACAATTAGGATTAATGGTGTCCTATGGATTCTCTTAAAATCTACAACTATCTTGCCCCTTTTAAGCATTAAACACTATTACTACAGCAGTTTGAGTTAGAGTGACGGTCTAAAAATAACCAAAAAGTGATTTGTATTAAAAGATCTAATTCTCAATACTGACTAATAACTATTCACGTGGATACTGAAAATTTTTACTAAGATTTTTTTTCTCCTTTGACTCTGCAATTGGCAGCCAAACAGGTTAAGATGATCCCACTTTGTCGCAGAATTACAGAATCACAGAATATGCTGAGTTGGATGGGACCCTCAAGGGTCATCAAGCCCAACCTCTGGCCCTGCACAGAACATCCTGAACTCTCAACACCATGTGCCTGGGAGCATTGTCCAAACACTTTTTGAATTCTGTCAAGCTTGGTGCTGTGACCACTTCCCTGGGGAGCCCAACCACCCTCTGGGGGAAGAATTTTCTTCTGATATCCAACCTAAACCTCCCCTGACATAGCTTCAGGCCATTCCCTCAGGTCCTGTCACTGGGCACAAGAGAGAAGAGAGCAGTGCCTGCCCCTTCTCCTCATGAGAATCTTCAGTAGAATTGTTGTGAGCCATGGATGCACAGTTACCATAAGCAAACTGAGGAAGGGACATTTCTCTGGGTGAGGGGCCTCCATTGTCTTTGCTGTTTGTGCTGTGCAAACCTGAGGACTCAGAGACTGATGTCTAACCTCATTACACATTTCTCTTATAGGTAATTTTTCCCATTTTTCTTCAATCACTGTGTTATGTTTTGCTGCATTTTGTTTTCCTCAATGTCAGATAATGTTTTAGGCTTTTAGACCTAAAATTCTTCGCATAGAAAGAAGGGATCATGGTTGCTTTTCATGATCTTCTTGAACAAATAATTAATTGGCCTACTTTACCTTTCTGAATTGCAGAGTACTTGAGAAAAAAATGACTGTGACACAAAAATTGAATAATGAAGTATTCATATTAATCTTCTTTTATCTTTTGCAGAGGCAAATAAATCAATATCTTATAGACTTGCATAACGATCAGCAAATAAAACTGGCAGATAGTGAATGCAGGAAGACTCCCCATTCATGCCATAAGTGGTTTATGATAGTAATATATTATTGATGCTCTGTCTACCCGTAAGATTCAGATACTCTAAAAAACAGCTGAGCCCAAATATCCCATAAGTAATTTTTCTACTGTACACAGTGTCCTTGTCAGGCTTTCTGAAATACTGGTTGACCAATAAAAAGGTAGAATGAAAGTATGTGTAGAGTGTAAATCAATCACATTCTTCCCCAACTGCATGGAAGAGCTAAAATTTCAAATTTCTTAGCTATGCCACTACATCAGTCCTTTCCTATCACTTTCTTCAGCCTGAGTGCACCTTCTTTGGAGGTTTTCCAGAATTTGTCCTATCGCTTTGTCCCCATATGATGGTTTTACTGCAAAAAACCTCACACATCTAGTATTCTCTCTGCTTCTTTCCTTCCCTTCCACCGAGCCTCATCATGGCCATTTCTAATTTGTTGCTTTGGGCTGCTGACAATTACCACTTTAGAAATTACGTCCTGATGTACATATTTCAATGCAGAGCAGATTGCTGAAGCACTGGTGTGAGACTGTTGCTCTGAATTCCCTCGTGCTCAAGCACACTCGCTGCCCTGTTGCTACATGCAGACTTGCTGAGCAAGGAGGGCACAGGGGTGTGGAGGAGAGGGATGGGAGCACTGGCAGCAGGTGGGAAGAGGGGTCTCTCTCTGCCCCTGTTCCTCTGCTGGCCCCACAGGGTGCAACTGCTGCCCCAGCCTTGCTGATCTAGCTGCACTGCAGCAGCAGCCCT
Source organism: Rhadina sibilatrix (assembly GCA_013400275.1). NCBI lineage: Eukaryota > Metazoa > Chordata > Aves > Passeriformes > Phylloscopidae > Rhadina > Rhadina sibilatrix. The sequence continues at coordinate 467,894 of VWYO01023155.1, forward strand.
CTCCTGAGTGAGGAGCAGGTACTCTGCACACTGTCTCAGATGACCACACAGAAATCAGTGGTAAGAAACAGGAAATAATTCAGGAAATTACTTCCCATCTCAGCATCCAAAGCTTCGCAGGTGAAACTTTCTGAAGAGGATACCTGAGACCTCAGATACAAGCTATAGTGTTTGGCCTGTTCCTGCATTAAAATGCTTTCACTACCTTAAATTGTAACTTTAAGACACACAAGTAGCACAAGAGTTGTATTGTACTTTTAGTATGCAAAGTCTTCAATTTGAAGTTATGTAACCAGAAATAAACAGGTTATACAAGTTATAAATTGTAGATTACATATATTTCAGTAGGCTTCAGAAAGATGGTTGTGTTGTATTATACTAAAGAAATTTCTGATAGTGTAATTCTTAATAAATGAAAAATAACTACTTTGAATCCAATCTGATTCAATGCAAAAATTCAATAAGAAATTGGGGAGTATTAGAAAACCCAAGGCTCACTACCACAAAAATATCAAACATAAGCTCAGCCTAAGCTGGATACTTTAAGGAGGGTGAATGTGCACCTTTATTATGGGAATAAAGTATGAACAAAGTAGTGGTGAGGAGCAATACTGTTAGACAGAAATTATAGATGACTGCATAGGTGTTAGCAGCAAATAGAAAGAAATCTACAAAAAACCTTTAACAAGCAACCAAGCCAATCTGGTTTGAGTTAGGTATGATTTAACACAGCTTAAATATACTTAAAACTAACAAATAGGCATTCCCCATTAAAGGGTGATGAATCTAATAACCTTCTCAAGGTGACAAAACCTCCTCTATAGTATTCAACAAGTGCCTGCCTGGGTTAAGTAGACAGCTGGTCCTGCACTAATCAAGGAAAACATAACTGTTTTCCAGTGTTTCCTTGTGATCTTAAAAGATTTTAATATTCAATAGGATCTTGAGATACATACCTGAAATCTCAGGCTGAAAATCCCCAGTAACAAAACTTCCTAAAAAATCAGTAATAAACTATTTATCAAGAGGTAAGTTTAAATTTTTGCTCTGCTTACATTTATTTTTCACATGCTTTTGAGTTTTTAAAATTCTTCTTTAAAAAAAAAAGTCAGCCTTTAAATAAATCTGTCATGATTGAACTCAGAAATAAAAGATTGAATAAATAAATTTCTTTTGTTGTTCTTTGGCAATATTTTGAAGAAAAATATGTGAAAGAATTGTCAAAAGACTTTTCCATAATCAATATGAAAGGAAATTAAAAATTTATGAGACAAATGCAAAAACTATAAAACTGTAAACATTTTATTTCTTGTAGCATTGAACATAAAATGATATGGTTCACCCTGTGAGAAGTAAGAAGTAAATTCTCTGTAAGTAAGAATTAAAGACATTCTGTGGATGAATTCACGGAAGTATTTTATGTTTAACTGGTGCATTTTTAAGCAAATTGGTTTGTAGCACACAACAATATTTGATAGCAAAAGCTATATTGCTCTTGGCAGAAAATTAATTCAAAAAATGCACCACAGGTACCTAATTGACTCCAGATGCTAATTTAGTCCCACTAAAATAAAGCCCCTAAAACATGTTTTAAGTGGATGTATGCAGAAACCAAAATTTTCATATTACAGAATCACTCCTACTATCCTGGACTAATAATTAATGTAGCAATAGCAAAAGTAGGAGCCATTTGTTTTGGTAACTTAAAAGAAAACGTTTTCCTTCAGTATCTGAAAATCAAATTATTTCTGAGGTAGGTTTTTTTGTTGTTGTTGTTGTTTTTTTTTTTTTTTTTTTTTGGGGGGGGGTTGGTTTTGTTTTTTTGTTGTTTTTGTTTTTTGTTTTTTTTTTTTTAATTTGTCAGTTGCTATAGTGCCCACACTCATGTCACACTTCTCACTTCCCAGATTGACAGGTCTCAGTTATCCACTGATGAGATGTGTGCTGGTGAAGCCTGGCCCCCAGGAGATGGAGGGAACACCTGGGGCACCAGGACATGCAGCCTGCAGATTGCTCTCTGCTACTGGGGTTGGCTGTGCTCTCAGGCAGTCATTTTCCATGACCTTGGGAACTTGCTTTTCAACTGGCATGGAAGGTCTGCCATGGAGAAAGGGGATAAATCTGGTACAGAAGCTGTGCAATGATTCTTGCTATCCTTATGTTTGTTCCCAAAGGAATTGCTCTCCTTGACTTTTAAGGGGAGAAATAGGGGATGAGTGTGTCTAGATGAGAGGTTCCTATGCTCTCACAAGAATATGAGCAAAAAAGGATCCCCTCTTAAGTGCAAATAAATGTGTGCTTCCTGAGAAAGAGAGAGGGAGGGGGATAAATGATCCTGTGAAACGCAGAACGAGACAATTAGGATTATGAAGATGTGGTAGGTAGCTCACAACTGGACCACTGCAACAGATAAACAGAAATTCTTTGGGAAAGACAGGCGGTGAAGATGAGGCCTGGGGGATTGCTACAGATTGTACAAGTAATAAGGGAAGAAGGTGGAAAAATCTTTAGTAACTTGAAGGATGCCCTCAGTTGAAAGCTCTGGTTATCATGTGGGACTCTAATCACTCCAACATCTGCTAGGAGAACAACAAAGCAGGGCATAAATGATGATTATTTTGTGTAGCTGTGAGACAGACTGACAGAGAAAGATGTTCTGCAGATCCTGTTACTCATAAACAATGAAAAACTCACTCTGCAACCAATGACAGCCATTGGGAGCTCTGACTGCAGTGTCCATAAGATGAATTTAAGCACATAGAGAAGTAAAGACAAGCAGCAAAGACACCAGGTTTCAGGGGGACAGTCTTGGCTATTTCAGGACCTTGGTAGGCAAGATCCCTTAAGAGGCTGTCTGAAAGGGCAAAGGAAGCAAGAGATAGCTTGTCAAGGACAATCTCCTCAAGGTATAACAGTCTGGTTAAATGGATAAGCAGATAGGCAGTTTTTGCAGGAGGCCAGCACAGCTCAACAGATTACTCTTGAGCCCAAAAGCTGAAAGCAAGCTTATGGAAATGGAATAGACAACCAAGGATGAACATGAAAAAATTATCTGGGCATGGATGGGAGAAAAAGAACACAGAAAAGGCTGAGGTGCTAGTGACTCCTTTGCCCTAATCTTTACTGGCATGGTATGTTCTTTCTGGAGAAAGTACTATTATCCACTTCAGGGGGCAATCAAATTCGTGATCACTCTGTTCAACTGGATACACACAAGTCCATGGGATCAAATGCTGAGGCATCTCAGAGATGATACACCAAAGCTGTGGTCTGTTATGCTTAGAAAAGGTGTGATGACTTAGTAGGTTTCCAGTAACCGGGAAAACAAAGCAAACACCATTCCCATCTTTGAAAAATGCAAGGAAAATCTGGGAAAATACAGGCTGGTCAGCCTCACCTCTATCCCTAGAAAGACTATGGATGATGTTCATGTGTCCTGAGACATAAAATTAAATCAAAATGATGAACCAGAGGTCAAATCATGACTGAACAACCTGATCGATTTCTGTCATGGCTGGTTCACTGCAAGAGAGGACAGGAATGGGTTTTGTGGTACCTTAAAAATGGCTGGGTTTTCAGCACAAGCACTCCTGCTAATAGTCAGTGTGAGGTATGATGGCCTAATTGGGTAGTTTATAAGGTGTGTGGAAGATGTGGCTGGACTGCTGGACTCAGAGAGCTGTGGCCGATGGCAGTCAGTTACAAATGCCTGTCTTCATGTATCAGCACCTTCAGGAACAATCCTGTTGAATGTCTTCATCATCTCCCCTGCACATTCTCTGGGTTTACAGATGTCACAGAACTGGGATGGATGAGAAAATTGTTGTTATTGATGTACTTGAAGAGAAAGGCTGTCATTTACAGGGAGCTTGACAGGAGCATCCTGAACTTCATCAAAGATGAACACAAAGTCCTGCACTGTTAACAAACAGCCTCAGATGCCTTAGGGATGGTGCTGCAAGTCCTGATGGGCAACAAATGGAACATGTTCCAGTGTACCCCTTTGGCATCAATGGCTACTTGCACGTGTGCTTCTTCTGAATCAGACTTGTTCTGTTTTCTTGCTGATTGTCATATCATTTTGAAAGTGTGGGGTATTTTGCATGTAGAGGGCAGGAAAGTTGTTCTTGCCTTTTTTATTAAATAGATATTGGATTTTTATTGTGTGAAGAAGGAACTTTTTTTATATATGTAGAGCTAACGTGGACAATAAAATTGCTTCCTCCCCATATCTTTAAAATAAAGGCAACATGTTATGTATCTCCAGCAAACCATGTGATCACTATGACAAAAAGTCTCCCTAATGAACCTGATCCATGTAAATAATTGGAGTTTCTAAGCCTTTTTTTTTTCCTGAAATCAGATTTTTTTTGACTTCATGAAAAGCTTAGAAATTATTTTCCTGTGTAGATAGAAAAATCATTGTTACTGCCTATCACTGATATTCTAAAATCAAAATCTTCCTCTTTATATAAGAAAATGGCATAGTAAATCACTACTGCCCTGAAGCTGGATATATTCTTGTTCATTGAGAGCTTTTCTAAATTGGCTGCTCTGTATCTGAAAAGCTGTAACACATGGAATTCAGCTTCCAACTTTGGCCTTGAGAAATGTTTGTCTTGGTTTTAAATTTGTGCAATCTCTACTTCTATTGAATTTGTATGAAGAAATTTCTGAGGTTGTAGAGGTTTTCTTGTAAGCCTTTTAAATATTCTATTTCAGCTGTCTGGGAAACATTCTTGATTTTTAAATCCAGGCAGCCTCTTTTGTACTTGAGAAATCATTCTTTGATACAACCAAAAGGTAGAAGAGTTGTAGCTTCCTTCACATTACTGAAAACTTGTATGATTTAAATGAATTGCTGGTCACTTTTTCTACAGTCACAGAAAGTGGCCTTGCAAAACAGTCACATGTTCTTTCCTGCCTGTGTTTCATTTTCTTAATGTTTGGCAAAGGATATTATATTTGTGCAGTGTGGGTTTAAAGCGTGCTTTTGTAATTGTGTTGTTATAACCTTTTGCCCTCTATAGTGAAAATTTATTAAAAAAGCACCCCTCAGCAGGAGCTTCTGATGTCTGATCAGTAAATAGATGTAGATGCTCTCCCAGGAGAGCACTGGGAGCAGGGCTTGTGGTTAACCACCACCCTGTTGGATGCAATGATGCTGCTACCTTTGTATATTGCCATGTATAGCCCTATATGCATGGCAATTTTTCACAAATTCTGAAAGGTCTTTATGGACTATCAATCCATTAATGAAATATTCAGGCTTCAAGTGTGATTCCACAGTCAGTTTGGGGACATACATGCAATTGATGGGGTGAAGAGAATAACTGATGGGGTTCTGCGACTTGTTTTCAGATGCTGAGATAGGATATTTGCAAGAAGCTCCTTGGCCACATGACAAGCTGACAGTAATTTTCAATATCCTGCTAACAGCTCTTTTCCATCTGATGCCAACAGATGCCCTGGGTAACTTTCTAATAACTGAAGATTCATCTTGGAAAAAGTTCTTGCTGAAAAAAGCCCAAGCATGTAAAGCTTGTCAGGAAAGAAGGTGGGGGAAGCAGAGAGAAATTGAGCACCAGAGGCCAAAGCTGAGTAGCAGCTGTTGGATGGAGGAAGCTCAGTAATGGATCCCTGCACCAGGAGAGATTGCTCTGATTTCAACAGTGTCAATGGAGATAAAGTGTGCTGGCAGCATCACTGGGAGCATTCACTGTAAAATAGAGGAATTTCTTCACCAAACACATGTCAAACATTGGAACAGACTGCCCAGGGTGGTGGTGGAGTCACCCTCCTTGGAGGTGTTTAACAAAAGGCTGGATGTGGCACTCAGTGCCACAGTCTAGTTGACAAGGTGGTGTTTGGTCAAAGGTTGGGCTCGATGATCTCAGAGGTCTTTTTCAACCTGATTGATTTTGTAACTCTGTGATTCTATGAAAGGCTTTACATTGCTCACTGCACAAGGAAAACTCAGAGAAAGCTTACAGCCCTACATGGAAATACATCCTTTTTTCACAACAGTTAGACACCTCTTCTTATCTAGAAGTAGAACGTTTCTTCTCTTTGTGGTGCTGAAAATTTACAATGATTTATTCATTATCTTTGTAACATGCTTTTTATGTTTGGAGAGTGTTTTCCTTTCAATTAAATCTGAATTTTGTTGTCAGAAAAATTACTTTTAATAGTCATTACATACTAAACTCAGTGGAATTAAGACCTTGAAGACATTCCAGCTGATATTTTATCCATTTTATATTACAAGCAAAGAGGAGAAACCAGCATAGTTTGAGAAATCATTCCTCTTGCTTGACTAATAGCCTATGTATAAAACTTTCCACCAGACAGAAAATTCTTGAATTATAATTGTTCAACGCTGTTAATATCCCAAATTAAACTCCACCTATGTGGAGATGTATCATCCTCTGGAGCACTATTTATCAGAATAAAACTTAAATATAGGCTTGGCTTACAGCAGGCCCATAAATTGAACTGTCTGTTAAATACTTTATGTCCCATTGGTTATGAACCTGTTCACAATCTTGCCTGTAATTACTAAAATGTACTGCTTGAAATTTTTGCCGAATTTATGTGTTGAAAATATTAAGTGCTTGATGCACAAGTAACTTGGAGAAGAATTTAACTGCATCTTAACTTGAGAGAATCCATAATAAATAGTTTCTATTTATTTCAAACAAAAATCAGAATGTCTTCTGCTCCCTAACATCTGATAAAAATACCTGTGGATCACTATTATGAAAGACTGGAATTTCCACCAGTCATTTTGGCCAGTCTTGTGTATTTTGTGTTCTATCTCATGTCTTCATTAGACAATTTCTCTGAAAATAACATAAAGGTAGCAGGCTTTTAAAAGCCTTGGGCTGAAATGAAATGTTCTGGCTGATATATTTGTACTGTCATTTTAGCTTGGGTGTGAGCTCACCCTTGAAACAGAGCTCTCAAATAATCCTCCTTTGGATTTTAACCATGCAACTCAACTGGAATTCCATATGGGGAGAAGCAAATGCATGATGCATGCTGGCTGCAACCTTACTCCTGTCCATACAGGCATGGGAAACAAGCAGCTCAAGGCTTGGTGAATAGGAAACCACGCTGACACATTTAAAAAAATCCATGTGAAGATAAACCCATTGAGACTTCTTGTTGTCAGTGTGCCTTTTCAGGTAACAGTAATCCCATGCCCCTCATTGTAATGGCCTTTCTCCCAGTACCTGCTAGATTGACTGTTGTTATGTGAAATAGCATAATGACAAATGTCAGCCCACAGATGTCCAGGAGCACTGCATTGATATGAACATTTATTGTGATGTTACTACTTTACAGATTAAAATATTACAAAACTTAAATTTGTGAGGAAAGTGTCATGTTCCATTACGAAGACTAACCCATAGACTGTAATTTTTTTAATTGAACCATGTGGATCATGGCTTTTTGGCTTTCCAAAGAAGCTTTAGGGAATTCAGCCTAAACTGTAAAGCAAGTTAGATGCCCCAAGATGCATAGCCCCAACCTCCTTTGTTTTTTGAGTGAATCTCACAGCGTTCCTATCCAGCCATCTAAATATCTATATGTCAGAAATCCATTATGAGTCTGTCTGCGAGTTTCTGAAATTCTATGACATCTGGAAATTTGATTGCAGTGTGATCTAGTGGATGAAACTCAGAGCCAGGAGTTTCTGACTCAATAGATTTTGCTGCAAACATATTGCCTATCATTAGGCAAGCTATTTAGGTGCCATGCCCTGTTTTGTCATGCTGCACTAATGGGAGCAATAAATACCATGGAACTCTGCTAATTAGAGCACCACACACTCCTGCTGCTGGTCAGGCTGGTGAAAAATTGCTGCACTGTAGCTAGAAGCAAATACATATTCTTCAACTATGCTACAGATATTTCCAATCAACATTAGCTTTTCCATGTAAGATGAAAGAAAACAAGCCATTGTTTTCAAGTTCTTGTAATAAATATATTTCTTAGGATAATCAGTGCAGATAACATATATAGAAGTTAATGTTGAGAGAAGTCAATTACTTGTGTTATTAAATAGCCAGAATAGTAAGGGTTCTCTGGGCTTGTACTTCTGGGTGTTTTGAAATTTAGCATGTGAATACATTCTGCAAAAGCCAATTGCATATAATTTTTTATTCAGCATCAATTTTTATGCAAATACCACAATTAGTAGTGGGTCCAGTGAACATGAACACTTCTAATTGATTCCATGTTGTCATGTGATTTAAAATGAAATCTGCTCAGTACTAAAGCATTTTCAAAATTGTAGCACAGACTGTTTAGCTGTTTTGGCAGCTTTAATATGGTTTACAAACAGGAATTCCTGGAAATAGGAATTATAAGGGTGTCATATGCTGGATATTTGCAACTTAGCTGTAACTGTCAGGTCTGGTTCTGGTTAGGAGATGTATCCCTCACTCTCATCCTCAGCATTAGATTTTCAGCTTTTTTTCTCTAGCAAGATAAATGTCCTACAGATCTAAGACTGCTGCTGCTGCTACTCACTGTAATAAGCTCACCTTTACCCTTTGTTATTTCTTCCTCACATCAGGTGTTTTGCCTTTTTGAACTTAGTTTATTCGATTTGTAAGGCAGGGACCATCTCTTGCATTTTGCATTCTTCAAGTCCAGTGAAGGCTGATATATATATTTTTTTTAAATATTTTATATTCATAAGTCACATTCACCACTCAAACACCATTTATATGTTGCTTCTTACCATTCATATATCATAAATTTCCATATTGGTTAAGTATGACATCAATCAGAGCATACTGATGTAGATTAAATCACAGTTAAGGAGATGGTTGTTACCTCCTAATGTTACAATTTCCAGTTTGAATACAAAACCTTTCATGATTTTTGTGTGCAAGAAGAGACAAACACATTTCTGTTTTGCAACCAGGACCCCCAGCACGTAGTGACAGCAAGGGACAAAGGCAGACTGCTCTGAACCATTGCTCCTGCTGGGAGGTTTCAGAGTGATGCTGGGTGGTATGTGTGGGATGCAGAGCCCAGGAACAGCTGTCAGGAGCTGCACCAACTCTCAGCTTTCTCAAGGATGTTGTCAGGGGACCTCCAGATGATGAACTTTATCTCCACAGATCTTTTTCAGAGTGGGAGGTAGGGAGATGTTAAGCCTTAAGTCTCATGTCACTTATGATTACTAGATTTTAAAAATTAAGATAAAAATTACTTTTCTTTCCAAAGCAACGATCAAGGTCATTTCTAGAGTGTCAAGAGTGCTATTATCATGTAGAATCTCTTTTCCCACCATCCCAAAATGTGGGTATTCTCACTGTAACCCTCTGTGGTCGCACAATGAAAACATTACAGAAGTTGGCAGCAGGCTGTCAGCACATTGAGAGAGGGACAAGGGCTTCCAGCCATCTCAGAAGGCCAGCTGTCCATTTAAGCTTGTTTGTGTCTCCTTAAGTGGCACTGCAAGACCCTCAGCTGCACCAGTGCCTCTGCATGGATATGGGATCACTGTCTTGTGCTCCATCACTCCACCACCATGGAGAGATGGTGCTCTGCTCAGTGTAGCTCTTACAAAGAGCTCAGCTAGAAAGAAGATTGCAGGTTGAGGCTGGTTTAAAGCTGATGCCAAGATGTCTTAGTTAAATATGTTCCATAGTTTCTGCTGGAAGTCCCATCCTCACCACAGCCTGATATCCACATTCTCCTCTTAAGCTACTCCCACCCCACTGAAGAACACAAACATGCCATAAAGGTAAGGCACTCTGAAATCAACATTCCTGTGGAATTCTGAGTCCAAATTTGTGAATTAAATCATCTGTAATCCTGTTGAATTCATGGCATTTGAGCCTCTGCATGCAAAACAACCGAATTTTGAACAAATCCAATTAATTATTCAAGATAGTGTAGTATTAGTATGTTAATACTTTAACGTACATATTTTTATGATTTTGTGCTGATATAATTTCCCATATGCATCACTTTAGATAACTTTTTTAATTAATTGTAATATGAATAAGAATAAGGAAATGCAACTAACAAAAAAAGTAGAGGAAATTACTATGTAGGGTTATGTGGGCTATATTTTGCAGCAATTTAACTTTCATACTCTAATGTATTATCTATGTAAAAAATAAACATTGCTTAGTTTACACTAAGTTTTTTAATCAAAATCTGAATACATAGGATTGAAATTATCTGCCATTAAAAGACATATGCATATATAAAAACATAATTTACAGAGGCTTTATACGGTACCAAATTTCAGGTGATGAAATTTTCAAAAACTCCTACCTCTGGCCAAGTTAGATTGTGATTGCAGTAAAACCTGAGTTAAATTCACAATAATACCACACAGCAATTGCATGCTGTAAGTCCTAAATATGCTCTACAAGATACCAGCATATATTTCGTTCTTTTATAGCTAATAAGGAGATTTTTATGTTCTTCAGGCTGTAGAATGCATCACTAACAAAACAATATATACAGACATTTGGTCACTCACTGTTTTCACTGATACAATAAAACAAACAGGTATGAATCAAAAAAAATAGTGCTGCCAGGGAAGGATATCCACTGTCTACTTGGTGAGGTCAGAGAAATGGTTTCTGGCACAGGTTTGATCCAAATCACCAGTGGTTCCCAACAATCCCAAGCACAGCTTGGGAAATAGAACCAGTCAATCCCAATAGGAGATTTGGCTGTGACCACCCATTTTTAGATGTTTCTACAGTACTTGCATAGCCCTTCCCAGGTGTTCTCCACTCAAGCAGTGGTGTGATTGCATACCAACATGGATGGAGCCATATGGCTCATGGTGAAACACAGGGGAAAATGATCTCATAAACAGAAATTTCAGAAAAAAAATCCTATTCTGTTAACTTTGATTTTAGTGTAAGCACCTATGATATTTTATCTAAAACATTAATTTCTGGAAATAAGGGATTTCATTACTACCTTCCATTTAAGAAGCATCTTCTTGATGTGCTTGAAAAGCACAGTTCTTTTTTAGTTTTATTTTCTCTTTTATTTTTAATCTTAATTTTTATTATACTAGAAGGGAGGGGCTGCAGAGAGCAGCTTCATACTGCAGCCTGAAGTAATTCTAGCATCACTTATTCTGGGAGTCAGTGCCACGCTATGATGAATAATATCACTTCACATTGCAAGCACTGCACTTTAACCCATGGAAGAGGTTTCCTGTCATAGGGATAAATTTGTGCTTTAGATCCATATTTTACCAAGTCTCTCCAGCCTAAAACCACTGTAACTCCTCAGAAAAGCTTGTATTAGATGACAGACACAGAGAAAGGGGCTGAAATGAAAACCAAAGACCTGTCTAGCCTTTGAAAGATCTTCTATCACTTTAAAAGCAAGATCCAAATTTGTCATTTCTTCTGGGCTCTTAAAAAGAAACCTCACTTGAATTCAGTTTTTTACCTTAAGGGAATGGTGATTTTTCAGCAAAAACTGCTAATGAGATTTTATGTTCTGACTGATAAACAGCAGCATACACCAGTGGCCAGTGTATGAGCTTTTGAGCTTTTACACCCACTGCCAGGAAATTGTTTTCAGAACCTATTCCTGAAGTATTGTAGAATAAAAGCTCAAAAGCAAAAAGTGAACTATCAGTAAGAGCAAGATGCTTCTTATGGAGACATGTGAACAAGCTTTAAACTGACGTATTTCAAATGTTGATGCTTTATGATATGAGAAATGTGTGAAAAATTAGATTACTGTTTTAATAATATCTTTTATTGACTTTTCCTGAAATTATAATAGCAATAAAGATGGATGTTGGAAAGAATCAATTTTAGCCCTGTGTTTTATGCTGACCCTTCCTGACACCTCAGCTTCTGCAACATTGGAAACTGACATTATTACTTGTTCAACGCTATCAAACTGGAAACTTCACCTTATTAAAATGCAGTTGCTATGGAAACACCATAGTTCTGTGATTTTTGCTTGCAGGCAGGATAGAAAAAAATCTTAGCATCAATATACAAGTCAATGCATGTCATTTTAAAATACCTGCTTGGTTCTCTGATGCTTTTATATACCAATAGGAAACGTAAGATGTAGCACTTTATCTTAATGTGCTAGAAGAGTGAAAGACACATTTCAACAACAGTCTTGGGTATATGCCATAGAGACACAATACCTAGACAGAGACACCTTCTAAAATTGCTTTCTTTTTTTTTAAATTAAAGCTAACACTTCTAAAGGCCCAGTTCCTGTCTCTTTTTTATTCATACTTGCTTCATTTGAATATTTTCATTTTAATTGCTTTGTCATTGGGGTTTAAAGGCCTCTTTTCTTTCTTGAAAACCCTGAAAAACCTTTCAAATATATATCATGCTGTTATCCATTATGACAAGGAAATACAGAACCTGATAAGATTTGTACCTAGGATGTACAAGAAGCACTGAGTAGAGGAGGAAAAAAACTGCATGCAACACTGCAGACTGACCTTTATCCACTTCACCATGTTAGAATTACCTTTTAAATTGGCCTTTGTTGACAATTTAATTTTCTTATTCTACCTTCTGTTATTTAGGTCAGGAATATATATTCAGCTTATCAAATTCTGGAAAGATAAGGAGTTTTTGGCAGCTTTGGCACAGATTTTCTGGATGTGTAGCATAGTCATTGGATATAAATTGGGCCAAAGCAAAGATTTGGAGTGAATAAAGGTCTTATTCAGAGTGTGGATGCCTAGGAGCAAAGATCTTTTCTGATGTTGTCTTTTAGCCTCCAACAATGAAGTTCAGGGTCCTCCAGGATCGATTTTCTCTTCCATGTCTAATGCATGATTTGGTCAGGTAAGATTTATGCCAACCAAAAGCCACTACTGTGCTGCCCAAATTTTGCCTGGGGTGTATGTGAATTTGAATTTGCCATCTGATTATGTCACTTGATACTCTCTAGTTCCTGAATGACAGGAGCCAGTAAGAAATCATGAATTAGGTATGTGATCCACCTTTTCCACAAATTCATGACTTTATGAATCATTATTGCATCATTCCCAGGCTATTGATTACAGGCCAGCCACTGCAAGTCTATTCTCCTGTGCCTCACCTTGAAGCAGAAATAATTAGAGCTCTCATTTTCACAGAACACTCATCACTGCATACTAAAGAAACCACTGTGTTAAAATCAAAATAATAACTTAGATTATGGCAATGGATTGGTACTAAACATGACTGAGTGAAAAGAGAAGCATCTCAGACCCTACTACATCCCTGCTGGGAGTGACAGACCAGGGTGGGCTCTTCTGGATTGTCCACTTCTTTTTCAGCTGCTTCAGCCAGGTACTGTCAAGTGGGAAAGGGGAGGGGGCTGGTCACAGTGATTCAGCTGCTGTGCTTTGGAGCAGTAGGGATCCCTGTGCTGAGGTACTAACCATTCTGCAAAGGGAAACTTTGTCAAAAAACAAAGCCTGTACTTGGGACTGGTGTGGCTGCACCGCTAATCCTGTGTTTGGTTTTGGGCCCCTCACTACAGGAGGGACATTGAGGTGCTGAGGCATGTCCAGAGAAGGACAATGAGAGTGGTCTTACAAGGAGCTACTGAGGGAGCTGGGGTTGTTCACCCTGGAGAAAAGGAGGCTCAGGGGTGACCATAACACTCTCTACAGCTGCCTGAAAGAAAGCTGTAGCAGGGTAGGGGTTACGTGTCCCAGGAAGCAAGTGGCAGGATGAGAGGAAATGGCCTCAAGCTGTGCAAGGTGAGATTTCAATCAGATATTAGAAAAGATTTCTCCACTGAAAGGATGGTCAGTCATGAGAATAGACTGCTCAGAAAAGTGGTGAAATCTCCTGGAAGTTTATGAAAAATGTGTGACACTTCAGGACATGCTTCAGTGGTGAACATGGCAGTGCTACATTAACAGTTAGACTCCATCTTAGAAGACTTTTCCAACCTAAACGATTCTATGATTCTGTGATGGTATGTTTATCCTACAAACACATCCTGAAGCTTTATATTCAAAATAGAGGGCACTGTGATTGTAAGGTTGAGGTGAAGTGCACTGAGCACCATATTGGCAATTTTTGTGTTCAGTAAGTGAAGTTTGGAGGTTATCACTTTTTCCAGACATCACTGCCTCTTTCTCCTCTTATTAATTGAGGTTTTTCCCCCTATTCAGTTGAAACCAGATAGTGGCTGACTGTATTTCAGTCACCCACCAGCATAACTCTGCCTGCATGATAGTGAGGGCTGGGTGGCTGATTGATGCCTAGAACTGCAAGAGTCCAGTAGGGGAGAGATTTCAGTACAGCAACTTGAACATGCAAATATTTAAATCTGAAAAGAGTGTGTACTGAGATACAACTGGATAAGCTAGGGCTAGGACTAAAAGGATTTAGCTGAGCAGATTTCTGACCCATGCAAAGAACCTTAAAGTGAACAATCAAATGAAAATCCTTATAGTAAAAATAGATTAATTGACTTTGTAAGGGTTCATTTCTTGCTTAAGCTCTCCTTGAGCTCTGCATAATTATGTAAGTACATATCAGTAAACTCACAATTTTCAAATGCCTTGAAAACACTGTTTTTAATATGATACTACTATTGGTAATTCTATCCTGATAGGACATTACCAGAAATACTTTTTGCTCCTCGGTAAAGAGAAATTATCAGGAGACTTATTCTCATTTAACTCCTGCATAGAACTCAAGGAATTTCAATAAACTGTGTTAGTTCTTGGAATTACTACATTTTCTTCCTTATTTAATCCTGAGGGGAAAAAAGGGAAGGCTCAACTAGCACTGAGGAAGTGAAGCCACTGGGTGCACAGAACTATTAAGTGCTCCAGGTCATTAATATGAAGAATATATTTTTCATTTCCAAGAAGTCTGAGTCTGTTAGCTATTCAGTATAATTCTATGTTAAATGTTAATATGTTTGGTATAAGTGGCAGGTGTCCAGATGCTTGGGAAGAGCAGTGGTGAAGCCTAAAACTTAGAAAAATGAGACTGTTGCTTCTGCACAGGAGTTTTGGCAAAGCAGTGTAGGAAATGGAAGGTGGTTACTTTCTCCACATTTCACAATGAATCTTTCCAGCCCATTTCTGTGTTGCAATACACCTCTGAAGTATGCATTTGTTCATACTAAGTTTTTAGGAGAGCAGAAGAAAGACAGAATTCTGTTTGATGATTTCAGAATATGAGGCCTGAAGGGTCCAGCCCTCTGTTAAAGCCAATCCCACGTCACAGTGGCGGGTGGCAGTTCATGTTGATCTGTGCCTTCAAAACCTTCCTGTAACATCCACACATTTATTCATGGGTTCTTTACACCTACTCACTTTTGTGCCAGCATCTTGCACAGCCGGCTCTGCTCTATTTTGAGTATTACTCTTTTACAGGCATAGATTAGGTACTCAGCAGCACCTGGGTTGTCTAAGAGCAAAAGGACCATTGAATTGCACTCCCATGTCAATAATTTGCAAATTCCTATTCAGATTTCTTCACCTTCTTGCAGTGTAAACGGGGGTCAAATACAGAGGAAAATAACCTAAAATTCTGCTTGAATGAGTTGCACTACAAGCTACTCTCTAGAGAGTGAAGGGAAAGGAGAAAGGGGTGTCCATTATTTGAACTGCAGGCTAGTACATAATATGATGGAAATGATGATAGTTTTAGGGAGATATTAAAACAGTATCTTTGTGCTGCTACGTGATAGGGCTCTAATTGCTAAATTAAATGACACAAATTAAAAATACTTAGTCATTGTCCTAACTCCAGAAAAATTCTTCTAGACTTCAGAAACAGAAATACTTCATGGAAAAAAAACACTAGCAAAAAAACTGGGGAAAAAAGTTTGATGTACAATGCAAGCTGAGTTGGTTAAATACACAAAATAAAAAGTAAGTTTCAAAACTTTATTGAAAAAAAGATTTTGCCTTTAGGTAATGGTAACTATTTACTATGGTGCAGTAATGAACCAAACTCAGAAGCACTCCTACTCTTGCATTGTTTCAGTTTGCTGAGGGTTCCAAACTCTGCTGTGGTTGTACTAATGTAATTTTTACAAGGTATGTTATAGCAGATATGAGCAGTACAATATTTGGAAATGTGTTTTTCATATGTTTAATTTATTATGCACCAAAGACTTTGTGTCATGAGGAATTCCATTCTGGTTAGGTAGGCTGCTGGAATAGCAATTTGACATCCTTCTGCTGTCGCTCATAACAGCAACTCAGATAGTGTTCCTATCATAGAGCTGCTGTCTTTGATAAAAAGAATGAAAAAGATTACTCTTTTTGTCTGAAGCACCTCAGGGTATTTGGTCAGGTATACATCAAGTCAGCTGCATATGGCTGATATACTGAACCTTAAATTTCCTGAAGTTTGTTAAAAGTTGATTTCTGATAAATTCTTAATCTTCCAATATTTGTGACACTTTCAGTGCTGTAAAAAAATATCCTTTAAATACAGTACTTAACAAGCATCTTTGAATTTCTAGAAGCATTAAAGAAGCCTAGTTTTTAGAGCATGAGTATCAGTGGTAACTTCTGAGCAGTAAAGAAAAAAATCCTAATGAAAATTGAAG
Organism: Rhadina sibilatrix; assembly: GCA_013400275.1. Lineage (NCBI taxonomy): Eukaryota > Metazoa > Chordata > Aves > Passeriformes > Phylloscopidae > Rhadina > Rhadina sibilatrix. Next base: position 484,457 of record VWYO01023155.1, read on the forward strand.
CCAACATCCCATAACAATACAAAATAAACTACTTGTAGTTTACAGTACCAAAGCTGTTCTGGTACTCTTCCTGGCTTGCTGCTGTAATCAAAATTCTGTTGTCCCACTTGTACAAACTAGTAATTTCAGCTTCCTTGCTCTACAGTCATAGGTATAGTTTCTAACCTGCTTATTTGTGCTCTGAATGGGGTAACTACAGCAACATTACAAAGAAATGGCATTTTCTATGATCAGATAGCCATTATTTTGGGTAATCAAAGAATGACACAGGAATAAAATCACTTGTGAAATAACAGCTACCTTCATGCTCCCTGCCTTGACCTAATTTGATAAAAAACTGGAAATAGAAATTGCATCATCACTAAGTCTTGGCCCTTTTGGATACTGTAGAGCAGAAAGCACAGTTTACTCTAAAAACAGTGATGACCACATTTACAATGCTAAAAGAGAAATTCATCAGCTGTCCTGCCCAGGTATGCTTTGATAAAACTTTACAAGTATTTTTTTTTTTCACTTAGTAGCCATAGTCCCCTTACTCCAGTCTCACAATCACTTCTAACAAGCCGTTGTTTTGTGACTTTATTAGTTTTTGACAAAATTAATGCCTTTGAAATGGGCTTTTGAATCTGTAGTAAGAAAAATTACACCAGCCTGACAGGTTCTGGAATGCGATAGAGAGAGTATAATATACAAGTTGAAATAATGCTAAAATATCACATTCTCAAATTTAAGTTTGGATATCTTAGAATGACTTTTAAATTTCACAGCAAACTTCTGCCCATTGCTACTTCTGCCTCTATGCTATGTGCACTTGTTACAAGGGAACACTGGAAAAATCTGCATTCAATGTACCAAAAAATTAAGACAAAATATCTGGACCTCAGAGCAAGGTCTCCCTCTAAGAGCCTGGTTGGTCAACTAAATTCTTTCTTGTGCTCCACTGAGTTGATGAGGGGCTTAGGATGCACCTGTGACACCGTACAGATCTCCAGGACATCCATATGGCAGATGTGGCAAGAGATTTAGGCACACTCATGTCCTGAAGGGGTAGATGGCTGTGGGCCAAATGTGATATCTGACATTCCTTTCAGAGGTTTTAACAGAGGCATCTAATGTCCTTTGATGTGAGCAAGCTCCAGGGTGTCTGAGACATCCATATGGGATTGGCAGGCATGGCACTTAAGAGAGACCTGTGTGCTTCTACACTGGAGACAAGATACCCAGCAGCATCTAAAGCATCACTGACCATTCAGGTTGGTCACAGTAAACATACTGTAATAGGTTTTTTTTAGCAATTTAAAGGAAGACATATCATTTATAATGAATAATTAAGATGGATAGTTTAGGCATATTTTTCTCAGAGAAAATCTATGAGCAGGCTTTGCTTTATTTGAATCTATCCATTGTTTTAAGTTATTAGCATGTTTTATTGTTACAGTTTTTATACTCTATAGAACAACTGCACTTAATTATCTAAACAATATTAATATTTGATGTTCCAGTTCTGCTGTTGTTGGGGAAAGATGGCACAGGGCAGGAATACATATATCTTATGTTAGAGTCCTGTGTTCTGTCCCTGGCACCTCTCACTGCTGTTCCTGATAATAGTGTCATATTTAGGTGAAAGGAGGTTTATAAATTCTGTAATTGGGATAGTGAAAATTTGATCTAATTGGCTGTTTGTTGGGTTTAAGGGTAAAGTATTTGCTTTGTTCCTGCAACTCCCACAGTCAGTTGCAGTCTGCAGGTGAAGGTTGAGCTCAGCAATGAAGACGTCAGTCACCTCTCCAGATCACTGTCTCTCTCCATCTGGAAGGCTGCCTTGAGATGACCACCCTGTGGCACCCTCTGCAATCTGGTGGTGCCTTATGCCATGGTAAAAGCTGCAGGAAATCGGCTACATTTCAAGAAAACATTTGAATCACACATAGAAAGGCAGCTGAAAATGAGCAGCAATGTTTAATATGCCAAGATGCAGAAGGATTGATAGTCCTTAAGTCACCATTTCAGTAGGAGGAAATTAATCCACTTGCTAAACACAGCCAGCCAGCAAACTGAAACAGGTCTGCCCCCAAGCCTCTTTGCTTTACTTAATGGCTTAATATAAAAAATAAAACTCAAAAAATTAACAAAAACCTCCAATATGAATTTTGTCATCTTACATTTGTGAGATCACCTGGGCATTTTAAGGAATTTTTGAAACATTTGTTCTTTGCTGTCATCTCTATGGGTGATAAGAAGCAAGTTAAGGCTATGTCTGATTAAATTACATCTTCTGTCCAAATAATCACTGAGACCTGTGAGCTTTTTAGTGGTGAAGTACTGGCATCATTTTGGAGAAAGATATCCTCCTTTTGAGCTGCATAAGGAATGATACTTTCTTCTAGAACTGATTTCTTAATGGTGTTTATATTATCAAGTCTCACTTGGTAGCAGAGAATTTGGTTGGGCTTTGGCCAGAAACACTGTTAGTCCATGATTACCACTGCAGAGGCTCAATTAAGTGCTTATGAAGTTCAATACAAAAAAAAAAAAAAAAA
>VWYO01023155.1:487015-503491 GCA_013400275.1 Rhadina sibilatrix
AAAAAAAGGAGAGATTACAAGACTCACCATGGGTTTTATCAGGAGAATAACCCAGCATGATGTATGGCACATTGGATTTTCTTCCCTGATTGGTGTGGTAAGGTGGAAATATATTGAATTGTAGTGTTCACTGGCTTAATCAGACTTCAAGATTAATTGCTTTGCAATCAATGTGCCAGTGAGCAGAGGTGCAGAATATCAAGGGTTGATTTTTAAGGGGGATTCAATGCTTGGTCTTCTTCCCATTTGTACTAACAGCTGCTAACTCACAAGGTCATAGGACACATAACTGAGCAGTTTAAAGCACACAACAATAACTGTGATGAAAGAAGAGCTACCTGAGTAATGCAATCTGTCAGCTACTGTCTTAAAAGGATAACATATCTGCCTTTGAAGACTGCTGCTTGAAATGTCAGCAACTAGAGGTCTGCTTCCTTCCAGGTGTACCACCACAGAATGCATCTTCCTCAAATGCAATCTATTACAAAAACAGGATTGTAATGCCCAGAAAGACAAAAAATTGTTAAACACTGAACAGATATATCTGTTTAAAGCTATTCTAGAAAATGCTGGTCATGCAGAACAGCTTAACTGTCTTCAGTGTGAGACTGCCAAACAAGAAAATTTAGCAGGCAGAGAGCTGAAATGCATGACAGTTTGTAAGGAGAGAAACCAAAATTATGATCATGGGAATAATGTAAAACACATAAATCTCAAAGTTTTTACATGAAAGCACAAATAACAATCTATGACAGAGAACAGAGCTGCCCAGGGACAGAACTTTTCAGATGCAGATAGTATTCTAAACTAAAAAATTTAGGATTGTTTAGGGTTTTTTTGTTTTATCCAGTTTCTAATGATGGGAAATTTTATGGACTGGAATTATTGGAATTAAAAAAAAAAAATGCTTGGAGGAATCATAATAAAATTTAACAATGACCAAGGAAATAACATATTTATACAACTTCAAAGAATTCTAGAAAACAGTATGTTGGGCAGACTATTGGGATTTGGAAGGCTAGGTAGAGATTTGTCTTGTTTTGCCAGAGTTTAGGATTAAGCAGCAGATATGGATAAACATTTCCTTCATAAAACAAAGGGATAGAAGACAGTTTTCATGTTATCAGGCCTTGTTTACATAGGCTGGACAGATGAAATTGCTAGCAATTTCCTTTGAGGAAATAAACCTTGAGAAAAATAATGTGTGGCAGCTTCTGTTGTTTTAATTCCCTCTTTACATTAGCAGCTACAGACCTGCAAAAAACCCATCTTACTAGTAGAACAACAAACAAAGGCTTGCTATTGATTGCATTGTGGATGACTTTGATTTCAAAAGCTTGTCATATTACACCTTTTTCATTTTTTTTTAAGATATCAGTTACTACCCCCACACCATAAGGAAATGGAGTTACACTTTTTAGTGCATTTCATTTTCTCCTGTTGCCCTGTAACAATATAAACCAGGTCTTTCCATGCCCTTGTGAACCTGAAAACTTTATATATCCCAGGGATTCATTGTCAGACAGTGTTAGCAGGCAAGCAGAGGAAGAAAGGGTTATAATAGACCTTCTATTCCTTTCTCTCACCAACCCACTCAATCAGTTTAGAAATACTAGAAAGAGCTCATTTCAACCTCAGTTCAACATACCCATTTTCACTACAGCCTCAGACCAGACTATTATACCAATCCTTTTCTCTCTATTTATAACACCACACTTTCAGACATCATCCCTGGCCTCTGAAGTGACAGGTCTAGTGGCATAATGCAATGGAGTGGGTTCAAATGTGGCTGGGAGTTTTTGTCTGAAAATACTTTCCAAACTAAAGCAACATTATTCTGCCAGGTCGAGCCTAGTAATAAAGAATAGCTTCATCTTCTCTGTAGTGGTGGTAAACTGGGAGCACAAATGTGAAAAATTGGACTCTTAGAGTCAAAAAAATTTCCCAATTACAATTTTTATCACCTGTTGGATGAATTGTGCCAAGACTAATGTGGCAGCAAAGATTCAAGCTCTTATTAGATACAATGAACTTCTCCTGTGCAGTTCAGAAAAGAATGTGCAAGTCTTGACTTAAAAACACAAAGTTGTGCTAAATATTTTTTTGGGTTGGGTTGGGTTGGGTTGGGTTGGATTTTTTTAGCCAAACCTAAATAGAGTAAAAAATCTACAGCTGGCCCAGAAAATTCTTAGTTGAACATCACATGTCTTTCATCTACCAAAGGGAAAAAATGGTTGGACTTGGGGATTTTGGGATATTTCATAATGTTTCATGCTAATTAAATAAAATTTATATGTTTAATTTTGAAAATACCAAAAATGTTAATTTTCTTTGGTAATAAATTATTTGGTCATTTTAAAATGAGCGCTTGGCCTAAAATATTTGCGCCAATTTTCCTCTTAAAAAGACAAAAATTATTTAATATGTCTGAAACTAAATGAACTAAAATATTGCACACAGAACCAAAATAAATTCAGCATTTTGTTTTGAAAAACAAAATCGTTTTGCTTTCATTTAAACAAAATTTCATTTTCCTGATGCCAGGAGGCAAATAGGTACTGAGTACATTTTATTTCCTGTCAACAACCTTGCATTTGAGAATGACTAAAATATGCAATTTCCTGGCTTATATTTAACATTTTTAGGGATTTTTTTCTCTTATTTTTCTATTGTTCTACTACGAGAGAGAGCACATCTTAAGTTACAGTCCCTTGCATTAGATTTTGAAACACAGGAACCATCCTACTGGGATTCTGTCTTGTTTGATTACACCAGAGGCTACAGGAGCACTTTCTGTTTGAGTATGTAAATAGTTAATGAAAAGCCAGTAGATGGCACTCAAGAATGTGTAGCATTGATCATACCTGAGAGTCAGAAAACTTGCTGTGCTCTACAAATGGTTTTCTCAGCCTTCTCTGCACAGGAGACCTTGAACACCAAAGGAAGCTGAAGGAAACACTGCACTTTGGATCTAACTGTTTGGCCTGTTCTTCTCCATGAACTATGCAAGTCTGGATTTTGTATGTCTAATAAAAAAAAATTGAATTAGCTGTTAAATGCAGTAAAAATAAATGAGAAACCTGTAGTGTTGCTTCGTGTATTTTCTCTGGCCCAGCCTGGTGTTCAGCGTGAGCCTCTGGCAGCTCCCATACGCTTCAACAGTACCTTTTGGTGAGATCTTGGCTCTGCAGGCAGTTCTATTTACACTGTCAAGGCTGTGGTTTAGAAAGAGTGGACCCTCCAAGGCATTCAAAGAACAGGGGTTTTATTCAGGGGGTCAGGGGATCCCCCAGCCTCAGTTCGATGCCTCCAGAGAGACCCTGAACCTTGGGCTGCAGGGCGTTTTTGTTCAGGACAGTTCAAGGGGTGGGTACAGAGTGTATGAACCAATAAAACAATCTAAAAGTTTGAAAGCCTATTCTAGGGCAACCTGAGTCTCTGCTTGGAGATTCCTTCCTATTGGTTCTTTTCCCTGTTCTGTTTCTGGTTTATGTATAACTATTCCCTCTGTCCATCACGGAATTTTTATCTTCAAAGTTCAAAAGGTGTAACCACCGGTTGGCGGAACCCCTTGAGACCACTCCCAAACTTATNGAAGCAACACTGTAGGGAATACTTTCACTTTCTTGTTTTGGCTATATATAGTTCTGGACTTCAGTTGGCTAATCCAAATCACTGCATTTTCTTCAAACAGAGTATGTTCTGATGCTGTTTGATATTTTTCCCAAGTCAGGATTTATTCTTCTAAAATAGGCCTTGCAACATTCCCTTTTAACCCTTTTATTTAAGTAAATAAATTACTTGAGCAATCAGAAGAAAATCTAGGGAAGGGGATTTCTTGCTTTTCTTGGAAATGTCCTCATCACCACCTTGGAGTCTGGGAAGATCTGGCCTCAGATGGAAATGTGGGAATGTAAGGACCACCCTTCCAAATGACCACCATCAAGGTAACAAGAGAGAAACTGTCTGGGGTCAGTGATCTGTGACCTGAATGGCTTCCAGATATGGCTCTGCTGCTCATAACTGGCACAAAGACCTCTCTGATATGGGGATATTTATAAAGATGGGCATATCTGAGTCCAGGTGGGGGCCACAAATATGAGCAGAGGTGCTGAAGCACCTCTCCTGTGAAGACAGGATGAGAGAGTTGGGGTTATTCAGCCTGGAGAAGTGAAGACTCTGGGGGGACATGGTAGCACCTTCCAGTAACTAAAGGTGCCTACAAGAAAGATAGAGAAGGACTTTTTACAAGGGCTTGTAGTGATAGGACAAGGGGGAATGGCTTTAAGCTGAAGGAGTGTAGGTTTAAATTAGACATTAGGAAGAAATTCTTTACTGTGCAGCTGGCAAGATACTGGAACAGGCTGCTCAGGGAAGCTGTGGATACTCCATCCCTGGAGCCATTTCTGGCCAGGCTGGATAGGGCCCTGAGAAAAATGGCCCCTGTCCATGTCAGGAGGATTGGAATTAGAGTATCTTTAAGATCCCTTCCAACCCAAAGCATTCTATGATCATATGAAGTTCCTTGAACATTTATTTAAAACTTATTTTTTAGCTCTCAGGATTGCTCTGCAGGAAACTCTTTTGTTGGTGGGCTCCTGTGAAACTAGCAAGCAAATTTAGCTCAGACTCAGCTGAAAGCTGCATGATTTTGGCCAACCTAGCCGCTTGTCTGAAACATTTCTCTTACCCTTGTATGAGGCATACTTAAGTTGTATTCTGCCAGTTAACATGAATAAAATTAGGAGAAGATAGTCAACAAGTGTGGCTAAGTTAAAACTATCAGGAGGAAAAAAAATCCAGCTGGGACAAGAAAAAGGAGAATCACTTCTAGATTTCTATTTGTGCAACTAACATGAACTGTCCACCCAGATATGAGGGACATTGACTACTCTGCTGTGGTAAAGGGAAGGAAAAGAGTGGAGGATGCAGGAAGGGGAAAAGAAGCGACACAGAGAGAAAAGAAGGAGAAGGTCTGGTGAGTTCAGTTCCCCACAGGGAAATGGGAGAATGTAATCACTGCTAGTGGCCAAGGCAGCCTGCTTTTCCATCCCCACCAGCCCCTGCTCCCTGTCACAGCTCAGCCACCCATGGTGCTTCCCTGCTGGCCCTGGAAAAGCAGCAGACTGGCTGCTTTTTTGCAGGAAAGCAAAACTGAGGCATGGCCATGGGGTGTGGCATCCTTGTCACTCAGATCTGCGAGTCTGACAGCCTGCATGACCTCTGTAGCCACACGGTCATGACTGGGCTAATGGGGGGGATTTTGTAAGGGAGGAAGAAAAATAAATTTCTACCAAATACAAAGGATACAAAGACACTGAGCAATATTTGTGCCATTCTGATAGACCTGAGAGATGAGAAACCTCCTCTGACACTAGCATAACATGAGACCTAAATCAAAGAAAGTAGTGTTGAAACATGGTCTTTTTAGTTTTATGCCTTAGAAAGAACATGCCTTCTTTAGCTTCCAACTTTGCTAAAACCTTTTCCTAACCATCACATGCTAGGTCCTTCCATCTTCTGCAAGCTAAGCAGGCTTCAAGGATCCCTGTCGAGATATTCATGTTCTATCTAGTACTTTGAGTGATGTTCTACTATGTTTTTATGTCTAAAGCTAATTTACTAGGCCTTAGGTCTCTGGGCCTTGTGCTGGCTGACAGCTTCTTAAGGCACTTAGAGTATATTTACTTGAAACTAAACCCTAAACTTCTACTTCATGTTTACTTCATGTTCTACTTAATGTATTTTAATTTCCCTAGAGACTTTCATTCAATCCCTGCATTTTCTCTCTCTCCCTGGGGAGCCCAGGGAGGGATGCATCCCAACAGATCCATACAGTTCTTATGACAGATGTTGCCTTGATCTTCAGCTCTTGCTGTTTTGGTTAGTGTACTTCATACCTGGGTCTTGTTCATGCTCCTCTGCATCTTTTTCCTAAGCTGCTTCATACTTCCTTCCCCTATCTCACTGATGTCAGCCTTTCCCCATTTCCATCATATTCCCTCACTCTCTACCCTGCCCCAACACCTCCTCTGTTGGCAACCAACCTCCTAACTGTGTTTTTGAGAATAAAAGCCTACAGGCAAGGAGTAAGAAAAGGCAGGTTATGAAGGATTACAACCTAATAGGCCCAAAAGGTGCTAAATAACCCCTCTCAGTAGCACAGAAAGTCTGATAAATGGAGCCTTGCAGATGTTTTTAATCCAGCAGTTTTGCCTGTAGAGAACATGTACCGAGGGGTGATTTGGCAATTCTGATATCAAAGAAAGAAAAATGAATGAAAACCAAGTATTAATGGTTTAGCAAATGAAAGCTTAAGCAGCTTTATACCACAATATACTGCACTGTACCACAAAGCAGTGCACCAAGAAGCTTCTTAGCACTAAAACAGAAATAGAAGGGACTTATTCTATTTATAAAGGGAAAAAAATATATATCCTAGAACAGTTTCAGCTGAAAGAGACCCCTAGACTTCCTCTGTTTGGCCCTCCAAAATCACCACCATCACTAAGACTGTTTGCTTCTCTCTAGTCAGAACTACCCTTGCTACAGGAACCTCATGGCAAGTTTCTGCCAACAGTGAGAGCAAGTTTTGGTAAACATCAGGGTTTTTTTGCAAAAAGCCTTGCTGAATGGAGCAGAGGTGCTATCTTAAAGGCCTCTCAGCATACTGACAAAATCAGTTTTATGCGTTCATATTAACAGAGAGATGCGAGATCCTGTCAGAGATTTTTATAGAACTCTGCAAGTTCATGCTGCCTTCTGTACATCTACCTTTCTTAGGGTGTGTTAAAAATACTGAATGAGGAAGATTTTTTCAAACCTATCTGATACCAGAGTGATGTACTAACATTAGGAGCCTCCATGCCTGCAGGAGCTTATCACCCTGGCCCCATCCTGTCCCAGATTTGCCAGCTCCTCACAGAGCTAGGCAGTCTGACATAAAACACAGCTTGAAGGCATTAACTTCTTGCCAACTGGACTAATATATAGAAAGAGTATAGTTATTTGAAAGGTCAAACACTGTAACTACAGCCATATCACATACATTATCTTAATCAAAAAATAAAGAAAAAAAGGTGAGAACTGGAAAATAAAACACAGCAATCTAATATAAAACAGTAGAGGGGCTCTATTGAATACTAAAAAACTGTGGGAAAGTGTCAAATCTAAAATGGACTGCCTGCAGAATAAAACTGTGAAAGAAGCAAAAAATTCAATTTTAACTGAAACAGACCTAAACCCCTTGCATATAATAGCCAGATTTTGTTTCTATAATGACATACAATTTTTACAAATGATTTATCTAATTTTTAAGAGAAAACAGTTTTTACTGTACCATTCATTGCCTGGGTTTGCATTTTTTCCAGTGATACACAAAGTAAATCACACATGGGCTACTATTAAGAGTACACCATTATCCTAACATAAATGGACTCTAAAGAAATGCAACTGGTTTGAAACAAGTAGAAAATCTGATAGAACGTGTGCACTCAAAAGGGCTGAAAGAGATCATGAAGATTTTTCTTACATCTACAAAATTTTTTTCAAATGAAATTTTCTCTTTTCAAGAAGAGGATGCAGATGATAACGAGAGGCTGTAGGTCTTAGGCCAATTTAACACACAACACCCTATTCCTAATGGAATACTTTTTGCAAAAGTGTAAATCATTCCGAAATCTAAATTCAATTAAAAATCAAAAATTTTCCCTACTTATATTTTTTTTATCCTGAAAAGTAACTACATCATAAGGGAAAGTTTTCCAAAAGCAAAAAAGTGTAAAATGAATTATGTTAAGGCCAATCAGAAAGTAAACCTAGAAAAAGTGAGCACAGAGAGAGATGCACATGTATTAACTTACACATGTTCCATCACCTCCTAGCTCCTCTCACTTGAAAATCCATTGACACACTTCAGCAAACTAGCTGGTTTCTTAGTATGAATGTTTCTCCTCAGCTGAGAGGCAGTGATTCCATTTTTTCCTGTGTTTTACAATCCTATCAGGAAAAAAAAAAAAAAAAAAAAAAAAAAAACACCCAAAAATTGAGGGGAAANNNGAAAAAAAAGAACCCACCTAAAATTGGAGGGAATAAGAAACCCAAACAATTTGATCTGCTTGATATTGAGGTCAGATATAGTTTCATACAAAGACTCACCAGGGAGCAGAACACAAAGCTGCTGTACATAAACCTTCCCAAAGAGCAAGAACTACATATTAAAGATTTTTATTAGATGGTGTTTAAAGTGTCCCTAGGCATAATACAAGCTTTTATTTTTTTATGTGTTCAAACAGCATGGTCGTAAGAGAATGAAACTGTAATATGCCACGTGTCAGTAATTCAAAAAAGAAAGCTTGTAAAAATTAACAGTCAGGAAATAATAAGTAGCTGTATATCAAGATTTGCATTATTAAAACAAGAAGGATCTGAACTGCCAGTATATGGTGAATATCACAAAACAAGAAGGAAGAAGGGATTTTGTCATTTGAGCAGCTTACACTTATATGTGCCCCTTTGGCCTCAAAGCTTCAGTGGAGGCAATGATTAGTCTCCAAGATCAATGGAAGGACCACAGTTACTCTCCACAAACTCTTGGGGGTTTTTTGTTTGTTTTTTTGTTTGTTTGGGTTTTTGTTTGTTTGTTTGTTTGTTTTGGTTTGGTTTTGGTTTTTTGTGTGGGTTTTTTGTTTGTTTGTTTTTTGCTTTTGGCAGATTTTGAAGTGTATCCTTAATTGTTGCAAGGCAGTAATAAATTAGTTGACAACAGCTCAGTTGTTTTTACAGACACAAGATATCTTAGAGCCCAAGATTAGCCATGATGCATATTCACTACCTCTGCTAATCCCTCCTCCCAAAGCCCTGATTCAAGATAGTATAGTAAAACACAATGGACTCACAGAATGACAATGTGATCTGATTTTTTTTTTTCTGCAACTCATTCTATACAGGCAGAATCTGATCCCAAGGTGCTTAGAATTCCAATTCGTTTCCACTCTTGTGACCTCAAAGAAACACCAAACATGGAGCCACAATTAAGTGCATTATTTTTTCTTATACTAATGACACCGCAGGCGCTGCAAGGCTGTTCAGAACCTGGTGTTCGGGTTTGATCAGGGGTATGAGGGCTCATGCAGCAAACACTCTTGTTTGCTTGTGTCTTAAAGGAAGAATTCCATGGTAGCAAGGTCAAATGTGATCCCCGAAGGTTGTCATGGCAACTGTATATTGATTCATTACACATCAGAGTTTGTTCTGAAGCCTCTCCAAGGCAGGATATTGTCCTACCATAATTGTGTTTCTCTGCTCTTCACCTTTAGTGTTTTGTGCAATGGATAACTGATTCTGAATGCAAAGAACACTGATGCACACTGATGTGCTAGTTATGCAAGAATAAAAGGAATAGAGAGAGAATAGAGGACCAAAGAAAGAACAAGAAAACCTAAATAAGGCTGAAGGGTACACAATGCACACATCAGGAGGAAGAGGAGAAAAATGGATAAAAAAACGTTCTGATATTGACTGTGTTGCAGTCAATAAATTCACCTTAGAGGGTCTTGAGATTAAATGTGCCTCTTCCTGATATGAACGGAAATAAATGCTGCTATGTCATGGTGAATCCATGATCCCCAAAGCTGGCTACAGAAAACATGAGTGCAATATATGTTCCTTTAAGTTCTGCTGGCAGCAGAAAAGCAGAAAATCTGCAGGCTAAAGGGATAAGTGTACAGAATCATAGAATAATAGAATATAGAATCACAGAATTATTGGGGTTGAAAGGGACCTTAAGAAGACATCCTGTTTCACCTCCCTACAATTGGCAGGGACATCTTCCACTAGACCCCGTTGCTCAAAGTCCCCTCCAACCTGGCCATGAACACTTCCAGGGATGGGATGTCCCTAATCTCTTTGGGCAGCCTGTTCCTGTGTCTCAGCACCCTCAATAAAAAATGCCTTTCTAATGTCTAATCTAAACCCACAATCTTTCAGCTTAAGACCATTTCTCCTTGTTCTGTGCCCTTGTAAAAAGTCCCTCTCTATCTTTCTTGTAGGCTCCTTTTGGTACTGGAAGGCTGCTGTAAGGTCTCTCTGGAGCTCTCTCTTCTCCAGGCTGAACAATGCCAACTCTTGCAGTATCATTATCCTGACCTCACTCACTCTTGATGCAGTATTTAAAGAACTATGGAGTAAGCATTGATTATAGCCACAGATCACCAGCTGCTTTTCCATCTGAAATCCCCATTCAGCTTGATAGTGAAAGGAGCTTGCCCCTTCCATGAGGTCTTGTGCTCTTCATTGAGTCTTACAGGTCTTTTCTGATTGTTTTCTGATAAGCTTTCAGTTCTGCTTTTCATGATGGAAGTTATTAAATGTCCATTACAGACCAGATAACCAAGCATAGCCAGCCACCACCTCTGAACTTTGGTGATTTCCAAAAGCACTATTTTTTTGCACGGAAAAATTAAATGACCTTCAGTGGGCTGGATGCAAACCAGACTTCACATTCTCTATCCAGCAGATACATCACAAAAATAAACCTGGTCCTTCAATCAGTCAGGCAAATCAATCAGCTGATTATTGCCCATCAGCAGAGCAGGAGATTTCAGTTTTAACAAACATTGTGACAAGTTTACTCTTGCCTGGACAGTAACAGATAAATATGTATCTATGACTCCATTCTTACTTCAGTGCAGAGATTACGAAACTGATGTAAAAACTGAGTCATGCAAGTTGTTGACAAACACTGAACACTGTACATTTCTGAACCTCAGGTAAAATGGATATGTGTCAAAAACCAGTTAAATAAGAAATATTAAAATTCTGTTATTTAATCAATGCTCAAAGATTAACCTGGTGTTCTGCTAGTGATAGTCAACAATTCAGTGTTTTATTTCTTCCTCATAGATACACAATAGCAGATATATATGCAAATTTTTCATAAATGCTAAGATTTACTATCAAAAAATCCTATGTTGACCTCTATATGATCAGTGAAGCGTAGTGCCATGTCACAGAGATAAAAATTATGACCAGCTACTACAGCTATGCTTTAATGTTATGCTTCCTCATAAGCCTTTACCCTGAATTTATGCATGGGTTTCATCTCTTATAGTGTCATTAGGTTTGCTGGTTATATTAAGGTTTTTACCATTAGTAAAGGGCAGTAAGATCACCAGCACCTCTGTGTCGAATTTCCCTATTAAATATTTATATTTTTATGCAGTATCATATGAATACAGAGTGAAAATAATCACGTGTTGCCAAAACTTTTGATTTTATTTTGGCAGAGGAATTACATGTTTTCTCTGGGGAAAACAGATATCACTTTTTTTGCTTCTCTCTCATGTCTGCCGACTAAAACTCAACTCCACACCCAAACATATTGCTTTACAATGTTTTATCAGCCCTCAGAAGCAAAGTAGGATCAGTCTTGGTCTATAAAGAAGTGAAAAATATTATATTGCCAAATATATATGGGGAAGAGATCCCCTGACAAACACAAGACATTGGATCTTTATCTGATTTTTAACAGGCTTTGCACAAACTTTTAATTCCTAGGCATTCAATAATGCTGGGTTTAAGCCTCTATTTTATGATTTTGCTTAGCACAGGGAAGTACATATTTGTCCATTATTTTCTGCCTGTAGTGCAGTGCAAGAGTTCATCCTGGGGGAAGTGTGGCAGAGTGCCCTGCCTCTCCACAGAGGAGGAGGAGCACCTGGCCCAGGCTGGACTGGCCATGGGAAGCCTGTGCCCGCCTGTGCTCAGCTCCCATTTCTTGAGCTGGTGAACAATGTGAACGGTATTGATTGTTTGTTGGGAAAGATGAAAGTTTGACAAGAAAGCGTCACAGATATGTATGCTTGGCAGAAAGCACTCTGAATGTGGACCCTGAGGGCAGAATAGAGATGGAAGCAAGTTTCAATATAGAAGAATAAAAAATGTTTAAGTTGGAGATTGCTGAGTTAGTTGTTACTGAACAAAGGTTAAGACGCGTTGGAAGGAAACTTTTATGGCTAAGAACAAAGGATAAATCGTCTACAAACAAAAACACATTTTTACCAAGTAAAGAGAAAAGCCATAGGCAAACAAAAGCATGTTTTTACCAAGTAGGAAAAAAGTCTAAGAATTTTCCACTACAAGAAAACAGAAAAACAACCTTAAGCTTAGAATGTAACATACTAACTCGATGTGATTGGATAGTACTAACCATAATATGGTAATTATTATAGTTGTGATAGGCTATAGGTAAAGGTATTGTGTATGATACTGATTGGTTATTATGTATTAAGATGCTCAGTAAAGAAAACTATATAATGCATTGTAACCAGAACTAATGTGGCTTCAGGTTTTGTCTATAAGCTGATGCTGACAGCTTTAGGCTCGGCTCTGTCACCCACGATCCAGGACTGCTGTAACATCACCTATCAATAAACAGCATTTTCTAAAGACCCTGCCTGTTGTCCCAATATCCTTCATCAACACTATCTTCTACAATTGTTGAAGGAGTCTGTGTGAGCTTTAGTTAGTCTTTCCACCAGAGCAAGCACCATGAGGTCTTGTGTTTGCTCTGCTTGCCCTCTGTCCTCTTCACATCACAGTGACATGACTTTTCAAGCACAAAGGAACATGGAACCAGAACTCCCCTAGTTTATTGATGCTGCCACTCAAATGTCTTCCCCTTATATTTCCTGTGATACCCAATCTTCACAGCTGAAAATCCCACAGGGGCTGGGTAGGGTACCCAGGGTGCATCTCAACCAAAAGCCATTCTCTAAACTCCCCTGGTTAAAGTGCATCAGAGTTTCCAAGAGGCACTGGGTGGGATGACAGCCTGTTAATGGTGTTGGGAGATGGAACCCACATCACACCTTTTACATCTCTCACAGCTGCTGGGGAAAATGGAACATATGGTCTTGCCTAGAGTCCTCCCTGCTAGTGTGGGTTATGGGGGCTCCAGGGGTGCATGTGGAGCCATGATGATTTGACATAAAAACATCAGTAATGTCACACTGACAGACCAAATGCTTTGTCAGTGTGGCAAAGATCTTCACAAGCACAAGCACTTCTTCACAGCCCTCAGCAAGACAGGTCCTATAGGACCAGACAGCAACCTGAAGAGTGATTTTTGGATCACAGCTCCATCTGCATGTCCCTCTCAGTGAGCACACTGCTTTGTATCTCAAGATCTTTGCATTGCTTGGATAGCTTATCTTTTTCAGCAAATTTTTTTTTTTACATTTAAAACAAGACCTTTAAAATTTCTGTAGTTAGTCTTTTGAGATGTATCAGACATCTGTGGAACTGCATTTTTGCAGTGATGAATGAATACAAAATCTTCTCAGAAAGCTGATACACAGACCCTTCTTAATGGTGAAGAGGGCAGAGGGGAAAGATCAATGATGAAAGTGTGAATACCAGCCTAGAGCACGCACCGACAGCTTACAGCTATTTTAAAACTTGTGAGAAAATGCCAAAGAGACAAAACAGTTCAAACCCTTACGTGTTTCTGTGTTTGCAAGTATAGATTATATTCATTTTTTTCCTGTGTTGGTAAATAGCAGAGCATTTTCAAGGCCTGATCCTGCCATCCTCCTACCACTCCTATTTTTCATGTGCACTCACTGGAAGAAGTGTTTCAATAATACAGGAAAAATAAGGAATTTATATGCAAAGGTTAAGGAATCTTTGAAGATGTGATCTCAGGTTATCATATCTTTAAATCATATCATGTCATGGTATCATGTCTTTGAAGATGTGATCTGTATGTTTCAGCCCAAAGGTAACACAGCTGAGGGTCATGGGCTGAAACTTAGGGATCATGTTATGCAGAAGCTGGGTGGCACAGCAAGATATAGAAGGTATGTCTCTCTCTTCTGGAAAAACATGCTCTGAGACATCAGGAAAGAAGCAGAAGTGCAATTAAGTCTTGCTTAATAACAAATTGTATTTCTTAAAGGTACTTTTTTCTTTTTTTTTTAACCAATCTGATCCATAATATTGACCACAATTTAAGTCAGCTCTCCCCAGAGACATCCATCACTCTAGTCTGGTGGCTTTAGCTCGCTGCTACACAAAATAGCCTGTAATTTTATTGCCACTCACACACTGTCACTGAAAGGACCAAAGAACATGTATATGTGAAGGAGGGTGGAAATGAGATTTAGGGGTTATAGTCACTGATCTCAGAGTGCTAGCATTCAGGGTTATGTATGAAACCACTTCAGCATAATTTTAAATGGGGGTTTTATTATTTTTTTTTCCCAGAATATTGACCCAGCAATTAGCACAGATTAAAAAGGGGTCAAAGAAATTGCAGAAAAAGTTGTGTCTCAATTGCCCTAATTCCAGGATGCAATCCAAGCAACCCCTGTTCCATTCTGGGTGTTAATACAGCAACATAAATTTTAGGAATGATAGATGATTAGTAATGAATGATGCCTGCAAGTATCAAACTGTTGTTTTAACCACTCTTTTCTCTGTTCATTTTTTTAAACATGTTTCTGGAATTATCTTTAAACAAATTATGAGAAAGCAGGCTAGTGGTCAATGTAAAAATATTAAAAATGTAAGGCTTTCCCTGTAATGTCCAAAATGCACATTCTTGTTTGGGGGCCAGACGTCTTCCTCAGTACTGTGATTAGCATTTATTACCTCAGAATAAGCTAGGACCATCCGCTCAATACAAACATTTTAGAACACAAAATGCTGCAGAAGTGTTTTATTATAAAACATCTTTTATTATAAAGCATCTTCAGAAATAATTTTTTTCCACTGTGATTATTTTGAGAGTAGCAGAATAAAATGATGAGATAGAATTAATATCTACTGCTGACCATTTGAGCAAAAGGAGAAGCTACAAAAACATTCCTGCAGGATCAAATCTGCTATCACTATCAGGAGTAATATGTGTTTTGGAAATATTCTATCACATCATGGCAGGCAGCGTTAAAGGAGTAAAACTTATTTATCAGAGAAGTTATTTATCAAATTTGATTTAAAAAAACTCCCTCCTACTACAAAATAATCCAAGCTTAGAAACCCATTTCCTCAGTATTCTCTTTCAACACAATGTCATTGTCTTTCACCGAATCACAAATGTACATAGGAAAGAGACCCTACCAGATTCCTTCTTTAGAAGAATAAAGACAATGAATGAAGGTAGTTGCTGTGCTTAAAGAAATTTGCTGACATTTTAACGTCTACATGAATAAAGCCTGGGCAGCTGTAATCAAAAATACTTAGATTTTTCAAATATGAAGGTCAAAAACATAATTAATCTTTTCACTTAGGTTGTACTTTGAATAAAAAGACTACTTATTGTATTTCCAAATTAGGTCCTTGTATAAATGATAGGAAAAGTGCATATAAAGGTGAAAAAATATTGTTTTCTAATTGCAACTATAAGATGCAAGCTCAAGGTGAGGTAATATAAACAGGAGGAAAAAAGAGGGCTGAGATGAGACCATATTTAATAAAACAAGGGGTTATTAAAGTGAAAAGAGAAATAAAAAGTCTTAAATTTGAAACATTGCATTTGATTAATTAAACTGCATCCTGAATTTGCTAATTGGGTGCTTACGTGTTGTTGTGGGACAATGACAGATGGCATTGCACTGATGGCAATTAATCCTAGTAGCACTTTTAAAATAAAGCATTAAACTATCTGGTTATCCTTATTTCTGCAGTCAAGCCTCTGAAAAACTAAGATAGAAATAGCTATGAGCCTCATTATGAGGAAGAAAAAAGTGATGAGTATACAAGTAGTTCTAAAGAGCATTTATTTGCAATTTAGAATATAATGCCTTTCAAATAAAGATATTTTTTGGAATTAACTGACAATGTCACCCTTTTTAATTAACACCTATGGTAGGGATAGAAATACACTCCTGAGTTTACATCTTTTTATTGTATCCTGTACAAAGGAAAGACATGAAATAGAAATACTTGAAACTGAAAAGTCAATAAGGAAACTACATTTCTACTGGGTTTTTTTTCTCTATTTTTAGTATCATTCATATCTATTTTTAATATCATCTATGCAGGAGAATTTGTCCTTTTGGACTGACAGTGGTGTAAAATACTAAACTTTGCTACTCTGAGTTCCCAGGTAATTTGCGTGAATACCAAAGCATGAAATATGTGTTTGTTTACCCTACTGAAAAAATCTTCGTGAGAACTTTGCTAAAGCCTCACTGAACTCTTCCATGAGAGAGAAATTAATACTCATTGTGATTTAGGTCACTTAAAAATAGACACAAGGAAGGTCAAGGTTCAGTCTTATACATGCTGACTCACTGGTTTTTTCTCACTTTGTAGTGTAAATTGTTGCAAAGTCCATGTGGTTGACTTCCACCACTGCAAGTCACATATGAAAACAAATCTACACATTGTCATCACCAGAAAAAACATTTTGCTAAGATTACTTTACACATTTATCACATTTATGCACCCCCTCTTTTTTTTTTTTTTTTTTTT
>VWYO01023164.1:10619-60488 GCA_013400275.1 Rhadina sibilatrix
TCCTATGTATGTTCATATGCATTCTGAAAAATCCTTTTAGGAGGAGAATATAAATTTTTGAAAAATTATAACCCAATTGTAAATAACAACAACATCATCAATAATAATAATAATAATAATAATAATAATAATAATAATAATAATAATGAATGCCATTTTGGTTTAAGGGAGTGTTGATTTAAGGGGTGATTTGGTAGCAGTGATTCCCATTGTCAGTTAGCAGCACCTAGATCTGGTCCACTGAGGCTGCAGAGGCAGCTGTAGACAGGTGTCCTACCCTTCTCCATGCTCATCAGTGGGCTATGGCTATTGTCTCAGCCAGAGACATTGTCAGCCCCTAGGAAAACCAGAGATCAAATGTAGAGGTCATTAGCTAGCACCTTTTGGTCTTGCTATAATAATATCCCGATTGCATACACGGCAATTTACATAGCATTACCCATTATGCTTTGTGCTGCAATTTTGCTTTTGGAGGTCACTCTAACTTGATTAACTCTCTCTTAAGAGTGCCCTTCCAAAGCGTCAAAGCCCTGCTTTTAAACATTTAGCTCTATTCTTTGTTGGCAGTTTCTTTGGAACTAAGGTGCTGTGTGGAATTGTACTGGGAGTCCTGAAAATATAACCATAAAAAAGTCTGTAAGGCAAGACCCAAACTCTTCGACAACAAAACATCCAATTAAAGCCAGCTAGGTGGCCTTGGTAGGCTTACAGCCATTCTGAATTTGCAAACCTCAGTAGATATTTATAATTGCTTTTTCTGTATTATTCATTTCTTTTATCTGTAATTAGATACACAGACTATCTGCCTCTCTTGTTCATTTTCTTCAGCATTAGCTGTTCACAGTGGATGTTCCTTCCACTAGGTACTTGTCAGAATTTTGGATTCCATACCCATTATCAAGATTGATAGCAGTTATCAAACCTCAAAATACGCATGTGTTTTTTAAATATTAGCTGTCACAGTGTGATAAGTTGTGCTGTATTGTATGTTGCATAGTGTAGCACAGAGCCCAGTGGGGCTCAGTTTTAAAGAACAACATACTGAACTTGATGGCAAGAGCACAGAAGCAGCATAAACACACAGAGACACACAGGTACACATTCACAACTGGTTTTCAATATTTGATGGAAATCTATAAAAAGAGTCCAACGTTCTTATCTTTTGTTTCCTAACATAGTTACATGAGTAAAATGAAAATTTTGGATTTACATCTGATAGATTAAATATAATTTGTTGTAAATGTTAAATAATTGGTTAAACAGAACATGCATAAAGGTTAAAATATTGCAGAGAAATGCAAAATACAGGAAAGAGCAAGTGCAAATTGACTGGTATTATATAGGAGGGAGTGGGTAATCACGGTCTGTTATGCATTTTACTGGGTAGCGGTATACC
Source organism: Rhadina sibilatrix (assembly GCA_013400275.1). Taxonomy (NCBI): domain Eukaryota; kingdom Metazoa; phylum Chordata; class Aves; order Passeriformes; family Phylloscopidae; genus Rhadina; species Rhadina sibilatrix. Next base: position 12,016 of record VWYO01023164.1, read on the forward strand.
AAAGCATTAGGAGATGTCTGGAAAATGTGATCCATAACACGCATCTACTGAATCACTGTGAAATCCTTTTTATTTTGGAATTTTAAATAATTCCTTTCTTCTCAGGATAACTTATAATCCTTTAAAAAAAAAGCAATCGTGAGACTTTTATTTCACTTTTTTTTTTTAATTTAGCAGCAAAAATGAGTGTTGTTAGTGCTTTAGAGGCAACATACATATGTGCATCTGTATGCACATAACAGCATCTTTGTAGCCCATGAGTCCCGTCTTTCTTTTACACTCCTAAATAATCTCAAAACATTTTACACATTCTTTTCTGCGTAAATTTGCATATTAATACGGTCTAATTGGCTACTTTTGTAGCCTTTAATGTTATCTGCAGTATTCAGATATCTTTAATAAAGAAGCTGTAGAACAGTTTTTGGCTCTTTAATGGGCTCTTTAAAAGTATATAATTATCCCTTTGTGCATAGAAACTAACAGAAACACTCTTATACTGACAGAGGATTGCCACTATTATTTATTTTTTATTTATTTAAAAGGTAGTGGTGAAGACTTCCCTTCTAGTGAGCTAAAATGTGGTATTTTAATTAAGTGGAAAACTTGAAAAGGGAAGCTTTTTGCAGAGGGGGCTCAATTGCTTCTTACAACCTTTCTGAAAAGGGCAGAGTGTTAAAACAAACCTCCCACTTTTATTTTCAAAAGGAAAAAAAATCAGAAGCTAAAGATAATCTCTCCATTAGTATTATTAAAAGTGTTCTGCTTTCTTCACATGCTTTAGAAGCAGACAGACTTGTCATGAGCATCACATTTGCAAGCACTGTCACAGCTACTGAAGGCTCTGGTAAAAGCACAGAAGTGCGTTAACAGTAACTGCAAGCAGCCTTTGGGGAACAATAGGCTTACCTATACTGTGCCCAGCTATTCAAAAAAACAAGTTGCTTTATTATACTCCATACTCGCTTTAGTGCTCATATAGTGCTTGACCCAGCCTCATTTTTTGAAGTACTGTCACTAGTTCTAAACACCTTTTTTGTTCCCTTTGGGTTAGCTAATTTGGCTGTTACAGCATTCACCAAAATAACACTGAATCCAGTATATAACATCTGATATGTTTACTCTGCGAGAGAGAGAAATCTTCCTTCAAAGTTTCTTCCGTATTTTTTCTGTGCACACACATTTGATCATTTGCCTTCTAAAAGAAAGGAAGGAAGAAAGAATGATCTAAAATTTATTTAATTATCTTGACAAATACATGTGGAAAATAATTATATATAAAAAGTCTTTAGTATTAAGACAATAGGAAAAAAGTAACTCAAGATTTTCAGAACAACTGTAATAGTATCATTAGTGCCATAAAACTTCTCAAGCATGTCAGAATCTCTCAGCAAGAACAATGTGGGCCACTGCTTGAAAAGCCTTATCTAACTAGGGAGTAATTTCTGTTTGGATTTCACTGTGTTGTTCTGGCAATTAATCTGCTGCATGTTGGTTACATTGTTGAATAAAAGTATGTTTTAACTTGCTGGGGGGATGCCATAGAGTGATGTAAAGTGGGCTAAATTTGCATGACCATACTTTGTCTGCTGTAGTAAAGCCGTGGCTGCAGTATAATCAAGGCAAATCAGTAACCAGCTAGGATAGTGTTTTCAGATCTTTTTTTCTGTAGGTCAAGTAAGTCCCTAACTGACACACTTTTATAGGATTAGGCAAGATCTAACCAGGTTTGGCATCTAATCTGTTTTAGACAGTGGTTCATTTTTTCCATCATTTCTATCCATAGGGAGGCAAGGTCACACAATATGTAGACAGAATAGACTGTACTTCTGCATGAAAAATAAAACCAGGGTAACACGGGCCATTTTGAAAGAGTCTGAAACTGTATTCCATTTCAAGCATTGTGAAAAAAATTCAGTCTATTGCCAAATGGTGAAATAGACTTTCTGACAGCAAAAACTTACATGCAGGTCTTGGTAGGTGGCATAGCAATCCAAAAATTCCGTAGTATTTTAAGCATTTTTGACTTGCTGGAGCATAGAAATGACAGTCATCGCTTCTGTTTCTTTAAAAAAGAAAAAATCTCCGGGTCTTTAAAAAGCAAGAATCTAAAACTAGCTTAGCTCATATATATTTCAGGTGACCAAATAGCTGAACCAATGTGCTTCAGGTGACCAATAACCAAAAGGTGAAAACATCACAAATTGATAAAAAATATGTCTGTGAACATGCTGCCTAATTCTTATTTCTCAGCAATAAAAGTAGATGCAGAAGTATCTAGTCCAGTAACAGAAGTAAAATACATTCAATTATTTTATTTTATTTTGAAGATATTCTGTTAAATGAATTCTTACCCACAAAAAAAACAAAATCAAAAAAATTAAAAAAAGGGCTTTTTCAGGATCCCCATCAACTCTTCAATTACAATAAAAGCAATTATTGTTTAAGGCAGGTTTTATATAACATAGAAGAATTAAGATTTCCTCACTAGTTATCCACAACTGAATCTTTCCTTAAATGACACCTGAATCCGTGTCTTGGCAGGAATATTGAAAAAGTCACAACATTTTTCTGTTCATTATAGTAACTTACACTTATCAAAAAGGCCAGACAAACACCTAAGCATCCAGAGCCACTGATCAAAACCAGCTTTTTACCCAAAGAAGGTATTTTTTAGATGTGCAGAACAGAAGTGAAACAATATGCCAATCCATTTTCTGCCTCCCCTCAAAAACAATCCATATAAATTATATGGAATAAAATTGCTGATATTGTGTGATCACGTACTTTTATACGAAAAAATCTGAGATTTAATATGTTGGAATTTTGTATTTCCTCTTGCCATGGCCACTGGAGAATGTGGCTCCCTCCAGCTCACTGCTGTGAGTTACTTATGGAAAATAAAGTGCAAAGAATGCAATTCTCCCTCTCACATGCTACACCTGGCTTGTGGATAAAGATAACGGGCTCAATGTCCCTGTTGCTTCCAGTTCTTCTTTTCTTCAGATGGCTTAATTCATCACAAGCAAGTAAAGCAATAAAATATATGGGAGAAGCAAGTGCAGCAGCATGAACATAAAAATGTGTCTTTTATATATTCAAATTCATATCCAGTTGTAGGAAATATTCATGACTAATATTAAACTAAGCCCAGAATTAGGCAAAATGCAACAGACATATATTGAAGTGAGCATTTTATTATGTGCTATGTCAGTCAGATTAAAGAAAAGAGTGCATGACACCGACAGGATATTGCATGTATATCAAGCAATCTATTTATATATGACAGGGAGGGTTTGATTTCTGGAAGGAGTGACAACCCAGTGAAATAACTGCTCGCCTTCAAAATTGCTATAGTCTAAATGTATACCCTTTAGAATACGATTTTAAATTACAATTAACAAAATGTAGATAAATATATTTGAGAATCAATTCTGACATACAGAATCAAGAAAGAAGAAATAATCTCTAAAGATAGAAGAGGTTTCTGAGTGCCATCAGCAGCCTGACTCTAAAAAACTGTATGACGGAAGCACAAGATATTTCTCTGAGAATCCCAGAGAAGGTAATTTAATAAAAGGCCTGATTTGTTTGATGTCAAAAAGGCCTTGAAATAGAAATGGGGGTGGGAAGTTACTTTTTTTTTTTTTTTTTTCTGACAAAGCCAACATGTAAATTTCAAAAGTGGATCTACTGTGATTAACAATATCCGATCAAGGTTTGTAACAAAAAGTGGAGTGTCTCGTGCTTCAGTGCTGTTCTAGGCAAATTAAAGCTTTTTTTTTATTGCTTCAGTGGTTTTGGTCAGTTGCTTCCTGCTCTGGTGTAACATTGAGTAAATATCTGCAAAAACAGAAACTTTGATGCTAGGAGGGAGATAATCACTGCACCATTTTTAAGTAGCCCTTTTTCTCCTTCCTGGGAGAAAAAAAAAATCAAAATAACACAAAACCCCATAAAGAACTAAAGCTGAACCCACTAACTTCATTACCTGCAAAGATAAAGTGCATTGAAACAGAAATTCTTTGAGTTCACAATCATTACACTTGGATGCTTATATAAGACAGCAGGATAAAGGAAGGAAAGAACTATCAAGGGTCAATTTACTTTATTTCTTTTTCTAGAATAATAATTTGCATGACTCTTACATGTTTCCAGGGTTATCTGGGCAGAACACATACAGCCCATCTGACACACCGTCTATAAAGTCAGCTTGTGTGAGAAAAGCAGATATTCCATTTGAGACACATCAACCAGCATTCTAAACAGTAATGACAATCACTGTAGTCAAATCTCTTGCACTTATTTCCATGAGGTTTCAGCAATATCCATTTGGTGCATTTGGGGGAGCTATAGGACAGATGCAATCACATATGGCTTTACACATCAATAATTTCAAACTGTATTTTCTCATAACCTTTCCTTCTTTGTTCAAAAGGGGACTTCCATTTTTAAATTGTAATCTATGACTTTTGAAACGGATGTTAAAGTGTCTTACCGACAAATTCTTCTGGTTGATTTTCTTCTCTCTTTCTTCTTCTCCTTCTTGCTGTTTTGAAAAGCCATCATGGTAGCATTATGTGAAGGTGAAAGGTACTAGACTGTAAGGCAACAATTAAGCTCCCATTTTTTAGTAGGATTGCTATGGGGATTATGTATTTAGGAGATTCTAATCGAAGTTGCACACTGATGTTAAAATTCAGCATATATTAGCTACTTATAACCAGAGATTAAACCATTTCCATAACACACTGCTAACATCTTAGTCTGAATATTTTCTACTTCCAAATCTCACTCTACATTAAGCTTGATTACTTGTGGCTTCATAATGCATTTGCTAATATCATCTTAATCCTTCAGTGGCATTATGCAGTATAACAATGAATAACGACCCAGATACAGGAGCTGCTGTATCACAAGATCCAAGGAAGATTTACTGCGAGGAAGCAAAATTATCTGAGGTTGTCATGTTTAAATAATAATTATTAACATGGGCTATGAAAAGCCTGGTCTATGACTGGTTAAAAGCTGCTAAGAGCCAGGGTGATCTTTACTTTTTAATCTCCAGCTTGAACTTCTGCTAAAAGCAGGTGCTTCCTGTACCAGACCTTACCCTGAGCACCACCATGGCTGCAGATTTATATGTTCTTGCACCCTAAACTAAAATTAAAGCAGTTTCTTAGAAACACTTAAAAATGAAAGTATATGATTAAACAACCTTTTTGTGATACAAAAGGTGCATTTTGAAAATGTCAATTCTTTTTTATTTTTGTTGAAAAAATACAGTGCATTTCTGATTGAAACTAAAATGGCTTTTTGATTAAAATTTCACTATCATGCATCAGCTGCTTGGATAGGGAAACCAAGGCCACATAAAGGGAATACGGTTTAACTATACTCAAGAATCAGAACACTTTTTCAGCTGGACATAATATCCTCCTCTACTGCCTATCCTCAACTGTTGTGTAGAGTTCACATTTGTAGCACTCCATTGCAGAAGTAGCTATATTTAATTTCATTTAACTAATTCTTCTCTCTACGTAGAAAAATGGGTCTTTTGGAATGAACAGCTTGATACGGGTATAACATTCACTAAGACATTTTCATTCTTATCAGAGCTTGGAAAGTTTCAGAATGCAGTATGAAAATTTTGGATTTGAGGGAATCAATTTTTTTTTCTTAGTTCTGTTAGGAAATCAAGCTTGAGATCCTCTCACAGATGCCTAGGAGGTAACAGAATCATAGAATTATTAGGGTTGGAAAGGACTTCTGGAGATCTAGTCCAGCTCCTCTGCCAAGGCATATAGAGCAGATAAACAGGAACTCATCCAGGTGGGTTTTCAATGTCTCCAGAGAAGGAGACTCCATGACCTCCCTGGACAGCCTGTTCCCTGCTCTCTGCCTCCCTCTGTGTAAAGTTCATCTTCATGTTTAGGTGGAACTTTTTGTGTTTTAATTTACAGCCATTACTCTTCTTCCTATCACTGACACTACCTAAAACACACTGGCACCATCCTCTTGACATCCACCTTTGACATCCACCACACCCATCTCTCCTCAACAGAGCTCAGACCTCTCATTACCGTTGTGGCCTCTGCCAGACCCTCTCCAGTAGCTCCTTGTCCTTCTTGTACTGAGGAGCCCAGAAGTGGCCACAGCACTCAGGGATGTGGCCTAGCTAGGGCTGAGCAGAGGGGAAGGATCTCCTCCCTTGCCCTTGCCCTGCCTGTCCTTCCTGAGGCACCCCAGGATACCACTGGCCCTCCTGGGCACAAGAATACTCTGCCAGCTGATGGTTAACTTGTCATCCAAGACTCTCAGGCCCTTCTCCACAGAGCTGCTCTCTGGTAGGTCAGCCCCCAACCAGGTCGTCGATAAACAAGCTCAATAGGGCTGGACCCACCACTGATCCCTGAGGAGCACCACTGACTACAGACCTCCAAGAGGATTCTGCTTTGCTGATCATGACACTCTGAGCTCTGCCAGTTCTTGATCCACCTCACTGTCTGACCCATGTTTCCTGAGCTTACCTAGAAGTTTTTTATGGGAGATTGTCAAAAGCTTTGCTCAAGTTGAAGGAGACAACATCCACTACTCCCCCTTGTCTATCCATCCTGCCATATCATTGTAGAAGGCCATCAGATTGGTCAAGCATGTCCATTCCTTCATGAACCAGTGCTGACTAGTTCTGGTGACCTTCCTTTTTTGTACATGCTTGATGATGACCTCCAGAATGATCTGTTCCATTACCTTTCCAGGGATGGATATGAGGCTGACTTGCCAATAGTTTCCTGGGGCCTCATTCTGAACTTTTTGGAAGATGGGAGTAACATTGTCCTTCCTCCAGTCAACAGGCATCTCTCCCATTCTTGATGATTTTTCAAAGATGATAGTGTGGCTTAGCAACAGTATCTGCCAACTCCCTCAGCACTTCTGGGTAAATCTCATCAGGGCTCATGGATTTATGGGTTTTAAGTCTGTCTAGCTGATGTCTAACCAAATTCTCTATGACCAAAGGGAAGTCTTCCTTTCTTCCTCTTCTCTTGCCTCAGAGGTCTCAGACGCCTGAAAGTCATCCTCAGCAGTACAGACTGAGGCAAAGAAAGCATTCAGTAATTCCATCTTCTCTGTGTCTTCTGTCACCAGGACACCCATCTAATTCAGCATCAGCCCTCCATTTTCCATAATCTTAGTTTTGCTGCTGATGTACTTGTAGAAGCCCTTCTTGTTGTCCTTGTTGTTGGTTTATTAATATGATGTCCAGCAACACATCTCTCCTTGTTGGTTCTTTCATCACTTACACCAAAAGGTCTGCAGGAACTTCCTGGACTGTGTGTGCTGGGCTGTGTTGTCTCTCCAACAAATATTGGTTGGAGTCCTCCAGGAGAACCGGGGCCTGTGACCGTGATGCTATTTCCAGCTGTCCAGGGAAAGTTTCACCAACTTCTTCCTCCTGATTAGGTGGCCTCTAGTAAACAGTTACACCACTGTCACACATAAGCCTGTCCCTTAATCTCTCGACTTCTTGGTTGAGAGAAGATACATTCTTTCTGGGTGGGGTTTTTATTTTCCAGTTGCTCTCACAGCACTCTCCCTGCATACCCTACCTTCACTGCCATTTGTAGGGCATGTCTGGATGTTTTCAGGAGCTTATCAATTGCCCCTCTGAGCATGAAGGCAAGCATCAGTGTTTTGAGCTGCAGCTGTTGCTTTGTTAAGAAAGACCAGCACAGGTTTCAACAGGCACAAGAAGGACACTCAGAAGTTTAATATTATGCCAAATAAATTGGGCAAAATTATGTACAGACTGTGTCTTTGAAGCAGTGGTGTAGATGAACCATTGGAGGGATAGCAGGGCTCCAGTCCTTTCCACATCTCTGCCCTCCCTTAAGATGCAGGATATAGCAAACATAACAAGCTTTCTGTCTCCTCTAAAAAGAATGATGCATAGGTATTGTGCATATGATGCTGAGTCCCTAACATAAAGGGAAATTCTGTTGCAGTCCAGACTCTCAGGTAGCTGATGACTAAAAAGCAGATTATAGTCTTAGTCATTCTCTGCCTCAATTTATCTATTCATGTAATTTGTAAAAAAAGGAATGGACTGTGATTGTTCCATGGACCAAGTAGTTATTTTCTTTGATGGCACTTTGACCAAGAAGAGTGCAGGGACAACAAAAGACACAGGGGAATTTTATCTATTCCACTTTTTAAAAATTCTGGGAAGGAAGTTATTTCAGGTTCCTTTGTTTCTCTGCATGCCTGACTGTACACAGGGAGAGGAAAGAATAAGCCTGGTCTACTTTGTTTCTACCAAGGGACTGTGGCTACTTACAACTGAATTCAACTTCTGTCTGCTTCCTAGCAGAGGACCTTCTTTTCTTTTGTGCCTCCCCTTCCTCCCCTTCTCCCAGATGATTTTTCCATTATTATTGGATTCTTTGATTTTCCTGTCTGTGGGAAATGAGCTTGTGCAAAGAGTGCACTGTAAGGGTTTGATAGTACTTCTAAGTCAGTGATAGCATTTTAATGTCTTGTTTTTGCTGGCTATTGAGTTTGGCAGCCTTAAACAGTAAAGAGGGAGGAAAGAGACTCTAGACAGCCTGCTATCCTTCCGGATTCCTACCATCAGCTGTTCTGTCTGATGATGTATTTACTCCCAGTTTCTTGATAAGTAACATTTTACGTGAACAGTGGAAAAGAAGGTACACTTAAGAGTTTGAATCCTTCAGATGAGAAATTAATGCCCAACTCTGATTCCACTGAAGTTAGACACAGCAAATGCATAAATGAGTGGATGAATAAATAAATACAGATAGTAGTGGATTCAGGATTGATCTCTGAAGTATGAAACAACATCATCTCACGGGAGGAGAAGATCTGTCAGATCTCATACTGTAGACATCTGACAACTAAGACGTTCCCAGGGCCATGCCATGGCTCAGGGCCAGGCACAGCTGATGGGTTCACCAGCTGGTTGCATCTGACACCCAGAGCTCTGCTAGTGCTGCAGCATTTGGAGCTCTTTGAATTTGAGCTCTTCCTAGATACAGCCTGAAACTGTAGCCTTGCCTTTGTTCCCAAGACTACCTCCCACCATACAGCCCCTATCCCATAACTTCTTCCCTTCTCATGTCACATGTCCGAAATATGGAGACTTAAACACTGGGTTAAGAAACAGAAAGGCCTGGAAATGCAACTAAAGTCTCAAAGCTCTGCTATTATTCCATTTTGAGAGGATTTCATGGGAAGAATTCTAAGAAACGTAGTTCCATCTTTGCCTATGAACTAATTCTAAAGACTTTATCACAATCTTGAAAGATACTTTCCCTATATGCCCAAGCTTTTTGGGCAATAGACATCCTTTTATACATTAAAAGTCCATTTATAGAATCCATTTCATGTTTTCATTATTGAGTGCTTATACTACTGTGTAGATCAGTGAAAAAGAGTCCTCTAGTGTAATTTATAGGAAAAGTATACAGTAAGCTGATTCACTTGAGTGTTTTACTTGTTAACTAGAACAGGGTAATGGTAAACATTAACTGGAATATATAGGCCATGTACATTAAAAGGTAAATTATTTTTATAATATATTACCTTATTCTCTGCATTGCACATAAGGAAATCTAGACTGTGAGAGTAGTGAAATTTGCTTTACAGTTAACTATTTTATCTGAGTAGTTGTGATAAAAACTGGAGCACATTAGACTGTATGCAGACATTAATACCTGAAAAGCACAAATTTCTTGTAGACACATCTGTTAATTCACACAAAACAGAAGGTGTCTGGATTCTGCAACTGTGGAAGAAATTAACCTATCTGTGGATCAGGCTCTCTCTTATACAGTGACAATAAAAATGACAAAATAATGAGTAGAAAATTAAGAGGAAAAAATAGATCTGTCGTTGTTGGACACAAAAGAAAGACGCAAGTCTTGTCAGAAGGCTGATGCTCCCCAAAAGGGGCAGTTTATTCTGGAAACCTATTTTTATACCTTTCTACAATGTGCCCACCTAAGAGGTGGGATCCTTTGACCATTGGTCACACCAAGGGTAAACAAGTGAAATCCCTCCTTAGGAGAGAAACGTGAAAAAGATAGTTTAGAAAAACATGTCCTTGTTTACCAGTTTTCGTCCCTCGGAAAGAACTTCAGAAAACCAAAACATGACAGGCAGTGACTACATAGATCCTAAGGTCTGGATTCAAAATTAATAGTAAAACAATATTTTTTTCAGAGAAAGAGGATGTAGTCAATGAGTTAATATATGACACTGTAAAAACCTGATTTGTCAGCCTTTAATAGTGATTTCTTGGTATTTGGGGGAAAAAAAGTACAAATCTTTAGCACTTTATTCCAAGGTTGTTTTCTTGAGCAATTGCTCCCCAGATCTCTTATAAAAACCTAAACAAGGGAACATTTTGCTTACATCTGCTGTGCCAAAGAAGAAGCCTCTTTTATAGACAAAACTTAAAGGAACTACATGCTTTTTATGAACGATGTTTAACTTATTCAACTTTATCTAAAATAAATGCAGATATAAAGGGTTCACAGAACAGAAGCTGAAGTAAATAATATCACAGTTTTCCCCTTCAAAATTAATTAAGCTCCCGATATAAGTATAAATTCAAACAAAGCAACTTTCTATAGTACCTTCTCTTTTAACCTCTTCTCTCTCTGATATTATTATATCCTATGTTATCCTATTTGGCATCTCTGTTGGCTATAATACCTCAGGTTTTTCCCATACCCATCAGCAGGCCTGACATATGCACAATTCTGCTGTATGACCCTCCTTGACCCCAGTCAGTTGGCTACTTTCCCATTCTTCTTTGTAAGATAGACTGCTCCCTCAAGTCTTTCTAAGTGTAGTTGATCATCAGTTCTTAACCATCAGGAGCCTCAGAAAAATGTGTTAAAGTAAAAGGCAAACTAACTATGACTTTTGTGATTTGATAATTGACACACTTTTAAATTAAAATAAGATTAAAAATGTTCTTAACTGTACTAATTTTTCCTCCAGAAAGGAATTACCTTGAACAAAATATTTAAATTCAACTTGTAAATTAGGCATTATGAAGGACTCTTTAAAATATGTACAATGCAGTTAGTATGAAAGCTTCTTTTCAAATTTATATAAAGAATCTGCCAGAAATGTGTGGTTATAACCTCATTTACAGGAGCACATTTATACACACCTATTATGAATGTCAGAACCACTGTGTTCAAGTTTCTGATCCCCTTTCTCTTCCCACAGACCTGGTTAGGTTAGCTCTACAGCAAAACAGAATAAATCAGATGGCATTTTCACCCTTATCACTCTTGGAGAAAGTTTACTGTAACGTAGTTCATATTTCTATCTCATGCTGGAAAATTTTCAAACTTTCAATTACTTCTTTGTTCTGCTTTTACCTAACCCCAGAACCTGAGATGATTTTAGGAAAACTTTTGAGTGGAATTTTGATTAGACAGTTTCAACATATTTATAAGGGCATAGTCCTTTTCCATATGGACAGATAACTCATCCTTATGATGTAAGGATAGAGTATTTTTTCTTTTCTAAATGAGTACTCAGCAGCCTAAAACTGGAAATTATGAAACACAATTTATGTGCTGATTCTTTAGCTATCCAGAATGATTCCTGTTAACAATCTCTCTGCATTTTCATTTTCTCTGTGTTAGGATTAATTTCAGGCTCAAATATTTGGTTTTGTTTCATGAGCGTATGATAGACGGAGGTAATCCTCCTAATCTCTGTTTTTAGTATCATGACTACTGATAAGCAAACCTTTAGCATTAGCTACACAAAAAGACATATTTGTGTACTGGAAACCCTGGGCTGCTCTTTAATTTCCTGTGTTAATATTACTGTTTCTGTTAGTTAAGGCATAGCACCTCCTTAATGAGGATTTTGGGACTGCAAAAAATCTTTAACTTATCTGCTCTCAGATTTCTACCCAGTTGCCCTCATAGAAAATATGATAACTTCTCCCCGATTACAGCTTGTTTCAAAACACTCAAGATAAACAGATGGAGAACATTAGTTATTTTTACTATTTAAAATCTGTGTCTTAATTCCAGTTTTGAGGTGGGTGGCATCAGATTCCAATTATTGATTCCAGTTTGATTAGAACATTTCTCTCCCTAATTAATAGGTACGCTATCACCTGGCTTTTGGTGCCCAGGATTGTAATTATTTAGCTAATCATGTCAGGCCCTCATATCCTTTTTGATAAGAGCTCTTTTGGCATCTGCTTCTTCAAGTCAGAAACTTAACACCCTCCTGATTGCCAAGAAAATATGATCTACATTCTTTTTGCCAAACAATTCAAACAACAAAGGTGTATTTTACTCAGATGTCAAAATTTCTCCTTAGAACTTCCATTTTGCCATATGTATAGATAGACTTTAAATTCTGAGGGGAAACATAACAAAATGATTATTGTTGTAAAATTTTAAGGAATACTCTAATGTCAGATGTGGGAACAACTTCAGAAAGCAGATTGAGGAAGTTTTGTAAGAGTACGAGATGTTACTACCTTGTTTTTACTTTTCTATCAGGACATACATGTATGTTTATCAAAATATGAATACTGATGCCTTATTCTATATTTAGTCTTGAAAGGAAGAATCAATACCTGCGAGGTGAAACTAAATATTGGAAATTTTGCTCAGTTAAGTATGATCATTTAGTCATTAAAGCAGCAAATGTGAAAAGACAATGTTCAGGAAATTAAGCTTGAGAGATGTCTTGAGAGCACAGTGAAAAGAGATTCTTTCATAGTAAAGCTATTACAATTCAATAAATCCATCATTATTTGGGGGATTGGGTCATTAAAAGAATTATCAAGATTTCTATTTTGAGGAGTCTGTAAAAGGAAAGTGTAAAAGTAGACTGGATATCAACAAATCGCAAAGAAGTGCATGTTAAAGTAGTGAAGTAGGGATCTTGCTTTTGTTCATGTCAATACAGTGCACAGCACAGAAAATTCTTGAGCCAAGAAAATATAATTATCAGTAAGTACCAGGGATCTGTACTACACTTGTAAGACATTTTCTGGGCAGGGTATGGTTAGTGATTCAGATTGTTTGGCCTTTACAACTGCTTCTCCCTTAGGTCCTGGAAATTTAGGAGGATTAGCTAAGGTGAGAGAGCACTGAAAGAAGCATGGGTCCTATTCATAGGCCCTATTCATATTCATAAAGGAGCTTTGCCAAACTTTTTAGTCAACTGCATGTCTCAGTTCCCCATCTGAAAAATGGGGTCAGTGGTTCTCTGTCTGACTGGTTGCAAGGATAAAATCTAAGGAGGTTCTCAGCCCCTAAGATGCTCAGACACAATAATGGTTAGTAAGTATCAGAACAGTTTTGGTTACTAGCTAAGAGTAAATGATGAATCTAGTTCAACTTTTTTGCAGATTATGAAAAATTCCTTTCATGACTATTATACAGAAAGACAAAATGGGAGGGTAGCATGGACAGAATATTTTTTTAAGTGAGTGTTTCCCCCAAAGTTCTTGCTTGTTCCAGTGTGAAGTATTAAGTTCAAGCCAGTTCTGTAAGACATACACAGATGGAAGTAAAATGTTAAATGTTTCAGCCAGCAGGCTTGAAAGCTTTTGACCAAAACATTGTATTTCTTTACTTCCAGCTGTGCGTGTCTAATAACATATTTCATGATGTTTAAATACCAACTGCATCACTTTACTCCTTGATATTGAGTGCAAGAAAAATGACTTAATTTGTTGATGAGCAGCGTGTTACAGGCTGGCAGTAATGTCAGTGGTGATTTTACTGGCTCAGTACTCCTACCCCTGCTGCACAATCCTTCCCCCCTCTCTGAACTTGGATGCTTATAGCCCATAGCACACCACTGTCTGTGTTCCCTGGTTCAGGGTTTCATTTCACTAGATCATAAGCTACTAACACAACCTTGTCATTGCAATTTGTCACACTTTTTTGTGTGCTCTATATCTGACTGAATTCTCATCTCCCCAGCCCATAGGCTACTAGTCTGGAACAAATCTCTAAAACATAATGGAAAAGGATGAAAAAAACACCCAAACCTAAAAAAAGAGGCCCAGTTGACACCTCTACTCCTGACAGAAGCAGACACATAATCATGGGCAATTGTTGTTTCTGCTGGCTCTCTCTGTTGTATCAGATCTGCCAACACTGGCTGTCAGAAACATATCCCGGTACTTGCTGCCACCTTGCCATGTGCCAGGACTGCAGTTCAGGGTGCCCTGGGGCCAGCATGATGCTCCTTATGAAGAACAGCTTAGCTTCTCCAGGATTTAAAATTCTTTTGCTCTCTTTATCTTCTGGTCTGCCCTCTTAAGCAAATATGCAAAATGTTGTGGAGGAAATTCTTAGGGATCAACTGTGCTGCTTTTCAAGCTGAGCAGCATTTGGAAAGGGAGAAGGCACATACCTCCAGGCTTTGAAGAAAACAGAGGGAAAAGAACCAGCTGCCATAATCAATAGATAAGTGACCACAGGAGCAAAGCATTGTGGCCCTATTTTGACCCAAGTAGATACCTCAGGCTTTAGTGTTGGTGATGTGGTTTGAATTTGTTTTAAATAACATTGCTTGAGCTTGTTACTATGACCTCAAGCAGGTCGTTTTGACTCATATGTCATTTGCTGATTGAAATTAGTACATTTTTCATCTGCTCTATGAGAAAAAAAACCCACTGACATCCCCCAGATTCAGAGGTGTTTTAAAGAATTTCTATGAGTGTGCATCAAGCACTTCAGTACTCACTTTAATTCCTGACAACAAAATAAGGATTTTTTCCTGACCAACCTGACAGAAATAAAGACCACAAGAAAATCAACTCTGTAATAATGACACAGATCAAGATTTCAAATTTTAATTTATTCCTCTGGTACAACCTAAGAAGTCCATGCCTTTCATCTAATATATGACGTCAGAAAAGGAGGACAAAAAAAGCTACACATATATACAACACGACTCAGATAATGCTACTAGAAGAGCCCTGACTTGAAGTGGTTGTTGTTGCATTAAATCTTGCATTATTTTTTTTCTGCTTGACATATATCTTTGACAATAGTGATCCACAACGACTATACAATACATTTTGCTTTCTTTATGCTCAAGAAAGCCATAGAAGAAAAGAAAGAGTAGTGCTCTTAAGCAAATTTCTCCCTCCTGCTCTGCTTGTCTCTGCTTGTCTTTACATTTGCTGTGTTTATTTCTTTACTTTTTTTTTTTTAACATCTTACAGCCTTGTTGACAGGATTGGATTCCCTATCAATGTGACATGCTATTTTGTCAAATGTCAGCTAGTCATATTCAGGTAATTAATTTACATGCTGTACATCTGACCTGATTTTCTTTGTTAATTGGTAGGTCAGACAACTCTATCACCCACAAGTAATTTACTTTTTCTATCATCTGATAAGTGTTTCTAAATAGACAGTTTCTAACTAAAAAGAGAATTTGTGCTTAGTTGCTAACTGCTGTACTTTTATCTAAGCTTGTCAATCACATTTGCAAATACACCATACACAATAAAAGAGACATCGGCTTCTCCTGTTTGTAAGTGAGTCAAGACCATCTGATCTCATCAGGGAGATCATTATGGTCCAAAATTCTCTGTGTGTTTTGCTCTCTTATATTTTTAGTGTAAAGTAACTTTTTGAATGAAAAATCACACTGTAGTCCTCACTGTATAGAGCACATGAATTGTTGGTACTGTTTTTCTATCAAGGGTTATGTCAAGATGAGGTATTTTTGCCATATTCTAATTGGGTAAGAGTGAGTCAACACAACTAGAACAAGTGTGTGTCCACATCACAGAGCTGCCTCACCCAAGTGAGTCATTCTCAGAAGTCTGGGACACGCCAGGATTAGGTAGCTATAAGGACTCCATGGATAGTTTCACAATCCTTTATCATGTTCTGTGCAGTGAAATAGAGACCCTCATGGACCTCTAATGAAACCCTGTTCATACAGTAAGGATATATCCAAAGAAACCTGTCTTATGTCAGAATGATTTTTCACATGGGTGGTGATCACTCATCATTTTGGACTTCCAAGGCTGCACTAGTGTATATTCACTAGAATGGATCTGAGCTACATAACTCACAGGTACATCACTAGCATGCAGAGTTCAAATATGTTTTTATGCAAGAAAAGGAGGCCCAATAGAGTGAAGACCTTTACAAATTTAATTTTGGATATAGATTTTCAAGTTCAAGGGAAAGGTAACCATTTTTTCTATGTGATTTTTTAGAAAAAAATTAAATTTGATATATTACTTTCAAATGTACTGCAGCGTATGGATTTCCAGCTCAGAGTGGCATGTAAAAGGTGAATTCAAACTAACAAACATGTCAATAAATAATACTCTACTCATTTGAGAAGCTTCCACCTAGAATGAAATTTTCACTTGATTTCACATATTTTGTGATAGATTTACATTTCTGCTAAGAGGAAATGCTTCAAAATGAGAAACTGAACCTGCTCTACTAGGAAAAGTTTTGCATGGGGTACTGGCAGTTAACATAGCTAGTTTCTGTATTATCTGAAACTGTGTATAATTTAGTGAAGAATTTATAGTTCTTTCCTTGCTGATGTTTTGATATGTAGGAAAGGAGTATATGAGGGGTAAAAACACATTAATCTTTGTATTCTTGCTAAAATATCTCACTGGTTTTCATCAAGTGTGCTTTCTGATCTGTAGTATGTGTAGAACCTAAGAAAACTCTGTGACACTGTGTAGTAGGAGTGCTAAGCTACCATATTTGTTTGTGCTTTATTGATGTAAATTAAGTAAAGATTAACAAAACCTAAGCTCAGTCTGGAAGATTTTTAATGAAGTTGCAGTAAGATCAAGTATTTGTTGTGCGATTAAGCTGAATTAAACTTCCCCCCCCCAGCCTGTTTAGCCATCTTTAAAACAGAAGTACCACAGAGCAGTACAAGACCTGCCTCCTAGCTTTATTACTGGTTAAAATTGCCTGAGAGAGATGCAGTATTCAAGGAATTTCCTGTGACATGAACATGACTGCAGAAATAATTTTCAACATTAAATTTGGTGAACTGCTGAACTTTGTTAATATTTTTTGCAGTGTTCAATTATTTTAATAAATTGCACAGCACTAGCAGTGGAATGAAGTCCAAAGTCTGAAGATAGAAAGCCTGAACAGGTCAAAGGAAAAAAAGGTTGGCTTGCAATCTTGAGCCTGTTAAAATACTAACTAGAAAATTAGACAGGAAAAACAGTTACAAAAATATTGAGAGTATCTTTGATCAGCTGGCTGAAAAGAAGTAATATGACAAACAGGAAATTACAAAGAATAACTATTTTGACTGTAGTGGAAATAGCGACTTAGGTAGCTGTAGTTCAAACTAGATACAGAATATTTTCGTGGAATTTAAAGGAAAGGTATCCAGATGTCTAAACATTCTGCTCAATGTGGCTTTTATTTCAAGTTTGGCAAGCCTTCAGAAAACTGGTAGACAAGTTTAGCTGGAAGACGTTTTCCAGTGTATTTACATAATTTCATACATATTTTATGCTTCTGCATTACATCTTTTAACAGTGGTCACATATAATTTTAGGATTCTTTTAAAACATTACATATAATTGTATGAATTAATTCATTATTGTACGTCAAAATGTTTTGCGTATTAAACAAACCTTTAAACCTGTGCACAGCTATAGTGAATATAAGTGAAGATAAACTATGGAGAAAGACATTACAGAGAATTCTGCAAAGCACCTCCAAGTACTTACAACACACTCTTCAAGAATGGACTGTGGTGGGAGAAAATTGTTTCTGCTTTACACACAATCACCTTTTTGGTACTGAGTATTTTAAAAGTAAAATCCCATATAAACATTCATTGTAAATTCAATAAAAATGGATGCAAAGTGTTCTGCTTGGAGTCTGGCATAGACAAATCACAAAATTTCACTAAAATACAGTGCATCTAGGCCATTCACTACATAGAGATATGAAATGTAACAGGTGGGATCAGCTGTGTGCTCTTGAAGGCTGCATCTCTAAGCAGCTGCTGTTTGATGAACAAAAAGCACCATACAATGCATTACAGCTAATCCTGCAAGATGCTGAGTGTCCTCTAATCACACCAGTATCAGGTTGTATAGGCATCAGAATCTCCCTGCTTGTGGTTACCATCTCATCCCAGGGCGCCAGAGGGAACCTGCTGGAGATGCCTCCACTTAAGGGTATGAGTGTTTAGCGTTCCAGTTTTAGCTTTTTATGCAACAGGAGTGGGATGTCTGCTTTTGTTTTCCGTTTTGCTTCAGGAATATTTCTGTGGTTGAAGTCAAAAATATTGTTATAAAAAAATGATTTTTTTTTTTCAAACTGAGAGCTTATGTCTGATTCTGCCTATGAAAGCAAAGACTTCTGTTTTTTAAGGAAATGTTTTTTCGTTTTTTGCATACAGTGTTTTTAATTAAAAGTGTTGACAGAATTGCTTATATACTGTGTATATATGCAATTAATGGAAAAACATTCCTTTCTAACGCAATCAGCTGGCAGATAGCAAAATTATTATTCTGTATCCTATTCAGAATTAAAAACAATTCAGAAGAGTAAAACAGTAGATACAAATGAAAACAAACTCTTTTCCTTGTTTCTAAGAAACGGAAAAATCCAACCTGTGTACACAAAAATAATGATAACTTTTAATTACACTTCATTATGAGGGTACAATTCACACACAGTGCTAGCCATTTGATTATTTCTGCATATTTTGTAAACACTAATTAACCTTATGTCATTAAGATATGTACTGTTTGCTTTGCTCTTATAGGAAATCTGATGGGATGGAGAGTGGCAGACTAGACTTTACTTTTTCATTTTCCACCCTTCCTTGGGCATTGGATGATCAGCATTTTGTATATCAGGCTCAAATTGGCTCAAGGTATTACAAAACCTGAGAGGTATTAAAATTCAGCAACTGTGATTTAGAGCACGTTTATGTTGATTAGATGCAAAAAACAATTCCTTTGGCACAACATTGGGGCCAAGCAACACAAACTAAGTCTGTTCCGGAAAGCATGTTGCGTTAGGATGACACCAACAGAAGGGCATGCTAGTTCGGGCTGGATGGGAATACAGCTAAATGGCTTCCAGGCCAATGCTGACTCAGATCCAGAGTCAATGGTTGATGGAAAGGGTATGTGTAGACATGGAGTAATATGAAGCACTCACATTCTTTTCTATGCCTCTCCTTGCACTTTTCAGTTTCCTAACAATCTTTCCTCTTTTAAAATAGATGCATGCAAAATAATAATAAAACCTTATAAATATATAAGAAGCAGCATATGTTCAAAAGGGTATTTGCTTCAGTTTTAGATGATAGAGCAATTTTGTGATACCATTCATACATCACTGTCTCTTTTCTTCATTACTGCTTAATGATGTAGAAAGATGTGCCCTCAGGTACAAAAGGGTTAAACATGATATATTGAAAATAATCACTGAAATGCTGGTATGCAGGTGACCTCCTACAAGACGGGTAGTCCATTTCTCAGCTTTGGGGAATCGTACTCTCTGCTCTAGAATCACTTTATGGCCTGTATTTCATTCCAACAATTACCTAATATTATCTTGGAAAACATGTCTTAATATCAAACAGAGATTTTTTGGGAGGTGAAAAATGAAGCAGATAATCCTCCTTCCTCCATGGATGTGGAGCAAATTTGCTGATGTTAGGAGAAATAACAAGAAAGTATTTAGTAGCCCACAACAGGCCCAAAGTACTAGAGAAAGGAAGCATGCTAAGAGAAGAATCAAGTCAACCATTTGACTTATGTAGGGTTATCTCAAACCAAAGGACTAGGTTAAATCATAGTCAGAAATCAGACTGAAGTTAGAAAACAAATAATTTGGTAAGGTCAGGATGAACAGTGATGTAGGAGTGCATCAGTGCAGGACAAAATATCTGGTTCTGGGAAAGGGCAGGAGTATGAGTCAGAGATGGGCAGGAATTATACACAGAGATTGCTGGAAAGCCACAGTCAAGACTGGGAAGATGACATGGGACTGCATCGCAGAGCTGACAGAGCAGCCAGGATCACTGGCTAGTCCTTACCTCTTTCCCACTTTGGCCCCATCTACTGAATCCTTGCTGTCCAAGGAGGTTGGTAGCCTAGAAGTCAGTGAGGAAATAGACAAGTTCCCCAGTCCTGGGAAGTGGATTCAATAGGGTGCTACACACATCATGTAGCACCCTATTCAATCCACTTCCCAGGAAGAGTCAAAACTACACATGAATTGCTTTAGGGATTCCAGTTACGTGGCCTTCCAAGTTCCTGAATTAGCATAGGAGCCAGACGGGCAGGATCAACTCTGTAGCAGGCTGTCATTCAAGGCAGCTGAAGCTCACAGCTCTGTGCAGTACCTGCAACGGAGAGAACCCCTCACCTCAAGTTTCAAACATGGCATTAATTCTGTGCAGTATCAACATGATGTGTTCTGCAAAAAAGCAGATGTGCTGCAATGCAGCACATAAACTGAAGTATATATCCAAAAGGAAATGGTAGTGACTGGCTCTTAGAGATGTTTGGAAACTCAAATGCATCACAAAGTCGTTATTTTTTTTCTCATGTGCTGTGAAATAAATGTTCTATGTGCACATTGCATTATAGCTCAGCATCATCATGGCTATCCCCATTTTCCAGAATCCCCTTCAAAAGGAAGAAAGATCAGCTCATTAAGATCATGCTTTGCATTTGTCTTGGTTTGGAAAGACAGGTATCTGCCAGGGAAAACTGGAGTTTCCCAGAATGGGGAATGTAAACCCCTCACCCCCCACCAAATTATAATTTTACAATTAAGGGCTTTCAGGCAAAGATTTAGGTATAGGAATAACAGTTCTTTACTAGGAATACTAACAATACAAATGTAGTAGAAAAACAAAACCACCCAACCACACCAGCAAACAAACAGCAATTTTGGAAAACCCTGACAGAGTCAGAGCTACAACCTGACATCCTGTTGGTCAGGGTGTTGGAAGCAGTCCAAAAGTGAGTCCTCCTGGANTAAAACAAGCGTGCTGTCAACAAGAAAATAAAAAGAGAGCCTGTAACTATGAAACAAATACATTCCCTCAAAGCCTCCAGAGCAGGAAGTCGAATTTCTTTCAAAGTTATTTTGACTTGGAACTATGATTGATGTTCACAAAACACTCTGAAAGTGAGAAACAGTGTGTTAAAAGGGAGAAATTAACTAACTGAGTAATAAAAATTATCTTCTTTTAATTTCTGGCTTGATCTGAATTGTCAATTTTCCACCTAATTTAAAAACTAAATTACTGTATTTGTGTTTTACTTAGGAATGATATCATGTTTTATTAGCATGCAAACCAAACTTGGAAGTTTGTCCAAGAAACAGTAGGAATCAGCTATTCTTCCAATTCCTTATCCCTTTTTACTTAGAAATGACTGAAGGCACAGGTATCCTCATTTCCTATAATTTCACCACAAGGTGAGGATGCTGCACACCTCACATAAGTTTATAGTAATGGGTAAGACAATCTTTTTTTTATACTATAGGCAACCAAATGAGCTGAAAAAAATGAAATTTTACACATGGACAGACAGACATGCACAAGGTGTATGCTGTACATCTATGTGCATTCAAGGTCTATCATTCTCAAGTATTTCTTTTGGGCAGAAATTTAGCACATGTTTTTCCAGACATGAATGTTGTACCGTTCAGGGTATGGTACTTGACAAGACTTCATGTCTAACCTGCAAGACCTGCACCAGAATCCTATGCCTTTCTGGAAGTGCAGAAACCAGATGCACGTCCTCTCAGGAGTTCAAATCCTCTTGGTAAAATGATAAGAACACATCAAACACGCATAGAGCCAGACGCACTATATTCACTTTTCCAAGAAATACTTGGAGCATGACTGCGTCTTAGTAGACTGTGAACACATTGACTGTCATTCAAGTAGTATCTGAGAGGGAAGACACAAAATCCTCAAGTTGGAGGTCCCTGTGCTTATAGCTCTCTTGACCCCACTCTGAAAATAAGGACAAAATCTGCAATATTATATGGTCTGGATTTCACCACTAAGAATTCTGAGTTCTTAGGCCTAGTTATGCTACTGACTTTTGCTCCTGTTGAACAACTAATCTGTGTGCCATGTGTAAACAGAGAAAAGAAAGCTTACTCATATTTGTGAAATGTTTGTTACTGTGAATGTCAATGAATGTCATCGTGAAGTGCTGTTAATGGTCTGACATAAACAGTATTATAAAAATATTATCATATTTCTTTCTTCCTACATGGAGCAATTTTTCAAAATTGACAGTTGCATGAGCTATGTTTCTTGGCCTTGTTTTATTCTTTTCATTTGCTCTCCATACATAGATTTTTTTTTCTCTGACAGAAGGATCTGAAGGCACTTCTTAAAAACAACAGACTGTGAGTAGATTTAGATAATTTATCTTTTAATTTTGCATGAAACTTCTGCCTTTCGGAAAGATTTCATTTAACCCCTTGGAAATCCAAAAATGTCATTGCTCTCTCATTATAAGTCTTAACCTCTCAGAGTCATATGGCAAGATCAAAGAATTGTTGATTGACTTGGGATTCTTTTTTTAAGTTTTTGCAACTCTTTTCAATAGAAATAAACATCTGAAAGTAAGATTCAAGGGCAAATAATGTCTATATCCAAGGTCAATAATCTCTGATGAGTAGCCAGAATGGTGTGAACTTCTTCATTAGGTGTAATTAGAAAATACTGAACTACCACGGGAAAGGAGAGTGACAGAAAACTTGTTTGAGAAGCAGCAGTAGGGACCATCTGTCTCCTATTTGGAAGAGTCTCATGAAGGGCTTTGGATAATTTTCATTGAACCATGGATACTGAATTAAGAAGGCCTTGAGCTCATATTTCAAGGCAACTGAATAGAGTTGAAATAAATTTAAAGTTTGAGACTATAGTTCTCATCTGCCATAGCAATTTATTTGAAGTAAGTACCTCTATTCCAAATTATATGCATTTTATTGTTGCAAAGGCCTATGGACTATGAACGGAGAGAAAATAATTATCCTGCAGTCTATGTTCTTCTAAATGATTTTTTTTTCATATCCCAATCTTGAGTCTAATAATGAAGGAGAATTTTGTTGTGAGTTAAGTAGTTTCACAGTATGGATTATACTGAAATGTTGCAGATACATGTGAGCCAACAGATTGGGAAAAAACCCCACACCATATAGTCATATATGACTGTACTGGGTTTGTGAGGCTAGGTTTTGGTAGCAGGGAAGATAATGGGGGGGGATGTGTGTTCTTCTGGGAGAAGTTGTTACAAGCTTCTCCCTTGTCCAATAGAGCCAATGCCAGCTGATTCCAAGATGGAGTCACCACTGGCCAAGGTCATGAGTGAATGTGGCAGTACCTCTGGGATAACACATTTAGGAAGGGGAGTGTTTAACTAGTTTAAAGAGAGGAGTGAGATGTGTGAAATAAGCAACTCTGCAGACAACAAAGTCAATGAAGAAGAAAGAGGAGATGCTTCAGGCACCAAAGCTGTGCCCTGCAGCCCATTGACAGTCCACGTGAAGCAGATATTCACCTGCAACCCATGAAGGACCCTGCACTGGAAGAGGTGGATGCCCAAATGATGTTTTGACCCCGTGGGAAGCCCATGCTAGAGAAGTCTGTCCCTGAAAGACTTCCCTTGGGAGGGACCCATCCTTGAGCCAGAGAAGAGAGTGAGAAGTTCTCCTGTGAGGAGAAAGGAGCAGCAAAGACAAGGTGTGATGAACTGACCACAACCCCCATTCCTTGTACCTGTGCACTGCAGGGGAAAAGGATGGACAGAATTCTGGAGTTAAGTTAAGCCCAGGAAGAAGGGAGGGGCAGAGTGAAGGTGCTTTAAAGATTTGGTTTATTTCTCATTATCCTACTGTGCTTTGATTATTAATAAATTCAAGTTGAGACTATTTTGCCCATGACTGTACGTGGTGAGTGATCCTCCCTCCCTTTGTCACCCAGCTCATCAGGGTTGTGTTGTATTCATTCTCCCCGTTCACTCGAGGAGCAGAGTAATTGAGTGGCTTTGGTACATTGCACGTGGCATCCAGTCAGGATCAACCCAGAACAATAACATAGGTTGTACAAGCTCCAAGCATGTAGGAAGATAGCTATCATACTTCAACCCATTATATTCGTGACTAAAAATAGCCAATTATCTCTCCTTTATCTTCTCCAAAGCCAGAGAAGGAAATAACATTTTTATGCATCATGAAAGAGCCTCAGAATTGGAAACTAAAAGATACATTTAAAAACAGTAAGCATTATTTCATCTAAGAGTTGCTTCTGTAAAACAGCGATGTCCATAAAAATTGAAGTTTCTCTGCATTTTACAGGATCAATCACTGAAATTCCTTCCACAATCCAAATTGACAGCATTTTAGAACAATTGTTTTTCATTATGGGTACTTTAATTCCTCTGCTTCTAAATGAAATCATTTTTGTTTATATATGAAGTGTCAACAGATACTGTACATATTGAACTCATAAAAGTCTTGTGTAACACACAGCTAAGTAAAGAGAAGAAAAGAACTGAGGCATATACCAAAATGCTAGTCAAAACTATTAAATTGTACTTTTAACGGTCCCACTGCAGAGAAAAGCTCCCTGTTTACTCACTCGAAGTAGTGGCAGTTAACATGAATGCATTAAAAAAAGATAAGTGATAACACTTCTAATCCTCATTTCTGCTTTTTGTCTGTGACCAGAAGCTATTTTTTCATGAAAGTTCCAAGACTTCAGCAGTTTACATTTAAAAAAATCTTTTTCCCTTCTGAGCTTTTAGAATATGCAACAGCTACCATAACTATCAGGAGTTTTTGCTATAGAAGTAATTTTTTTCTTTTTTTTCTTTTTTTTTTCTTTTTTTTTTTTTATTTTAGTCTTCAAGATCAGGAAAAATATAGGGTTTGTTTTGCATAAATTCTTTGAAAAGAAATATCTTTGATTTTAATATTTTTGAGTACTATTGATGTAAGATCAAACCTTCTTTAAATGGTTAGGGATGAAATATTGAAGTAATACAATACAGCAGTTTTGGGACAAGAACTGCATAAATCAGCCAGCTAAAGGCTCTTTAAAGCACATAACTGGCTGGCAAAAGCAGACCCATTTCAAAACTGTCATAACACCAGCTTGTTTTTCAATTCTATAACTCTGAATGCCTGGATTTCAATAACTTTTTTTTCCTTGAGGGTGCAAGGCAAATATTGTAACGAAAACCAATATACATTTTGAGTGTGTCGGAGTATAGCCATTGTATACAGACCAGATCATCCTTGTCTCTTTCCTATAGGCAGGACGTATGTACAGCCGTTTAATAGTTATTTCCCCTGGCAGTCAGAATGTACAAAGTAGCCACAAAACATAAAACACAGAGACTCTGTCTCAGGTTTTAGAAATCTATGGCCTGATCCTGCCATGAGTTTAGGAGGAAGGGGTTCCTGTGGAGCCCCATTGGGCATTCCTGCCTGCCTGTGCAGATTTCACTGCAGGGTCACAGATTTAGTTACTACTGTAAGCTGTGGTATTTAAGGCCCACTCACAAACCCCTTAATATGCATAAGAACTGCTTTTTAAACATGGATAGAGTGGGCTTCAGGAACATGCATAATAATCTGCAAGCACTATAGCTGCAATCTAGTGTCTACAGCACTCTATTTCCTCTCTACTAGCAGACCTGGTTCCACATATCCAGGACGCGCCTTTTAAATTAATTGCAATGTTAAACTCATGCATATGATATAACTAATGAAAGTCTATTTTACTGATTACTGAGGATTTTTTTTTTTTTTTTTTTTTTTTACAAATAATGGTTGCCTTTGGATCTATCATGACAACCAGATGAAACAAGGCCAAACTTTTTTGCAGGGTCATAATGGAGAGCTAGAGTTGGAATAGGCATGTGCATTAATATTACGTGCTCATAAAAATAAAGTTTGTTAGAATTCCTCAATAATATGGTTATCCACGCAGCCTCAAGAAACTCTGTATAACACTAATATATATCTTATGACACCCTAATGCACTGTGTTAGATTAACAAAAGGAGGAACTTAACGGTCAAAGAAAAACAAATATCATGAAATCAGAAAGATTTCAAAATAAAATACTTTTTATCTACAATTAATGAATGTCATGAATATTAGACTGCACAAGGAAAAATGTGTCCAGCATGAGCTGTTTACAAGATCAATTTTATGAAAAATATATTCTTCATAAATCTGGAATAAAAATTTTTGGAGCAACAACTCACTATAAACTTTTGAACAATATAGAAATATCAAGATAATTATGAATCAGGAAAAAATCAGAAAAGGAAAGATGATATTTGTCAGCTAAATTATGCATAGTAAAGCTTTGCTTTTCCCACTGTTTATTTAATTAGTCATTTCATCAGCAAGTTTAACACCTGTAGGATTCCCTCCAGGAGCAGAAGTGGCAGCAGAGACATCAGGGCTTGGGAGGAAAAGAGTTCCTGCATTTTGCTATGGATCTGACCTCCTGAACTTGCATCCAACTGCAGGGCCCTGCTGAAGAGCCCAGTCCAGTTCTGCAGCAGTGCTCCCTCATCTCCCTAAAGACATGAGTTCTGTGGATGAAGTACTGGTTGTTGCAAGCCAGTAACCAGAGGTGCTGACAGGACCTATTGAGACCAAAAAGTGATCAATGGAAGATATAATGAGAAAAAATTAGTTCATATCCAATGGAAAAAATACCCCAAAATCTGAAGAATTAGAAGTTCTTTTAATTAGCATAGTACTAAAATGACAAAATTTGCAATCTAATGTCTCCTGCTGACCACATCTCTTTAAGATGACTACAATTTTTTTTTTCAGTTCCAACACAGTAAACACATTTAACTTACAAAATTCTATTTATATATCTTTCATATATGTCAAATATTCTCCTGCTACATTGATGCAACTTGCATTACAGTTATTGCAATGGGAATTGTAGTGATATTACATGAGAGTTGGCTCAAGGTGATTACTTATTATATTTTCAGTGAAGAGAAATCTGGTCTTTAAGTTCTAATTATTCTGGTAAAAATTGTCA
Source organism: Rhadina sibilatrix (assembly GCA_013400275.1). Taxonomy (NCBI): domain Eukaryota; kingdom Metazoa; phylum Chordata; class Aves; order Passeriformes; family Phylloscopidae; genus Rhadina; species Rhadina sibilatrix. Next base: position 39,132 of record VWYO01023164.1, read on the forward strand.
CTGACACATTGCCCAGGAATCCAGTTAATTTATAAAAGAGATTTTCTCATTATGATTTTTTAATTGTAAAAAGAAGCACAATAAACTTTATTTAAATCTTACAGTAGTTCTCCTTTAAAAGGTCAGTTTAATATTTAATTTGAAATTGGATAAAATTTGTGCATGTGTGTGGGTGCCAAAGTAATGTTTAAACAATCAGACCTGACAGATGCTGATAGATACTGTCTAATATCCCTGCATGCAGATTGCATAGCAAGTCACAAGGCTCAAGGTCATGCATCTATAAGCACCCAGAAGGTTTTCTTCTCTACTTGATGCACAAATTTAAGTTCCATTAAGGCTAATGTAAGACACAGATGCTTACTGGAAGGAGAATAGACCAATCTTCCAAAATGCTATATAATCGGTAACGATGTGATTCATTGCCATCATTCCTATACTTGGTAAATTCTTTTTCAGTGATTAAATAAAACAATCATGCAACAATAAACTAGTTATCTTATCACATCTAAAAAAACCCTCCTGGGGATATGATAGCAGAACCAGCCATATAAATGATGAAAGGATTTTCTAGCTAGCCGCTATCTTCCAAACACAGGTAATACTTTCTTAATTTTTTCAGACTCTATGAAAACATTGACTTTCCAGGAAAGAATTTAGTCTAGCCCCCCCAGTATCTTAATTAATATTGCCATAGTAATATCACATGAAAAATTCAGTTCAGGTACAGGATTTTGTGTCCCTTAAGTACATCAAGAGCACCGGAACTGATAGGACACTCTATGCTTCTTTCTCTTCACTCTCCAACGATACTCATTTGCCAGGACATCAGCAGCTGAAGTTCTCCTTGGTATTCTGTGAAAAACTTTATTATGGTTTCCTTCCTTCCTTCCTTCCTTCCTTCCTTCCTGGTAGCTACAGGATCCACCACATTAATACCCAACTTGGTCTTTTCTCAGAAACAAAATGAGCAAAGCACTGGAAATCTTTGTGCATATGGAAAGTTTCATCTCAGTACATGACCACTCTGCCTAGACATTCCACATTCCAGTAACACATTTCAGTCGGACAGCTCTTCAGGTCCTTTCTTGGGGTACACTCTAAAGTCCTGAGAAATGCTCCCATATACAGAAGGATTTGCTGGATGACTTATTGAAATTTTCCGAGTCACCAACTGAGAAGTCCTAGGGAAAGCATGACCTGATCTAACCATAGGTTTGAAAGAAAGCCTATGTGTGTTTCTGTTTCTGGGGTACTAATTTTTTTTTTTTTTTTTTTTTTTTCCTCTGATTGTCCACTGAACATTTTATTGGAGAAAGTTGAGTCTTGAAATCATGTCTTGATTTCAGCCTTGGGGAAATGGTTTTGGGTGGGATGTGTGGTATATTTATAAAAATCACAATCATATGTTTGAAGAAATATTAATGTGATTTTTAGAGTTTGTTGCTGACTCTCTCCATGCTTGTAACTGATTCTAGCTTAGAGTTACCACAAATCTTGAAAGACATTTGGTAGGGTCAGAAACATGATTTTTTAAGAATCAAAGGCTCATTTTATGGTAAAAAACCCCCCATGTATGGCATACCTAGTAGGTGAGCTTTCCGAATCATTCCATCTTTTTCTCCCTGCTCAAGGTGAATTTTGGCTGCCTGTCCCTTTTGACTTTGCTTGTTGGCTTATATCAACATTTCTAGCTCATTTCTAGAAAGGGGAAAAGGTAGTTACTTTTATTTTTCATTCCATGAAAGCAGAGTTTATCTTCACATTTCAAGAGGGCCCCCTCAACTTAGTCTTTAAGGAATTCAAAGATCAACTCTTCCTCTAATCACAGAAAACACATCAGAGTAATCAGCATGCTGGGAAAGGAAAGGCAGAAAAATTATGGGACAATTTAATGGTGATTTATTGAAAATTGGTAACTGGCAGCATCACTTCATGGAGGAATCTCTGAATCAGCTCTGCATTTTATTCTTACTGTGGTTATGAAAGAAGAAAATAAATGGAATCTGATCCCTAACTGAAATGGAAACCTCTTGTTACTCACTGCATTTGGGACATTGGTCTTTCCCACAGCAAAACCTGCTATTTTCCTGAAACATACCCCCAGTTTTTTAAGGGGTGCATGGTATTTACAGGAAATCAGGACAGTGTGGAGGATTTATAGTAACCACTGCTTTGTATCTTCAATTTGTTCACCCGTTTAGTGTTTGCAAATGAGGTGTCCTGGTCCACAACAAATGCTCACAAAGACATTGTGCAGACATTTCTTGTGTGGCTTGGCCAATGCACCTCAATCTTGACCTACAACAGCTCCATTATTTTAGTCCCAAAGCTCTTTTTAGGAGAAATTGACAATCATGGGAAATAATGCCATCATTTCTCCATGTGCTCAAATGGGGACTAGGATGAAACCAACAAACTGATTTTCACTTGTGACCCAACCTAGTAAACTCCAGTCATGAGGTACAGAATATCTACAGTTCCTAAGAAGAACATAGTTGGGATAAGAAAGTCCTACTATTTAAGAACATCTAGTGCATTAGTGCTAATAATTCCATCTAAAATGGCCTATTCAATATAAAATACATATTAACAACACTACTGAAGACCTGAGCATATTGATAATGATGAGTAGGGTCAGGAGAAATGAGGAAACGAAGTATAATGAAGAGATTACAATCAGAAAGGGTATTAAAGGAAACCTTGCTTAATGAGGCTATTGGTATCAAACTACATTATTCATAGAGACTTCTGATTAGAGACAAATGTCAAATGTAACATATATTTCTGGGTGGCAAGTCTTCATTTGCATTTCAAATAAACACTGTTGGCTTCTGGTTTTAGTGCAGAAAATGGTACATTTAGTTTTGAGGAAGTTTTTCCATACTCACAAAACACCTTTAAATCAATATTACAAAAGTTGAAGTAGGGCTTTTGAATAGAAAAATTCATTTAGACTTGGGAATCATACAAAATCCCATGCATTTAATGTTCACCAGTATTTCTAAGATCAATAAGAGGTATACAAGACAGTACCAATTTCTCCATTCTCCAGTTTTCTTACTCTCTTTCTTCGCAGTGTTTGTCTGTATTCCAAACAAAAGTGCCTTCATCCTTAAAACACTATGGCTCTACCACTTGAGGGCAGTGGATGGCTTTCTGTGCTGAATTAGAATAGGCATTTTTTCTCTTATTTCAATACATATGTACTTTTCCTCCTAATCTTGGCATCAGTTTTCTATTTTTTCTCTGGACTTTCCCAAATCCTCTACCCTTTTGTGCTTTTTTAAATTCTGCAATGTTTCAGTTTACCCTCTTCACACAATGGGCATTTCCCTTCATTTAAGATGTTCCTTTCAAGGTGCACTTGTTAATCTCAATGTATGAACAAACTAAGAACCAAAAAGAAGTCGTATTGGGCTTTCGAGAGTTGTTTAATAAAGCAACTTGTTTTAAGCTACATTTTAGCAGCTTGTGATACAACTTCACAGAGATAACTTTGATGTTTTCATGTCAGCAGAAATCTGTGCAATTTGTCAAAAATTATTCTTAGAACACCTCAGTGTATGCAGTAAACAAAACCAGCATAAATCCTCCTTTTTGCAATGAATACTTAAAACATGTCATCAGCACTATCGTAATTTGATTTAAATAAAAGCTTTGTGAATAAGAGTTATATTAATTAGTGTTGTAGTTTTAATTGAGCAGTGTGTGTGTGATGTAATTTATTCAAGTTCTGATGAGCTGCGTGTCTTAAATGTTTGGCAACACTTTGTCAAAAGTGATATAATTACTGTTATTGTCTTTAGTACTCATTGGAACATGAAAAAAAGTGAATTGCTTTGGTATTCACGTGGGTCAGAAACACTGCAATATTACAGATATCCTATTGTAATTTTCCAAAACATTAATTAGTGCTACTACACAAATATGAACAAATAAGTTACATAAGGAAACAGACCCATGAATTTAACTTCCTAATTAAAGAAATTTCACTTTTGATGCTTACGATTGGCTACACATACATAAGGAATATATCAAACATCTGCATTTTTCAGTAAGACAAAGGCTCTATTTGGCTCTATTTACAGTTTGTACTGTAAGCACATGTTGAGGAAGACACCTGATTTAGGTAGCTCTGTTTGGGAGGTGCAGATTGAGATGCAGAATGAGCTCCGAGTAGAATACCAAGATAAGAGGCAGTGAACTGACAACCCTTTGGTTAAAAACTGGCAGGAAGACCTGTGAAGCCAGTCAGGGGATGGAATTGGGAGACACAGCAGGAGTGGAGGATTCAGGAGGAAGAGCAATACTTGCACAGACTGTAAGGGTATAAAATCCCAGGAGTTCCTTTGTTGGGGGTCCTTGGAACACCAGTTAAAACTGGTTTTGTGTTACTGTACCATGAATACATTGCTTTTATGGAACTTGGACATCTGAGACTCTGCCATGGGAACCCTGGAGTTGAAGGAGCAAGGAAGCCTGGTCTGACTGTGTGAGAGTGGGGTGTGTAGGGTGTCCGCTTCCCAGCAGTGGAAGTCCCTGGCTCTGGGAGGGTGACAGCCAGAGAGTCACGTGAATGGGCAGACAGGGACGTTTCCTTAATACGCAAACTGTTATATTACCCTTTGCCACACATTGTCCCAAAAGTCAGCTTGCTGGGCCCTAGGTCTCATGGTGTATTATGGTACTGGCTCTCTCCAGGCCACCAGAGTGCAGCTGAGCTTGTCCTTCTGATCTTTCTTCCTGCCTCTTAAAGGATGTCTACTTAGAAGGTTGCAGAAAGGTGAAGACCTGCTCTGAGCACAGCTGTTAACAGATAAGGGATCAAGATGTAATTTTGGCTCTTGCAACTGGTCAGCACCATGCCAGGATGGAGGACAGAGGCTCATTACATGTCTGGGTTTTCTTTCCTCTATAAAAATTTGTATAAATCAAGAAATAGTTCTAACAGGAGAGATTCAGCCTTTTCCCATCACACAAAAGGAGCTGAATCCCCATCTCTGTGGTTCATGCCTAAAATTAAGATTTTCACAATTATAAAATGACTTCAACTATTTTGGGTTTTTTTAAGTCCTCATTGAAACCTGCTAGTGATATTTAATTTTCAGGAATGGGAGTTCAGTTTGACAGACATTTCTCTAACCTTGAATGAGACATACAAAATAAATGGCCTTTTTTGAAACATTGGTGCACTTAGGAATTTACTTGGGAATTTGAGAACTTTGAAGTTTCATTAAAAGATTTTTTTTCCACTATGTTCTAAAGAAGGGGGAAAAGAGCACAGATATTAAAAAAAAAGGTCGAAAGAGACTCATCTTTAAATGACATTTTTATGCTTATAGCAATTTTTAATATCTGCAAATGAAGAATTATCCCTCATTTGATGTTTTTAAGACCATGATTAAGAGTAAAACCATCAAATGTAGAAATATCTTAAAATGACATTTTTAAAAATCACAGTTTTGAGAAAAATGTCAGATGAACCTGTTTGGCTGTTTTTAAGTGTATAATTATAAATTTAAGTGTTAGATTACATCAGTATTGGTGTTTTTCAGATGTGCTTGTAAAGACATTTTAGTATAATCCTTCCTTTAATACTTTTATGATCACTCTGACATTTAAGAAGTGTAAGTGAGGAATTTTTCTTCATCTGATGTCTGAAAGCATCTAGTTATATATGAAAATACTTTCAGCGCTGTATTGTGTAGAAATGTATGCGCCAATAAACACATACCTATACATACCTAAATTAAGTCATCCAAACAGAAGTCTGGAGGGTATTTTTACCTAACCAAACTTCAAGCTTTCTGCAAAAAACTCTTTTCCCCCCAGTTCTGACACTGTTACATCATTTGTGCAATTGTCATCTTCTGGCTAGGAAGCCTTTACTGCTGCTGATGGTGTTCACTTAATCCTGAGCCTGCACACATTTCATAGTGCTGTGGTTGTGCTTCTGTCCTTACCAGGACACATTGTCTGCCTGCCTGTCACTCCTGCACTTGGCCAGGCACATGGGCACATGCATAGCAGAGTCCTTCATTACCCAGAGAAAAAGTTGTAACACAGGAGCTCCCAAACAAAGCATTGCTGGACCTGTAATGGACACAGAACAGGGTGGTAGGGCAGGAAGAATAGAAAAAATCTTCTCCAGAACCCTTAATCAAAAATCAGGTTGCAATCCACAGGCTTCAGACTGAAAAGAGGGCACAGTTTCTCTTTGAGTTTCAGCATTTTTGAGTGCTTGATATCTCTGTATCGTTGGGTACTTTAGGATTGTTTATCTTGATATGTGCTTCTGTGCACAAGTAAGCATGTGTGTATATATGTGGATGTATATGAATATAAAAGTACTTATTTTTTGAAATCTCATATTTTCATGCCTTTCCTGAGCAATTGTATACCTTCGTCAAAAAGAGTGGAAAAAAGCCAGCTGGTTTTGGTTTTTTGGTGGTGNTGTTTTTTTGTTTTTTTTTTTTTTTTTTTTTTTTTTTTTTTTTTTTTTTTTTTTGACACAATCTTTTTCTACTTATGCTTCTTGCATTTCAGGAAATTCTCTTTAGAGAATGACAAAAACACTCTCTGGATACTTTAAAGGTGGAACGCAAGCTTTCTTCATATGAGTCACTGAACAGTATTCAGTTTTGCTCTTCAATTTTTTCTTTTTTTCTGAAAAATCTCCTTGTTTAGAAGTTAACTTTTAGACAGCTTTTTTTTTTTTTTTTTTCCCTCTGCTGTCTTTAGGCATTGGCCTCACTTTGGCTTCTTTTCTCACAGATTCTGCCATGAGATGGGCCCTTTTTAAATTAATAAAGTAATAAAATGAATAAAGCTTGATGTAACATTTCTCAATGTTTGCTGTAATGTTAAAAACATCAAATGAAACATTAACTTCATTTGATGTTTTTATGGCTAGCTATACTGAAAAAACATCAAATAAGGATATCCTGAATTTCACTTTTTCACTTGGGACAAGAATGTTTTATGTATACTGTCTGTCAGAGGACTGCAATGGAAACTTTGTAACATATACGTGTTATCCATCTGCATCATTTTCCATTCTTTTTGGCCTTCTATCACATTTTACTTTAATTTTGCATACTTTCTCTTTGTGACCCAGTCTATTTTCATTCCTTCATTATTAAAAATAAAAAGAATTTCAGTGAGCCTGTGTGTTCTTCATACTCCTTTTAACATTCTTGAAGCTCTTGCAGGACTAGATCTTTTCAGGATGAGTAATCCCTGTGACTTTATCCCACCATTTGAAAATATAGGAATATTGCTTATAAAAGTAAACAAAACAACGAAGGTCCACTTCCCAGCCTGAGATCCCCCACAGTTTTAAATGGCCAGTATATTTCCTGGTATCATTTGGCCTGGGCCACTGAGAGCTCTCTGATAATGTTTCAGCATGGTTCAGTTGGTTTCATGGTTTGGAAGCTATTCTCGATAGGGAGATCTTAAACTGGGGGGAAATAGGACAATTTAATTCTTTGGACAGATTTTGTTCTCCTCAGATCCACTGAAAAAACTTTGCCATCTTCATTAGTCAATGAATCTTCTCTAGAGAGAACAGCAAATTTTTTCATGGAACCACTGGATAAATTTCTTTCATACAAAATGCTGACCTCAGTTGAGGCTTTGTCATAGCTTCCAGTAGTTTTCAGAATAAACACACCCACATCTATTACAGTAAGTCAAACCATTTTTGAATCACTTTAAATAATATCATAAAAAATAGATTTTTTTTGCATAGCTGCAATATGAAATATAAAATATAAGAATACTTAAGATTTCAAATTCTGAGGTTTTAATGAAAAAGTAGAAATACTAGAGTTATTTTTTAAGTACTAGGTTATTTTTAAGATAAATAGCTCTTGCTTCCTTTTCTCATAAATTTCCTATTTTTCCTATAGAATGTTAAAAGAATCAGATTAATAACTTTTATAACTTTCAAATTCTTGATGAAAAGAAATTGTTTCCAGTGAATAATTTTTCTTTGCCAACTCAAATCCATGAGGTGGAGTGGAGGGAGTAGATTACTCTCTTACTTATCCTTAAAAGTTTCTCTCTTTGGCATTAAAATTATATTGCAGTCACTGAGGGTTCTGACATATTTCTTATTTAGCAGCAAAATCTTACAGGATATTCAAATAGGTCTCCATCTTACCAGATGTCAAATTTACAAGCCTGTTATTAAGGTCATTTTAAAATCCTGATGAGAAACACTTTTTGAGAAATACACATACTGTCTACATGAATTCAGACTGTCTACATGTATTTTGCTGCATGTGAGAGTGTGAAGAAGAGAGCTCAAGCTCATCAGGGGAACTGGAGGAACAGGTGCTGATTTCTTCACTCATAATTATTGGCAGGATTTAAGGAAAGGCATGAATCTGAGACAGGGGATGTTTAAGTTCAATATCAGGAAATTGGTTTTCATCCAGAGAGATTTTGAGCACTGGAACAGGCTCCTTGGGGAAGTGGTCACAGCACCCAGCCAGCCAAAGCTCAAATAACCATTTGGACAATGCTCCCAGGAACATGTTGTGATTCTTGGAGTGCCCTGCACATGGCCAGGAGTTGGTCTTGATTTTCCTGATGGCTCCCTTCCAACTGAGTTTATTCTATGATTATGCCATTCTGTGGTAAGTGCCGGAGCAGTGTGTGCCTGCACATATCAATTCTAAATGTTTCTCACTGGCAGAACCATGTCCAATATGAAAATGCAATGTTTGAATTAATTAATACCAGGGTACAATTTTTGTGGATAAGGTGCACCAAAGTCCATGCCCAATACACAGTGTGGACAAGGCTGTAACAGGCTATGCTTCCTTCAACCCATGTGTTTCTCCAGTATGATCCTACAGGCTCTTCAAGAACTCCAGAAGTCACACTCTTAGTGACAAAGCATAAAGGATTGGTTTCTTCATGCTCCAAATCACCATTCTGATGGCTTGAAATGCAATCCCTATGATTTCTGAAATATAGGAAGTATACACATAACATGCACAATCCCTACAGTGGATGGAAGATTAGTTTGATTGTAGAACTACAAGAACCTAACAGAAGTCCAGAGAAAGACCTACAGTCAAATACTTTGATATGGACCTTTCCAGATGATGATATTAAATCACTTAGCCAGAGACTGACAATTGATAAAGGAAGTCCAACAGATGTCATGTATCTATCTAGACTTCTGCAAGGCCTTCAATGTGGCCCCACACGACATCCTTATCTTCAAATTTGAGAGTCATGGATTTAATGGGTGGACTAGCCAGGGGATAAGAAATTAGCTGGATGGACATGGATAAAGAGTTGTGGTCAAAGGATCTACATCTAGGTGGAAGTCTGTGATGAGTGGTGTCCCTCAGGACTCTGTCTTGAAACTAGTGCTCATCAATATCTTCGTCAAGATGGCAGACACAGTCAAGAGCACCCTCAGCAAGTTTGCAGGTGACACAAGGCTAAGGAGTATAAGGCTAAGAGAAGAGACAAGATGCCCCGCAGAGGGATCTGGACAAACTTGAGAAGTGGTCCTCATGAACCTTATGAAGTTCAACAAGTCCAAGTGCAAGGTGCTGCACCTGGGTCAGAGCAATCTCAGATACGAGTGGAGGCTGGATGAAGAAGTTATTGAGGGCACCCTGTTCAGAAAGGCTTGTGAATGAAGAACTGGACATGAGCCACCATGAGCCCACAGCTCAGAAGGCCAAAAGTGTGTCCTCGGCTGCATCAAAAGAAGAGTGTCCAGCAGGTCGAGGGAGATGATCCTGTCTCTCTACTCTGCCCTTATGTGAATCCACATGGAACACTGCATGCAGCCCTGGGGTCCTCAGCGGAAGAAAGACACAGACCTTTTGGAGGAGGTACAGTGAAATGCCATAATGATGATCAGAGGACATGTCTTCTATCATGACAGGTTGAGAGAATTGGCTTTTTTTAGCATGGAAAAGAGAAGGCTTTGAGGAGACCTCATTGTGGCCTTACAGTACTTGTAGAGGACTAAAAAGGTTGAGGAAGAGGGGCTTTTTATACAGGCAGGTAGTGACGGGAAAAGGGACAATGGATTTAAACTGAAAGAGGGTAAGTTTAGGTTAGATGTTAGTAAGAAAGTCATTACTCAGAGAGTGGTGAAAACAGGTTGTTTCACTAAAACAGGTTGTGCAGAGATTCTGCAAAGTCCCCATCCCTTGAAATGCTCAAGGCCAGGCTGGATGGAGCTCTGAACTACCTGGTCTAGTGAAAGGTGTCCCTGCCCACTGCATGAGATACATGCAGTGTACAAACTAGATACAAACTAGAGGATCTTTAAGGTTCCTTCCAAACCAAAGCATTCTATGCTTCTATGATTCTGTAACTACTATCTGTCCCTCATATTTTGGTGCATAAACGTAACCATGTCTCTTTCACATCTTCTTCTTTAAAGTAGTAACCTCCAGTAGGATGGGAAGAACGACAGTTACCTGTCATAATGTCTCCAGTCCCTACTATTCATCTAACATGTCACATATGTTGGACTCATCAGATAAATGTTCTTTTCATCCTCATATAAAGGAATGTACCTCTGACAGAGAGAACCAGTATTTCCTTGAAACTTATAATTTTGTTTTTCTATCTTGATAGGTATTTGAATTAAAAGAAACTACAAACATCTATCTATAATCTTAAAAATATTGACAAAGTCCAGAAAAAGCAAAATTATTAGAGTTTTTTGGTAAATATATCTATGCTTACACATCTCATTAAAAAAATAAGTAAGTTCCTTTATGCAATTTACAAAGATCATGAAGTTTTTATATTTTCACATCAGTTGCCTCTTGCTGGTGGCTGAGGTCCTTGTGTCAGTGTTCAGATCATGTTCAGATGTCACTTTCTTAGGATCTAAATGTTTTGGAGTCTTACTTTTCCAGACAATTTTTAAACAGTTTTGCCGCTTCTCAATTTCTCCTCTATCAAGCATGTGTTACGAACAAATATTTGGCCACCATCACCAGAACTATTTTCAAAACTTTTGGAAGCCAATCTCTCCTTTAGGAAAGCAAAATCAGTCAAGTTCTATCTTCAGGTCTTTTTTTCAAGACTTTTTTATTTTATTGTGAGTTCTTTCTACATCTAATCTAGCCTTGCAAGAAGACATGGCACTTTACATAACTGATGTTTTCAGGCCCTTGGCAAACTATGTTAGGTACTCCTACCTTGATTTCACCAAATTTGTATTTGGAAGATTCACCTTGGAATTATCACATCCAAAGACTTAATTATTTAAGGAAAAACAGAGACTGAAGGACAATGTATAAGCCTGTCTGTTTCCTGAATAGTCTCTGTGTGTCGTTCCAAGAGTTATGCTGACAAATACTGGGAAGCAGTAAATAATATTTACATTCGCTATTTTTTTTAATTAATAGTTTCATTAGAGAATGGAATTTATATGCAGCTCAGGAATAATGATACTTTGTGCATTAGTTGAGGCAACATGAAGCCGAATATCTACATACCATTTTTTTTTTTTTTAAATTTGATTGATGCCAGAATACTAACCATCAATGCCTAATGATGAACAAGGAAATATAGTTTCCTTGTTCAACAAAGATTTTTAATTTTAGTTGAAGTTACTTTTTGGAAAGATGTACTCAAAGAAGATATGAATTTACTGGAGAGTAATGAGAGTAATGTGAGGTTAATTCTTCTAGATAATCATAATTTCAAAGCTCTTTGGGAGTTTGGATGTGGATAGAACATTTGAAGAGACATGAATAAGACAAAAAATCTTTCAGGGAAGCCAGAGGCTTTAATTCCTGTAAGAATATATGTCTCTATTTTTAGAAAAAATTATTTGAATGTGAGTAAAAATGGATTCAGATTGGCTTTATACAGATTCAATAGTGATAACTGCACACAACTGATGGCAGGTGTCTGGATTTTCTCTATAGAACAAAAAACAGCACAGAGTGTAACAATTCGAAGGCTCAAAAGAATCTGGAAACTGGAGAGTTTAAGGTCATGGACAGTTCATTATAGCTGCAGTCATTACTCTCTTTTCTGCTTTTTTTTTCACCTTCTAACTTGTAATCCTTTAGCTGATCTTCCTTCCTTTTACTGTGTACTTTCTAGAAGTACTCATTACTGTTGTTTAATGTGTTAACAAATATTAATAGGTATCTCAATGGTAAACTACAAGGCAGGATATAGCACAGTCAAGTAAGATTTATGCACCTCATTTAAAAAAAATATAATAGATAAGTGTAATAAAATTAATGAGTAGTGGTTGATTTTTCTGCCAGTGTGTAGCTGAGTAATCATGCCACCCATGGGATCAAAAAGGTAGCTTGATTGTGAAATAATGCCTTCAGCCTTTGACTTGCTATTGCAATATATAATAATGTGTCCTTAGAGCACAGTACACAGTGTCTGTTTTCTCAGAGCATGGAGTACCCATTTTGTGCTAATCAGGACACAGTAAGGATCCTTTTGGTCTGCAGGGATTGTGATGACCTGGGGAGTATCTGCATCAAGTATAGTGGGGGAAAAGGAAAGTTAAGCTTTCCTTTGCCAGAAACAGTGCAATGAACAGAGAAGTTAATTACTAAATGTGTGTATTTGTACAACAGTTACAGCTTAGATGGTGTGGAACTCCACTTAAAATACTTTCTGTCTCAAAATATGGAAGAAAACAGGAAAGGTTAGGACTGTATACACTGATGGTAACCATTCATGCATCAAGTGAGCTTTCAGGTTAAAGGAGGTAAGAGTGAAGAATGGTACAAGACAGAAAAGTTTAGAGATGTCTTTTAACACCAGCTTGATTACATAGACATTATAGGTTGTGTCTCATCATTGCATATTTTTCTCAAGGGACCACTTTTATGTTGACAGTTTAGTTTCATAAGCATTCATACTGGTTGCCAGTCATGTGGGAACATCTGAAACAAAGGGGGATAGCAACTGACTAAGGACAGTTTTCTCAAATATGAAATAATGCCTGACTTCCCAAAACTCAGTGTCATTCTGCTTCAAAGTGTTGTGGTTAAATATGGAGAAATGTTTCTAACTTCCTGGAATGCTGCTATGCATACAAAAAATGCCACAGTGGCTGCCTCTATCCTTGCTTGCTGTGGGCAGGGATATTCTCATCATTTAGCTGAGTCTTCATGACGATTCCCACCCTACCTGTTTTCTCTGATAAGTAACACTATTAGCCTTTCATGATCAGGAGGGTCCTGGGGCTCTCTTAAGGCAAGTAAAAAGGCTTCTAAATGTCCTAAAAAATTATGTCTTTTGCACACAGTTTTTAGCAGGAGTGAATTTTTTCACTTGTCACAACTTTCAGAAAATCTTAGTGATCCCAGAGCACATAGAAACTAGGTGGATATGACAGGAATATCTGTTCTCAGAAAAGTGAATATTAATCTGTCTATTTCCAAAAGAAAGTAAGTCAAAGACCAGGGCTATGATGCACATTAAGAGGAGTCCTAAAACTTCAGTCCTGATAGCCCTAGGATGATCTCCTTTTCTTCATACTTATGAACTTATAAAAATGGTACCTTGCATCCTTCCAGCAAAGGTAGAAAACTCTGTACTTTATAAAGCTGGTCACTGTTGCTCAGTTCTGTTTTCTATGGGTTGTTTGTTTGTTTGGGAGGGTTTTGTATATTTGCGCATTGCAGGTAATTTGAAGTTTCTTTTGTACAATGGTGATGTCTATAATGAAAAGGCCTCTTCACTTCCATAGCGTGTAAAGGTGCAGGTCCTTCTTAAGTATGCTTTTTTCTCCAAAAAAATTATATATGACAAAAAAAGATATTTCAATCTTTTCATAGACTCATTGAATTGTTCATGTTGGGAAAGACCTTTAAAATTGTTGAGTTCAACCATTAATCCAGAACTGCCCGGTTCACCACTAAACCCCAAGTGCCACATCTACACATCTTTTTGCACTCCCCAGATGGTGATTGCACCACTTCTTTTGCAGATTTTTCTGGTACTTGACCACCCTTTTGGTGAAGAAACTTTTCCTACTATCCAATCTAAATCCCCTCCTCCCCAGTGCAACTTGAAGCCATTTCCTCTTGTCTATTTTTGTTACTTGGGAGAAGAGGCTGATCTCCAACTGGCTACAACCTTTTCTCTAGTAGTTGTAAAGAGCAATCATGTACCCCTGAGCCTCTTTTGCTCCAGACTAAACAACCCAGGTTCTCTAAGCTGCTCCTTGTAGGACTTATGCTCTAGCTTCCCCAGTTTTGCTGCCCTTCTCTGGATACCCTCCAGTGCCTCCATGTCTCTCTTGTACTGAAAGGCCCAAAACTGAGCACAGGATTTGAGGTGTAGCCTCACCAGTGCTGAGCACGGGGGGACAATCCTTGCCCTGGTCCTGCTGGCCACACCATTGCTGACACAAACCAGGAATCTGTTGGCCGCCTTGGCTGCCTGGGCACAGCTGGCTCATGTTTAGCCAATGTTGACCAGCACCCCCAGTCCTTTTCCTCTGGGCAGCTTTCCAGCCTCTCTGTTTCAAGCTTGTAGTGGTGCAGAGGGTTGTTGTGACCCAAGTGTAGGATCTGCCTTTTGTCTTGTTGAACCTCATACAATTGGCCCATCAATCCAGACTGTCCAAACGCTCTGCAGAGCCTTCTTACATTCAGAAGATCAACACTCCCACCTGACTCTCTCATCTGCAAACTAACTGTGGAGAGGGGGCCTCAATCCCTTCATCACCCTGCAATTATATGTCCATTACTTTGAAGACCCAAAGTGGTTGCTGTTGTTCTTTTTGCAATTTTATACCTCTCTCCTATGTTCTTCCCTGCACTCCCCTGCCCCAGTATTCTTTAAAACCATTTGCTTTCTGTACCTTCTCCTCCCTCTTTGTTGTAGAAATGGAAACTTTATCTGTTTTATGGAAATTTTCCTGGACTTTACAGTGTTTGCCTACCAATGGATCTCCTCAAAAACAGAGGATGTCACCCTTTCCAGTGACATTAAGTCCCTTGAAGAAGTTTAAATCTTGAACCAATCTGAGAAATTAAAGCATGCTTTTTTTTTTTTTTTTTTTTTTTTTTTTTTTGGGAAATCACCNTTTTTTTTTTTTTGGTTGTGAGAATAATCCTTAGAAAATCTGAAGCTGCACCCCTCATTACAAATATAAGTACATTAAACATAAACTCTAACATTTAAAACAGCAAGATTGCACTTACATTGTATAATCGCTACACAAAGGGCCAATAATCACTTTGTTCAAAAGAGATAATGCAGCATAATATAAGTAGTAGTTTAAGCAATTATCTGGTAGAACAGTTAATCATCACCCTCAGTTCACAGCCTTTTGTTTCTCAGGAATACACATGTCAGATTGTAATTAAATGCATTCACAGTATTCTGTGCTGTGCAGGCTGCCTGGGTGAACAGTGGAACCAAGCTGGAAAACACAATACAGACAAGTTTAGACACAGCTTTTACAGTTATGTCTGCCTGGCATGGGGTCCTTGCTCACAAATTTGTTATGTAAAGGTGAAACCACATGACAGCAAATTATTTATTAAAGAACACATTTTCTGGTAAAAATGATAACTACAGAAAGTTTATTTTCACCGTCTTTCTTATACTTTCAAAACGTTTTGTTACAGCATGGATAATCTGTCTGGAGTGAATATTCTTACTCTGAAATTAAAAGTGGACTGTTTTTGAAAAGAGGGAGATTAATTCAAATTTGGCCTTGAAAAAGAGTTGCCATTTCAAGGGACATGCATCCACACTCAGAAAAGAAAAACCCACAACAACCAAAACCAACAAGCAACAACAACAACAATAATCTCCTAAAGGCAGACATTTTTTCCACAGTAGATCTGCAAATACAGTTGCAGTTTTTACAGTAGTCTGTGGATGATTGAGAGAAGGGCAGATAGAAACAATTTGCACTGTACACAGTGATCTGTGAGAGACAAGAAGGGGAGGCAGGGGGAGGCAGTTTTCTTGTTCTGCAGTGTGGTTATTCCAAGGCTTTCCTGAGATACAATTCCAACCTCTAATGAAGACAGCTGAGACATCTGTAACACAGCACAGTCCTCACCATTGGATGATTGTTATTATGGTTTCAAGAGATGCCAACAACTGATTCCCACAGACCGACAGAAGTGTTCTAGCCTTGCTGTGAGACAGCTGTGTTGTAGCTGTGTGCTCTAAGACACAGACCTCTGCAATTTTCCTGCCTGCCTACACAAAGCTGTCTTAGAGAGATGAGTACCAAACTTGAGCTTTTGCCTAGTCCAGATTTCAGTTCCAAACTGTATTAAATCTGATAACTGTAAATGATCTGTATGTACACTCAATCACTTGGTAGCAGTAAAGACACCAACCTAATTGTTTATCTTGTGGGAAACCAAAACAAAACCCTACTTGTACATCTTTAGTTGAGAGTTTTGTATATTTTAAT
This sequence comes from Rhadina sibilatrix, assembly GCA_013400275.1. Lineage (NCBI taxonomy): Eukaryota > Metazoa > Chordata > Aves > Passeriformes > Phylloscopidae > Rhadina > Rhadina sibilatrix. The sequence continues at coordinate 55,561 of VWYO01023164.1, forward strand.
GTCATGTATAAATTGATTTTACCAGCCTAGAACTGATTCTATTGATGCTCTATTTCCTGTTATATTTCACACAATGCTGGTTATAGCTTTCTAATCCAGCTAATAATTTAGTTATATCTAATTTAGTAGTATTTTGTAACAAAATTAACGCATAAATGTAAAAGTACAGGTGAAAAAACCAAAACCTTAAACTCCTCCCTGCTCTCTATATTCAGTCAAAATATCTAAACATCTGATTTCTTTTTTCCAGTGTGTTCAGGCATGTGCAATATATATGTACATCTATTGCGGTTTCCTCTGTTTCATAATGCTCTTCTTCCTATCTTCTCTCTTCCTCATCCTCAACAAAAATATGCTGTGGATGGTCATAGAGATACAAGCTCCAGGAACATACTTTCCATAGTCTATGGCAGTCTCATGATCAGGTAGATAACCCAACAAACCAAGAAATCTCTTACAGGCGCACAGCAAGGTATTATTATAGGTACCAAACTCAATCATTTCATCTGTATTGCAGATGCCAGAGTGCTGTCGGACTCTACAAGCATTTCCTGGCATTTATAAAAAGCTATGAACCTCATGACAACCTCACCATTCCCTGGCACAAAGTAGTGCTTAAAGAATACATTACTTAGCAGTATTTTTGTTTTAATTTTTTTTTTAACTTGAGAACAAGATAGTCTGTGAATTAAATAGCTTTTAATCTAGAATTGATTATATCAGCAAATAGACAAACTTAATTTTAACTATTTGGAAAAAGTAAAATAAAATGCAAATTAATAATTGATGATGAAATGAGGATGACAAGCTACTTGGCAGACAAATGTGATGAAACTGCAAAGGACCAGAGCCTGCAAGTCTGCCTTGTTATATAAAATATTATGTTATACACACTGAACTTCTGTAGTCTATTTAAATATTAACCCTTCATATGTTTGCAAGTTTCCCAAGGGTCCAATCATCCTGAAGACTCATAGGTTTTGCTGGCTCATTAAACAACTTCTGTTTAACATCTTAGACATTGGCTCAGCTTGTCCCACTTCTTATTTCTGACTTCTGCTTATCTTGGAATGAAGGAAGAGAGCATGAGGAGGAAGGAGTATTGTGGGTAGCTCAGTATACTGTGATAGAATGTTGATGGAACAGGATGAATGATGATGGATTCCTAAATCGGGTATGGTAATTAAAATTAAACCAATTGGAAATCTTAGGCTCCCATTTCCTTGAAAAAACTTTGTTTTATTTAGAAAGAAAATTGTCAAAGGTTTATTGAGTTGTTGCTTTAACAGACTGAGGGGAAAAGGCAGCATTTTCCAATGTATCAGTCACTACTTAGATATAGGGAGGCTGCCATATTTATATCTTCATGTCCTGTAAAAGGGAACTTCACTCTGGCCTCCTAATAGCTAATCCTATGGCCTCTAAAAATAGAATAGTCCCAATAAATTTGAAGCTGTAGCAAAACCTCTTAACTGTATTTTTATTGCATTTTGAATCCAAAACACAACTTTGTACTAGCTACTAAGAAGAAAATTAACTCTATCCCAAACAAAACCAGGAAAATCCTCAGTATAAAACCTCACCAAGCCTGAAATTTTATGTGGTTTGTATACATTTTCAAAAGAAACATTTGCAATATATATTTTCCAGGAAAGAAAATGCCCAAAGCGAGAGAGTATGGGGGCTACCTTCTCAGAAATAAAATCAACTCAGTACCTCAGAGCTCAAGGGATTAATTATACAGGAATATAAACTTTCCTGTACACGGATATTGAACAACTTTCTTCCTGAAAATAGATCTGATTCTGGAAAGTGCTGAATGACTCTATCTCTTCAAAGGACTGCATACTGTGGACTGAATGTTTTATTCAAAAACAGCGGTAGTCCAGTATGAGCAAAATGCCTTTAGACCTAAAACATAAGAATTGGCAAAGGTATGCCAGAAGTTATTTAATTTTTTTACTTTGTCATAATTTTTCTTTCAATTATTTTATTCTTAATATTCAATTTATTTAAACAAATAGTTCCATATGGCCATGTATACATCCATAATAGTCAGACTTTTGACATGTTCCCACCCAATTTCTTGAGAAGATTGCTTCACTGCGTATAATTAAACAAGCTTGAATTTAAAAAGTGGTCTTGCCAGCTGATATTTTAAAAGATTTTTCAGAGCTTCTATCAGCATTATCTCTTATATTGCCAGTGACAAAGACGGCTGCACATACCTGTGTAAATCCACAGATCTTATAGAACCCAGGCCTCATCAAGTTGCTCACACACATAGGCACACTCATGAACCAAAGCCAGGTTTTGGAACTACTACACATAGCTGGGTAATAGAAACATAATAATATAATAATAATAATTTTTACTTCTTTCTTGATCTAAACTATGCCTTGTTAAATATCTGTTACTTTTATAAATAACTCATGCATAAGGTTCTCCCTTCTCCCCTAACATATGTGTTAGTAGGGCTCACGTACATGACAGAGACTGTTGAAGTGAATGACATACATTCTATTTATAACACTTGAAGATCAAAAGTTGGCCTTAATGAGCCGAACAAGCTACGCTTGCTTTTCTATTCTTATTAAAGGTAATCCTTGTATAAATTGTTTTCTTCAATCATTTTAGAGAATATGTTTAAAGTAAGTACCATGCTAATAATGCAGCCCTAGGTGATTGGGACATCTGAACATTTTAAAATGTTGATTATATTAGTAAGGGGGAAAAGGAATTTTTAAGAATATGAGATCATATTCATTACACTAAAAGATTGGGAACTCACTAAGATAAAAATCATTATCTTTGTACAGCAAATTTAATTTGCAATAAACAATCTCTTGATCATTAATTCTCTCCACTGTACTTGATTTTCTGCATTGTTCAAATTGGATATACTCTGTAATAAAGCCCACTGGAAAAAGAAACTAATTTTTTTTTTTCTAAACATTTCACCTTGTATTCAATAGATAACTGCATAGTTATAGCAGGAAATAAAAGCAAAAATACTGAGCAAGCAATGTCTTAGTAAAATCTTTTCTTCTAAGAATCAGCAGAAGACATAGATGACAGTGACGAGGGGAGGGTGTTATTGCTATTCTCACTGTTTTGATGTCATTACCATGTTATTTCCATTGTTCTGCCATAATCACTTGTTTGTTCTAATTGCACCAATCTCAACAGGATGATATTTGTGTCATTCATCAGCATGAATAAATAAATTATGTTTTACTGTGTAATTCATACATGTCAAACATACATACAGTAAAGCCTTTACACGTTATAACATTAAATGTATGCATTATCCTATTGCAGATTTTTTTTAATCTATTTGACAGATAGATACACTTAGATGTAAGTAATTAGGTATACAAGAAAATGGTGGGCATTGCCAGTCATGGGATGAACCTTTTTTTATGTGTGGACTATATTATTCTACTTTTGTCAAGGTTTTAACCCACTCTTTTCAGACTGAAGCATTACTTCTACTCATTTTCTGTAGATCCTCAAGAGCAGCAGACCAGTGGGAAATGCAGGGAGGGGGTGGGCATATGTGTAAAATTGTTTTTTGTACAAGTTCTTTTCCATGGAAGACCATTCCTGCTGTTGTTACTCAAACCATGTGTTTTGGGGTGCTGTGCTATCAATTAAGCAGCCTGTTGGTCTGCTTAGATATATGCATGATCAATTGGTACCCTGAATTAAAAGGTTTGCATTTCTGTAGAATTGCTGGCATAAGGTATAAACCCCAAACCTAAAATAGAGAGGAATATTTTTCATATAATCTCTGTAAATTTTCTACCTCTGCCAGCCAGACACATTAACTAGTGGAAATAAAGTATCATGCACTATATCACAGCTATGTATCTTTCTGAGCATTCATGTGTGCATATACTTGCATTTTTTATTCTCCCTGCCTACATATTTTCTGCATAGTTCATATACCTGAGTGACAGTTTCTTTTTTGCTGTGTATATTTATATATCAGAAAACAGGTATTCACATGCATTAGACTCATCATAAAATTTAATATTTCAATGATATTATTTCACTGATAGCACCTTTACTAAAATTTTTGCTATAAAATAAGCGAAAACAAAAAAGACAGTGCAGGATAGAGTGTATTTCAAGTACAAAAATCTCCAGCAATGAGGCGGGAAATGCAGTTTGAGTTTACAGTGGTCTTTTTAGTAGATGTATACTAGCAATTAATTTGATCTATAGTCTAAGAGGCATTTTATAATTAATTTCTCAGCATTTACCATATACAAGCCATCACTTTAGACTGCTATGTCATTAACAAAATCCTATTTTTTCATAGAGAATAGGCATACTGATCTACATTTTCCCATGCCGCCTAGCCAGAATGGACTCGAGGGATATTATCTTATTCAGAAAGAACCTTTCAAGGTTGAATAAAAGAAATGGTGCAGGGTCCCTGGGAGAGGGAAGTGATCATCATTTTCACCTTCAACTCTTCTTTGATGTGGCAGAGTCAATTTTTAATCAGCAGCCATCAGACTGGGCTTCATTTCGCCTTACAAAGTCCTATTACTCTGCCACTTTCTGGAAGGAGGTGATAAGGACAATGCTCTTCTTTTTCTCTTCATAGAGCCCCGCATATGATGAGTCCCTTTGGAGAGGTTTGATAAAAAAAAAAAAAAAAATGACTGAGTACGTAGGGATAAAGGTCACCTCTCTGCCAGAATTAACTCTTCAAGACAACAAACTTTTGATTCCGGTGTATTTGTTTTTAGCAATTCTTCTGTATTCTTCTGTATGTAGTTTTTGTGGTCAGCAGTAACAAGACAAGGGTTAATCCCCATGAAGCTTTTGATCTAAATGCTACTTCAGATTATTACCCTCCACAGAGGAAAAAAAAATAAAATGAAAAAAACCCTTCACAAATAAACAGCACACAC
>VWYO01023164.1:67385-87765 GCA_013400275.1 Rhadina sibilatrix
AAAAAAAATATATATATATATATATATATATATATATGGTAAAATTTGAATCAATTGTTACAATTTTTAATTAAGTATTATCCTATAGTCTCTTTAAGTGTTAAGAGCAAACAGATGCCTGGTGTAATTCAGAAAATAAGTGTACAATAAATGTAATGGTGTGAGTATATGCATTGCCATATAACCTCCAAATCACTGTCATCCCAAAATAGTTCTATAAACACATAACTCTGTTGTTTGAGTGTTAACTGACAAAAACTCAAAGAAGGATTTAATCAAGAATATTGCAGAGCTTTGTATGAAACAGAATGGCTTAATCCTTTATGCAACCTGGCAATTTTGGAGAAGTTCTATTGCTATAAAAACCAAAGCTTCACTTAGATTTAAATAAGATCTGCAGTCAAATTACACTGTGAAAGATGGACAGAGAAACAAAAAAGTCAGTACTGAGGGCAGTGCAAGGTAGGTTTTTTTTTTCCTTAATCCAACTAATACAGATTTTTCGTGCTATGATAAGGATGTTTGATCAGTGAAAGCATGTTTTAATGCCTTGAGGTGTAAAAGATGTTTTCTAGACAGACACAAGACAACGAGGATGATAATTTGGACAAGATGTTTCTAAAGGACCAACTACCAGCAAAGTAATCAGCTGCTGGGCAAAGAAAACACTGGGCAAGGAATGACACAAAGTAAAGTGACAATATCAACAGAAGACAGCAGAGCTGGAGGAAATTCTGTGTTACATTGTGCCATCCTGCTAGTGATGTGTAGACAAAGNTTAATGAATTTGTAATTGTTAGAATTCTCTTATGCTACTAGTATTTATTATTTGCAGGCCTAAAGGAATATTTTTACCTATCCACCCACCTTTCTCCTAGGAAGAAGCATAAGATATAGGTCAAGAGTTAGGTAGCTTTCTATCATAAAAAAATATTAGTACCTGATTTTCTTCCAACTCCTGACTATGCAAAAATAACAGTAAAAAACCTCTGAACCATACCCTTCTGTAGGTTTAGAAAACAGTTGTTAAGTGAGTGAAAAGGAGGCAGAGCCAGCCAGCAAGGAACATTCAGACGGGATGCTACCCTCAGAGGGTTAGAAAGCTAATAGTCAGGCTGCCTTTCTGCCATGTATGAACCATGAAATGTCAGTCCTTAGCTGCATAAGGAGCTAATATTTATTTGAAAAGTACTTTATAGAATAAAAAATCATGGGGTTAGTTTATTGTTATGTTAAATATTTTAGGTTAAGATATCCCATTCCAATGCAAATGTATGTAAATATATGTAATTCCTGTATAATAGCTTTTGCAAAGGCAATTGGTAGAGCCAAATAAGGTTCTGTAACTCGGCTTTGATGAAGACAGTCAGTCAGTCAGTCAACTTCTGCCTCTAGAAAACAGTATGGATGTCAGCTGGAGAGTTCCTTAGGTTGTCTAGTGACCTCCATGCTACTGAGTAAAAGTCAACAGCTGCTGCACATACTACTTGTAAGGATGGTGGACATTGATGAAACCCTACTGGGAAACTAAAATCTAAAAGGACTGGTGGAGCAACAGACCATCCTTGCCTCAGACAACATTTAGAAATTCCTAACAGTGTTTAACTAGCCTGGTAGATGTGCTGTTCACTNTGAGGGCAGTGCAAGGTAGGTTTTTTTTTTCCTTAATCCAACTAATACAGATTTTTCGTGCTATGATAAGGATGTTTGATCAGTGAAAGCATGTTTTAATGCCTTGAGGTGTAAAAGATGTTTTCTAGACAGACACAAGACAACGAGGATGATAATTTGGACAAGATGTTTCTAAAGGACCAACTACCAGCAAAGTAATCAGCTGCTGGGCAAAGAAAACACTGGGCAAGGAATGACACAAAGTAAAGTGACAATATCAACAGAAGACAGCAGAGCTGGAGGAAATTCTGTGTTACATTGTGCCATCCTGCTAGTGATGTGTAGACAAAGATAAAATCATACTACAATTTGATACAAAGCAAAATAATCATACAACTCTTACTTGAATGCTTAAGGCAATTATGGCTGATTACAGTAACTTATTAATATGTCTGTACTTATAAGCACTTAATTGGCATTTGAGTATAAATTTAAGGCCAAAACTCAGACTGTAACAAATAAACTCAAAGTAAATAAATGTAACAGAATGTTTATTAAAACCAGCCTCTATCAGTTTATAAATTACTTATTTCACACTGTAAATGCAGAGCACTAAAATATTTACAGAAATATTGTAAATACATAAAAAATAAAACTGAATATTCAAATTCATATATAACTGCATATTTCAATAATGAAATCCAAACTTGAATAGAACAATACCAAAAGAGTTTAATCTTTGTTTTAAAACCATTATAATTCAAACATCTCTATCAACAATAGTATGCATGATGTCTAATTTTTAATGAAAATGACATGATCTGCATGCATGGTCAACATAAAAGACAATTTAGCCCTTTATGTTTATAAGAACACAGAATCACTGGCTGTGGGTGACAGCTAATTTCCTCTAGTCTCTTTATGCCCTGCAGCTATTAATGCACACTGATCTTCAAGAATTATTGGAAAAAATTAAACACAAACATAAAAAGAACAAAAAGAAAGCCATCAATTTAAGGATAATTTCAACAAAATAATTTGAAATGCACTACTACTTTTAAAGAATATACAATATAATGCTGGACTAACAATTTTGTATGAAAAACAGCCTGGTATCACACACACACAAAACCATTATAAAGTACAGATGTTCTCTTAGATTGGGAAAAAAAGCTCTATTTTAGTATATTTAAACAAACCATATGGGATTCATTTTAGTTATTTCAAAGCCTTTTTAGATATTTCTTGAACAAATACTTCAGGCGTATGATATGGGATATGAAAAAACTCTCTAACATAGTTTTATTCTTTGGTATTAAAAAGGTACAAGGCAATAATTTAAGAACTTAATACCAAATGGATTAACTACAAACAAAAAGCCAGTAAAATAAGAAAAGAACGAAGGAGAGTAAATTTTTCTTCTTCGTTTTACTGCCTTTGCCAAATCATTTCCTATTTTTTGTTTAAGTTAAATGAGTGTGGTATATTTCACATCTAAGTTCATTCGCTTTTACTTTCCGGTAATCTGTACTTTCCTCTAGCTGTGCAGAATGTTCTCCAACATTTTATCCACTCTGATTTATTTGTTTATCCTTGGTCATTCAACATTCTTTCTTAATAAAAGTTCCATTTTGCCCTTTGAGAAAACTTTTTGGTTATTTGATTGCAGGATGTGTGTGACAAAGTTGTGATTAGAAGAAAAAGTCTCAAGCAAGTTGATATCTTTCTGCCCTTGTTTCTCTTTGTATTGAGCTCAAAGACATGTATCCTGATTACAACTAGCTACCTGCAGTTCAGGTTTACACTGATTTTGAGTTTGAAATTGTGGTTTTGCCTGTGCAAGTTATTAATTGTCTGAAGACGTACACTGAAAATAAACATGAATTAGATGCATTGGATATATCTAATATATCTAATATAGGCTATGTTGTTGATACAACATATTCCTCTGGGACAATACAAAAAAGAATGCAATTCTCATAGAAGGTCTTCAGGGTTCAAGAAATTTTTGTATCTTAACCCCAGCTGAATGAGCCAGGATTGGTAGCCTGGAGAAAAGATGACTCAGTGGGATCTTATCACTGTCTACAGCTACCTGAAAGGAGGTTGTGAGGAGGTCATTGGTCTCTTCTCCCAAGAAAAAAGTGACAGGATGAGAGGAAACGATCAAATTACACCAAGAGAAGTTTAGACGGAATATTAGGAAAAACTTCTTCACTGAAAGGTTGGTCAGGCATTCAAAGAGGGAAGTAGTGGAATCACCATCCTTGGAAGCATTCAACAGGTTTGTGGACGTGGCCCTTGAAAATAAGATTTAGAGGTGAGCATGGTTGTCCTAGGTTAAAAGCTGGACTTGGGGATCTTGGAAGTCTTTTTCAACCTTAATTGTTCCATGGTTCTACCATTCTGTTGCACTTTCCAATCTTTTCAGTGAAACTCCTATAAATGTCATAGTCACTGCATGAAGTGGCTTTACTAGATGGAAATATGTTTAGTCAAGAGTGTCATACAAGGTGTCATAAGCTCTGTAGCCAATTTGAAAATGGTCTAAAGTTCAATATGTAGATTTTGGGAGGAAATAACACAGTGATGTTTTCCACATCAAAGACAAAATAAATTTAGTATTTTACTGAAGAAACTGCAGAAGAAAGGAATTGTTTGGCTTCAAAGATTGTTAATAGGAGATAGAGCATATGCTTCCAAACCAATTTCACCCAACTTTTTTTCCTATCAAATGATTATCTGAGATCTACATACAATTAATGATGCTTTTGGCATATTTTCTAGTAAAGAGCTGACCTCATCCCACAGTCCATAATAATGTAAGGGTTAATATCTGTCATTCCAAGCAGGATCTCGTGATTAAATGACTCAGCAAACTCAAGCTGCCTTAACAAAAGATGGTTGATCATTTGCTAGTGGGGTGAAAGGAGATGAAAACCTTATTTAGTATACTTAGGAACATTGACCCAATGGCAATTTAATCATGTATATGATTGGTAAGCATTTGCATTCTATTCAGACAGAATATTAACATAGGTGAATAATTCCCACTAATTTCACTGCAGATAACTGAAACTTGTCTGAAAGAGCGTGGCTTCTAAAAAGGAAGTAATAACATGGTGATGTGCTTAAGTTCTGAGGATGGGAATGCTTGGAGATGTAGATTTTATATGAATTGGGACAATCAATGTTCCACAGAATATACTCTGAGGTGTTACAATGGAAATATTGCATGCTGTAAAATTTAATTTCTTCATTTCCTTTTTTTCAGACGTAATGGCATTTTTTTCCAGTTCAATTTAATGTGAAACTTTGCTTGTTTGATCATATTCTAGATGAGTCTAGTATATATTATCTTTAATAGGTAACAATATAGGTTTCTATGGATTGGATACTTTCTATTAGCAGTCACTCAAATTATTAGATTTAACATTGTCATGAGTGATAATTATGATTCATTTTGCTACATGAGGAAACTGGAATAGAATACGATGAATCACACCTTTGCAATGACATGACATAATCTGTTGGCAAAAATACAGCATATAGTTTAAACTAGTTTAATTTTTAGTCATTGTGCTAATCCTCAACATTTCAATCAACTTAATTACAATAATTTTTGGCTCAGCCCACCTATTTCCAAAAATAAATACTTATATTAAAGCTATGTAACCCCGTTTCCAGAAACATTTATAGAATGTCCATGCAACCATGCTGGTCAGAAAAGGGCAGTTCCTTCTCTCATTTCACTTAACACATTTTATTTGCAAATAAACATTGAAAATATGTTCTTTTTTTACCTCCTCTTCCTATTTTTGTATCCTGACTGTGTTGTGTTGATTGCTGAGATTTTTAAAAGCAAAGAAAAAAATTTAAGTTGCATATCATGGCCTCTATACCAAAAACATATTGCTGTGCATTCAATTGCAATATTTCTCCTGAGGCCAAAACACTATTTTCACCAAGAATAATGGTATGCAAAGTAACAGGAAACATACTGTGAATAATGTCTTACATATGGAACCCTTGGTACTGTTAGTAAAACATTGGTTATGTGCATGCAAAATTAAATGGCCATGAAGAAGAGACAACATAATAGTTTGTGGATTTATGATGTATTAGCAAATGGGGTTTTTTATTTTATTTTAAACACTAATATTTCTACTTTAAAAATGTTTCTTAAATTATTGCATATACCCCTACTGTTACTCATGACAAAATGAAGTTAAAAGTACATTTAAAAAAACTCTATCTTCTTCAGTTAAGCAAACTGAATATAAGGAAGGGACAGATGAGCAAATACCAATTTGACAGTAATGTTGGACTTAACCCTGAGTAATTCCAAAAAACAGATAGGTCAAAATGATCAAGGTTTATATCATAATGGATTATTAGTTTGGTTTGACTCAAAAATGCAAGAACTTACCCTTCATCCTGAAATTACTAATGCTGCTATATTTGACACACCTTTCTGTTGAAGTGGTTTCTGAATACCCCTCCTTCCTAAATTCTGGCTGAAGGATCATCAAACACTAGATTTTTGGACACTATAGCTCATCCTAAACACTAAGTCTTTATATGGAAATAGAACAATCACTTCTTAAAACATTGGTGCTTCCAAGGTTCATCATTGCTTCACTGCCTTTGGACAGAAATAATATAGTTCTGTGGAATCCACAAGCTTCTTTCTCAAAGACTGAACTGCCTGGTTGCATATAACCTAAAACCAATGACCATTTCAGACTTTTAGGAGAATTTTGGAAAATTTTCTGCAATTTAATACCCTAAGAGGCATGGGTTTATACAATCAGGCAATCAGAATGGGTGGAGAGGGAACTTTAAAAATATCTGGCTGATCTAATCCTCTGCTGTAGGAAGGGACATGTTTCACTAGATCAGCTTGCTCAGACTTTTCTTGGTACACACCTCTAATTTTAATACATTGACAAATTCTTTTGTCAGGGCAACCTGTTCTACTGTTTTACCACCCTCATCAGAAAAACATTTTTCTTATGTCCAAGCTAAACCTAACCTCTTCCAGCATAAAACCATTGTTCCTTGTCCTGTCACTATAGGCCCTGGTATAAAAATCTCCCTCTGGCTTTCTCATAAGCCCTCTCTAAATATTGGAAGGCAACAATAAGGTGTCCTGGAAGCCTTTTGTCCTCCAGACTGAACAACCCCAACTCTTTCAGCCTGTCTTCATAGCAGACGTGTTCCAGCTCCCTGATTATTTTCACTGACCTTATCAGGATCCACTTTAACACCTCCATACCTTTTTTTTGTTGTGGGTCCCAGAACCTGATGCAATATTCCAGGTGGAGTCTCATGAGAGATGGAAAAATCACTTCTATCAGACTACTGGCCACAACTTCTTTGGTGCAGCCCAGAATACGCTTGGTTTTCTGGGCTTCAAGAGCACCTTGCCAGTTCTACATCCAATTTTTCGCCCACCACTACCATCAAGTATTTCTCTTCAGGGCTCCTCACAATCAAGTCAATCTCAAGACTGTATGGATATTCACTTACAGAAGTCCAGATAGACAACATCGGTAGTTCTTCCTGTACCCAGAGACAGAGTCATTCCATATTAGAAGGCCACCAGATTAGTCTGCTACATAGTGCCCATGGTGCAGCAACGTTGTCTGTCTCTATGCACCTCCCTTTCACTCACATAGTTTGACTTTCAGGAGAGCGTCATGATCTTACCAGAGGTAGCAGTAAGACAGACTGGTTGGTCAGCCAGGGTGCACCTTTTTACTCTTTTTTAAAATAGATGGGACCTTTCCCTTTTCTCCAGCCATTTGGGATTTTCCCTGACTGCCATATTTTTCTCTGTATGATGAGGAGTGGCTTGGCAACCACAGCACCACGTAAACTACGCTATCTGACCATTATCACAGATCTCTTCACACTTTGCAGACATCTACCTTTGTTATTTATGAGTTGCAGATGCATGTGATTACCTTCCAGTAAGGATTTTAGTATGAATAGCTAAACTATATCTATAAAAAAAAAAGAATCAGAAAGCTATAATGTGTTGACTGTCATATCAGACTGATAGTTGCTATTTTTCCAAGATTCTTTTCTCACCAGTCACACTAAAGTTATTGCACAAAGTCACAGGTTTGTGCTTTGTTGCTAAAATCAAAACTGTTATTTTCTTGAGATATCTTAACACTTTCTTGCAAAAACAGTGTCATCTCTTCTGGAAATATCACTCTGAAAAAGCTCACAGGTTGGCTTCCCTAAGGAAGCACTTTATACATTTTATATATTCTTTTACATATTCTTTAACCATATTGGTTAAACCATATTGGCATGATTGTTACTGGCTGAAGAAATATCTTCTGACAATCTTACATCAGAACTTATCATAATATCACCACAGTTACACTGTCATCACAATTTGGTACACACTCATTAAAAAGAAGAATTGTTGACAAATAATCTAGGTGTTCTAATTTAAGATATATTTTATCTTCCCTTTTTTTCCTCTTCACACAAGCAAATAAGATCACAATAACCTTTTAGTACCGATGGTGACTTCTGTATTTAAAGAGATGAATAATGACATCTACTTTTGTCAAGAAAACTTAGGCATAAATGTTCCTTTCTTGTATTTCTGTAGACCCCAAACCTTGAGAAATTAAATAACTGAATTAGAAATAAATTAGTTTGAGACAGATTCTGGAAGCATCCTAGCTTGTGCATCCTTTCGTTGTAATCCACATGCTGTTTCCTGGTACTGTGAAACCTCAAATATATGAGACTACTCATCAAAGAAAAGGTCATTCTTAAAGAGGAAAATGCACAGTCACAAAAATATTACTCACAAAGATACCCAAAACAATCAAGAGAACAGAGTCAGAAGACGAAGATACTTATTCTTCTGTTTGCTGCTATCATTATGGTCTTTTATCATAAAGACTAAAGTCAGAATGTGCAGAATTCAACATTCTGAGCTCTGTTTCACTCTGGTTTTGTATGAAATAGCTAGGACCCTAAGACCATTTGCAGAAGCAGAGTGATTTTTTAAAATAGAACACCCAATTTCCAAGTATTTTTGAAACTAAACTTTTGCTTTCCTAGGTATGTGAAAGATGACAATAAATACTCAAATTTATGTGAAGAATAAATTATTATGATTTCTATTGAAATTTTATTATTATTTTGTTAAATTATTAACTTGTCCTTGTCTCAGCCTATGAGGTTTATCTTTTCTTTAAAATCTTCCCCTCCACAGGGGGGAAGTTGGGGGGCAGTAAGAGAGCAGCTACATGGTACTCGGTGGCTGGCTGGGGTTAAAACACAACAGGGAATTTGGCTGTGAATCAGAGGCTTGGGCAATATTAGCCCTTGGGCATCAAGGAAGGTAAAGCTGCAAAGACTGATCATTTTACCTAATGCTTTAGTAATGAAAAAAGCGTAGCTGTGATACAGGACTCTGTCTTGTCTTTTTGACAAATCTGATCCCTGGTCAGTGCTGCAGTCATTAGGACATGAGGTATAAGAAAGGGTAGATATCTGCCTCTTCTTTGTTTCACTAAGTACTTTAAATATTTGGCTAAACCATCACTCTTCTGTCTTTGTCCCAATGACTATTTTAATATGATAAAAAAAGAGACAACAATGTAATAAGAGGCCTAACTGGGACTCTTAACCAATCTGGCTAAGAGAGAGATCCCCACACATCTGCTTTCTTACTCGCCCTCTCAGAGGAATGGGTAGGAGAAAATAGGAAGAAAAAAAAAAAATAAGAAAGCTCATGAAAAGAGACAAAGACAGGGAGATAACTTGCCAAATACTGTTATGAGCAACCAAACTTGATCTGGGGAAAACTAATTTGTTGCCAATTAAAATAAATTTGTGTAGTGAGAATTTTACAAAGCAAACATGAAAATCACGTCTTTCCTTGTACATTCACAGCCTCAACTTCTCCAGATTCCTCTATTTTACACTAAGTGGCATACAGGGGGTGGGAAATAGGGAGCTGCAGTCAGTCCATAACATCTCTGCTGCTTCTTTGTTTTCACTTTGCCCGTGCTGCCTCAGCACAAATTCTTCAGGAATTAACACCTCTTCTGGCATGGAGTCTTCCACAGGCTGCAGCTTGGATATCTGCTCCCTTATGAAAGTCCATTTTCTCCTCCTTCTTTTCTCACTTTGGTTTTACGTCTTCTGTTTCTTACTCTTTTTCTCCCCCTTTTTCTTGCACCTTTGTGGGATTTTTGATCTTCCTTAAATATACGTTCTCACAGGTACCACCATCTCAGCTGAGGGGTTTAGCTGCGCCCTGCGGTGGGTGGATTGGAGCTGGCTGAATGTCCAGCACAGAGCAAACCCTGAGTTCCCATCACAGAGGCCACCCCTGAACTCCCCTGCTGCCAACATCCTGACTCCTATACCCAACACAAATGTTAACTCAAATCCCTGCAGACAGAATAGGACTGCATACTCTAAGAAACTAATGAAAAAAAAAAAAAAAAAAAAAGGAGAAAAGGAAATGTTTAAAGGGGGAAAGTTCAAGGCTGTGCATTTTGATTGAGAAAAGATTTTCCTAGATCTACAAAAAGGTTTGACACCATGTACTCTCTTTTGTGAGTGTTTCCTGTCTGCAGGTACATATTTTTTCTTATGCACTCTGAGCATGCTAGACCCACGTAGATCACATGAACCTTAACATGCATATGATCCTGACACTAGAAAGAGATTTATAAGGCAACATGATAGTACAAATTCCAAGCATACCTGATTGAAAATATCTGTCTGGAGAGTTTTTAAGATTCTTTGGGGCACTTTGCATTTCTGTCAGGGTGGAAAGCAATGCACCTATATTCCACTCCTCTGCATTTCTGAATGAGTACCTCAGTATGTGCTTTGTAGTAGAAGATATCACATCCTGAATGCCATGTGCCAAGTTTCACTAGTGATGCTCATGCAGCAGGATGGAGTGAGACTGACAGCATTGCCTGTCCATGCAGGTTTAGTTTCTGACATGATGACCTCTCCCTCTGCTTTGTTCAAGGTGGGATCTCATTCCTTGCTCTTAGAAGTCTAGTCCTCCAAGTTCACCCAGTGGGATGTGACTGCAGCAGCACAGCTCTGCTTCCACACCAGGGCTTTGGTGACCTTGAAACCTCCTCTCTTTTCCATACTGTTAGTGTGCTTCCTTTCCTGAGATCTCAAAAAGAAAATCAAAGAAGTTCCTTTTCCCTGTCAGAGTTAGGAGGAACCTGTTCTGCTTTGAATTCATATATTCTTTCAAACTTAGCAGGTCACTATAATTTCAAACTTCATGCCATATTTTATGGATGATGTATTTTAAAAATATTCCATGCATGAATCTCAACTAACTTGAAAACAATATCCTGGTTTTCCTTCTTCAGAGAGACTAAATGTGATACTAAAAATACACAAGAGATATGACATCCTTTTGTTTATTTCATTCTTACCACTTCTTTTGCCTCTTTCTTAATATTAGAAAGTTTTTATGTACAAACGTACACAGGTGCTTTCAGTCCAACTTATATTTTATCCTGTTAATTATGATTGTTGACCACAATGTACTTTTCACCATAGATTTCACATGGTTTTCTCTAGAAAATTGTAAGTTACACTCTAAGCTTTTTAAAGGTATGTTGTCTTTACAGACTAGAGCAAGGAGGATCTAATTTGGAGAAATGGGTGTGTCTTTCTTCTGTGCTGTGAATAAAAAAAGCTGTTGACTTATTCAAGCAAGGTTGTTTCTGAAAGAAGATATGACTTCTTTTTAAGGTAGAATACTATGGTGAAAAGATCAATTTATGTTAACAGAAAATGCACCCTTAATTACAAAATGGTGCAACCTAGCCAAGATTATACATGCATGAATGGGTACTTTCCCAGCTCCTAGAAAAATTGTATCTAGCATTAGGAACCACAGGATTGGGTGTCACTGTTCTAAAAGAATAGACTTGCCTGGCAATAATACCATGAATCAAAGCCATGAGAACAAGTTTCAGTAAAAGCCAAGGTAGGCTGACCTCTTAGTCAAAATGCTGTATGTCATAAAACAGTCAGTACTAAAATTAAATCTGCTTATGTCCATCTTAAGTGATGTAAAAGTGCAACTTACATAATAAAAAAGCTTTAGAAAATAAAAAAGTGATACATCCATTGACACTTGATGGTAGAATAACAAAGATTAGAAAGGGAGTTATTACACTAATTATACTTGTAACTACCCCTGAGTGGGCCTCCGTGTATGTGGGGAATAATTTATGACATAACTTGAACTTCTTAGTCTTAGGGGTCTCAGAATTCCCATGTTGGCTGTGATGACTGGCAATGATAGGCACCCTTGTGAGGAGCCAGATTTGATGACCGACTACCTACTTACATTCCAGGCTTTGGACTGGTCTCCCAGATAAGGATGGATTTCAGCCAGTGTGAGTACTGGATTCATGAAACATGTCACATAGACAAGAAAGATTTTTCTGTGTATTCGCAGAACAATGACATGATGGGCAACTGCAACCTCTAAATAGAATGCAATGCTGCCCTGAAGTGACTGTCTCTGGGGACAAGAAGCTGTCTTTCCCTTCCTGTCTATTCAGCAATGGGTTTGGCATTGCTGCTTTTACCGTAGTAAATCAACATCTTCCAAAGATTTTTGACAAAAGTTTTGTTTAAAAATGTGCACTGTCAATAATTGCAGTTACCTCTTTGCTTTTTTTACTTTTATTCTAGATATTTAAGTACATTCTTAGAACTTTTTATAGTTCTTGAGACATTGCATGCTATTCAAGGTGCTTTTCACAGTCAAATGATGAACAGCTGAAAAAAAAGATTTCTGAAGTAAATACTTGCAGATCCTTAAATCTAATAGCAGTGCCAGCTACAGATATTGTACTCAAGAGAAAACAATATTCTATTCTTGTAGATGCTAATTAAACTATAGTGTTCATGGGATGGTAAATATCAGTGACCTCTTTTTTTCTTTTTTGTTTAAGTCTTAACATGCACATTATCATGGGGTAGTTTAGTTCACACTTTTCTGGCCATTTTTTTATCATTATTATGCAATGTAATAAGATATTTCGTTATTATTTAGTCTGAAACTTTCGCAAAGAAGTTGCTGAAATTACCTCTAAATTTATACTTGAGTTACTGGACTCATTATTTCAAACATCTTGGTCTGAATCAATATCAGTAATGATTCATTCTTTTGATTAAGAAGTGACTCCATCTGTAGATGTCAGATAATTACTGAGATGACCTATAATGAGAACATTTCACAACTCTGACTTAAATTTCTTATTCCCTCAACAGCATAATGACTTCCTCCTAGATCTTTTTATAGTGTGTCTATGCTCCTGGGGTTTCTTTTCATGATCAGTCACTATCAGTGGTTGCTTCTATCATCTTTTTTTTAGACAAAGAAAAATAGTGGCTCCATACCAAAAAAAAAAAAAAAAAAAAAAAAAGAAAAAAAAAAAAAGAAAAAAGTATTTTTCTAGGATTATATTTTATATTTTTTCTTTTCCCATGTATTTTCAAATTTTGTTCTAAAAGCTCTGTTATACTATTGAGTATTTAAAGCTGACATGAGCTGCATTGGTAAGAGATGATAGAGGATACTCTTTGTTATTCATTTAAGTAGTCTAAGGGGAATCAATGTGTTTTTAAATATAAAATATTAAGATTAGAAATGCAAGATATTCTTTTGATCCCAACAGCTGGGAATATGGTATTTAAAAGTTTGTAAGAAGAAATGATAACTTTCACTGTGAGGCTTGCTGCAGTACTTGAAATTCATTGCTATAGCAAAATATAAAGAGTACTTTGTAGTTAAGTCATACATTCTATGTTATTTCTTTTGATTCTTTTGTGAACAATTTCCAGGGAATAGAAAAATTACATCAACATCAGACTGCCTTTTGACTCAACACATACCATTTTTTTACTCACATATATTCACAAATATTTAATATCTTTCTAATATAATCGTGTAAATAGATTGTGACTGTCTACTTTTACTAACAGTCTCTGCTCTCTGCTCTCCTTCTCACTATTTTTATGTGTTGGTTTAACAAATGGATTGATTCAATATTGGCCTTTAACTTGGTTAGTATGTCATCCATGGTTGCCAGCTTCTCTGCCAGGAGATTGTCCTGTGCATTCCTAATGCCAAAAAAAAAGCTTTTTTTTTTCTTTTTTTTTTTTTTTTTTTTTTTTTTTTTTTTTTTTTTTTTTTTTTTTATTTTATTATTAAAACAAANAATACTGAAAACCAATAGGTCAAATATGCTTTAAATATTTAAAATACAACTATTCAGACAAGCATTGTAAGGAAATATAGTCCCTACTGATGACTGCATTTTTTTTCTGAGTGAAAGAAACTTCAAGCTCATTAATTACTACCACTTCATTCTTTTCCCAAGATTTACATTCCTGTTATGTGACTGGACTTGCTTAAACAGTTGGAAATAATGAAGGCCAAAATGACAGGCTTATTTCCTAGCTTTCTTTTACAGTAAAGAGAAAGAAATTTTGTCTAACAATAGACCTTGAGTACAGTAGGTCAAAAGCTTCAAATATATTTCTATCACAAAGTATCTTTAACTTTCATTTACTCCATCAATAGACATGAGCTTTATTAGCATCAAAAAAATGGAATCATTATCCCTTCCTGATGTATATATCAATTTGAGACTTTACATTAAAAATACATGCATGAATGAGACCAGCAAGAACACTAATGGATGAAACCCATCTAACTTAGAAGATCTGGTCTCACTGAATTGGGAAAGAAATCCTAACTGATGACTATCCCTTTTGTAACAGGTTTTGTGTGTGTATGTGTGTGTGTGCATGTGCTTTTGATGGCAGGAAAAAGAAATAGAGCAATGATAATCAAGGAGGAAAAACCCAGATAGAAGGGACTTGATTGAAACAGGAAAAATCATCAAATTTTTGCAAATTTTTGACCTTCTTGCAATGATGTCACAGTCTGGTCGGCCCTCAACCACATTGGATTCTACAGTACTGCTGTGTTGCTCCATGTAAAGAAATCACTTGCCACATTGTATATTATCTAATCTGCCAACAGCTTCATAATCATGAGAATATCAGAAGTACAAAAAACATCAGATGTTTAAGTAGATGGATTAAGCAAAATTAATTTGATCTCTAGAAAGACAAGGTTTTAATGAAATAAATTTAATATCAAACTAAATCTTAAATTTTCTAGAAAAAATCCATTTCTTAAAATCTGGATAATAGGATAAATAATTTCATTTTGTGTAAAAATGAGCATCCAATAAAGTAAATTTTTGGTTTTGATTAATCCATTTCCATGGTACAGAAACTGCTATACCTTTCAGAAGTATCCTCCTGTGTGTGTGTTGGTACCTTGCTGAGAAAAAAATCTTGGCTTCCAAGACAGAATAATTTTTCAGGAGATTCTCATATATGTCTATCATTACAGAATACACTCATTGTTACCAACATTAATTGGGTTCATTTCTCTTAAGATTTGCTTATTTGAAATTGACCTAGATTTTGTTGAGAGATCAGCATTAAGAATTTTTACCACAAGATATTTTGCAGATCTGGCAAATTACACTGGTGATTTGAACTCTCAGAAACAGCTAAGTATTTCTCAGTATCATGATGGAAACTCTGTTTAAAGTGAGGACATGAACTTCACTGGTTTCCTCCCATGAAAGAGCGTCTATAAGAACACAGTAAACATCAATGATTTTCTGCAATATTCTTGTGCTACGAACCTTCACATTTAACACCATTTTGGGGTCCTGCATAGTGTGAGTGCTTTAAAAGCTGAACGTCCTGTCTTATGGAAAAAGTTTAGACTGCACTATCACACGTGCTGATATTTGGCCTTCTTTATAAACACATATTTCCATGTTTGCCTCATACAAAAGATAAAACTTTTACTCTTTCCGTCTGTACTGAAATTACCAGGACAGGCAATTTCAGGCAATTCAGGAATGTCAGGCAATTTCTTTGTACTATATGCACCTTGATGTTTAATGTAACTACCTAAAAACAAAAACAAAAACAAAAACAAAAACAAAAACAAAAACAAAACACCCAAAACAAAACAAACTCAGTGCATATATGAAAGATTTTCATGAAACAGTAGTAGTTTTAACAAGAATAATTCAGCTTTCCTGGGAGAAACACATGAATGAAATCCCAGCCAAATTCTGTGCTCTGTGACCAAACTGCTGAGAAAATTATGCTCTTCACATAGGTGTGACTAATTTTTAGTTCAGAAGATATTTGTGGTTTTCAATTTTAATCCCAGAGAAATTTAGACATCAATTTTTGACAAATGAAAGCTACTTTTGGAACGAGAACAAAATGTGCCTCATTTCAGTCAGAAAATAAAAAAAATAAGTAAATAAATTGAACCTTAAAAAATCCTTCTACAAATTGACCACTGATTTATTAGGCACTCTCCATTTGCCTTGATACAATAAATACCTCATTTTCTCTTGATGCAACAAGTGTAAGGTTTTCAAGTAACTTTTTCGTGCACTTTTGAACAGCTCACCTGGCCTCCCACCCATTTATTCATTTTTGCAGTGACTTACTGTTTAAAATTTGAGATCAAAATAAATTATGTTGAAAAGATGATAACAACTTGACACTGAAATATTTCCTCCTCTCTGCAAGTGAGTCATTTCTCCTTTCATTAAATTTCAGATAGGTAAGAGTCACTCTTGAAACAGCTACAACATTCTCTTTACATAACAATGAATAATTTAAAGCTTAAAACTTCAGGGATTGAAGGTTTTGATATAGAATTTAGTAACTTAAGAAGAAGAAGATCTCAGTTTCTCAATGAAACCCAGTATATCCTGTTGCAGTTGCCAAAGACAAACATTTTAGGCAGACCTGAGTGTTTCTATGGGTTTTTTTGGAAGTTTGTATATTCAAACAACATATAAAGAAATGCAAGAAACAATCTTGATAGATTTTCAGTCATTTTCTCTGAGTCTGTTTACAAAGTAGTTGCCAAACATAAAATATCTAACTTATTTTAATGTTCCATTTGTACAACTAATTCTTTCCATTTTAACAAAAGAATTGTAAGATTAGAAATATCAAATTAGGTGGTCCAGATAATAATCTCCTAATAGGAACCTTTGCCATAGTATCTAAGAGCTTCCAAGAAAAAAAATCACCATGTTCTGAATGGCTTTGAAAACAGAGAATAAAGCTCTTTCCATCATCCTATCCCAGCCACTCTACTGTGCTTAGTGAGGCCAGATGACTACCTAGTGGAGATTATTTTTGAAACAGTCTCAGAAGGAATTAAGATCCTTCTATCAAATCTCATATAAAAAATATCTGATCTTGAAAATCTTCCTGTTAAAACATAATCTGCTTAATTGTTTGCCTCTTTCTCTCCTTCTCTCTTTTTTCCTTCCTTTTCATCTGCTGATGAAAAGATTTTGGCCTTTTACAAATGTCTAATGCATGGATTGCTCTCTTTGCCGTTTTTAGGCACTACCAGGCAAAGTCATTACCAGTGTAAAGTCCAGTGGGAGGTAAAGTGAACAAAATAGAGGAAATATGCACTGCTTTTTTGAGAATGAACCAAATACTTTGTGATGTTAAACATTATTTTTTCAATTGTAATAGTTAATTGCAAAGATGAAGTTAAGTGATGAAACAAACAAGTGTAAGCAAGTTTTTCTCATTAGATTCTGCTAAAATAGAAAGTAATGATGCTGTTGAAGTATGTTCTATTATCAGCTGTCAACAGAGAATTATTTCAATACTCTCTATGTCATGCCATGTAACTGGAAGAGCACTTTGGCACTATCATGGTCCTCAAGAGTTATAAGCTCAAAGTTAAATTCAGAAGCTTAAATTATCTGGGCAGATTCACTACAGTGTACATAAAGACCGACTGTTCAGTGTATGGAATTGTGACAGCAGTGCTCTCAGAACGTTGACAATTATTGAGATGATTGAGTTTAAAAAATGAAAATAAAGAAAAATACATTTGTAAGAAGTTTTCTCAGCTTTTGGTATCTATCTCTGATAGATACTTCCATAAGCTATATTTATAGGTAAGCTTCAGGAAGCTTTGTGAACTTTGGCCCTAGTTTTTCTCTTTTAAGACAAGTAGACTGCTTCTGTCTTCTAATGAAAACAAAAAGAAGGTTTTGCCTTCCTCTTGCACACTTATACAGTGTCTAGATTGTTGGCCCAAAGAAGTGCCAGAGCAGAGTTCTACTTTTTCTCCATTCTGAAGATGTATATGCTAAAACATCAAAATAATTTAGTTCCGGACTGTGCTACACTGCTTAACTCTTCTGTTTGAGTCAATGTGTAAACGATGTAAGATCCAGACAGAAGGTGTGTTAGCAAGAAGCAGCAGGAATGCTGCAACTGCAAGAGAACCCTGCCTGAGTGGGGGAAATCCAGGCCTTGTTCTCACTACTACTGGAGGATGTTTCATTAGCAAGTCATTGGCTTGAACACTCTCATTCTACACTGAGCACACAGTGAGCATATCTATGTGACTAGAGAGGAGACACAGACAAACTTGTTCTCAAATCCTTCATAGTCTTATCTGGAAGTCAGGATTTAAATCATCTTGCTCAGTAACACGGTAAAGTCTTTAGACATCTTACAGGGGTACAGGTCTCTGGATCTAAGCATGTTTTAAAATTGAAATTCAAAGTGATCAGTCTACTTAAATGTTTGCTAGAGTGTTTGTGGCAATGATAAGTGTCTGAATTTTCGGAGCCTACATGACACTGGGACTAAAATGCAGAATTGAGAATTTAAGACATTTAAATCAAAAGAGGGTTTTGAGAAGGTAATGTCTGAATTTACTGAATTCACAACTTCAATGAATGTCTAAGAAGTATTAAGCATGTCTAGTCTACAGTCTCACATGTAAATAATGACTGTACAATAGCTGAAATTTTGAATAGGTATTAGTTTGGGAACTTTGCTGGCCAATATAGCAAAAAAGCAGCAGATTCTCTGAAGTTGTCCCATTTTAACTATATTGATTTGCCAAAGAGAAAGGAAAATACAATGTCTTATGTGTTGGTGAGGAAAAACCCATATGTTTATGAATAACATTTGAAGAATCACAACATGTACAGCATGTTGTGAACACATGTGAACACGTGTTCACAGAGAACACATGTGAACACGTGTTGATATGCACACACCAGGCACCTGCAGATGAATACCCACATAATGCCCATCCAGGCAAGAAAAACTATTAAGGTGTTTGTCTACATAAACAGATTTATGGCTGATGTTATTCACAAATGAATTAAAATGAAAAATTTATGGAAAAACAAATATGAAATTAAGAGAAAATGTCTTCTGAGAGGAACTATCATAGGTGAGGAAGGGAGAAGAGAGTCAAATTGCATTTCACATTTCATTCTGTATTAAATGCACAGCCTGTCAAGAAGGGAGTTGTTATTCCTGTCCATGTCTTTCTGTATTTCTGTGATTAGTAGATTGAAACAAACAAAATAAAAACCAACACATTAAAATTAAACTAGATTTTTAATAGAAAGATATTATATATTTTTTTAATAAGGTAAATTGTAGAACATTTTTTTTACATTCCTTATTCCCCTGTAGACTTGTTCATATTTTCTGCAGGGACAAAAGAAAGAACTAACTACATTAAGGACCTTAAAGTATTTATGAGTCACTGCAGTGAATGCTATATTTAGCATAAAGAAAACAATGCATTTAAGTGTGTGAGGAATATCTGTAATTGTGAGTGTAGGGTCTAAAAAGCCCCTGTGAAATTCTATCACTGACCAGCAAAGTGATGTATATAGTCCTTTGTAAAAAGCTCAAATACAGCAATACATAGCTGCATAGCTTTATACTCAAGGGATAAAATCCGTTTTACCAAGAGCTGTATGATGCACACTCTAATTTAATTGATTGACAAAGATAAACTTGTTTAAAAAAAAAAAAAAGTCAAAGCTTTTATAAAAGTTAATTAAGACCACCAACTAGATTCTCTGCCATCTGTCCTCCCCATGATGTTTAAAACACTCATCTCCAGGAATGTGGGCATGTAAAAAGTGAGGGAATTACTCTACATGGTGAAACACTCAAAATCCGGTGATGTTTCCAAAGAAACTCTGTTCGTGTTCCTTTTCCCTTTTATTTCTCATCAGTGCCTGCCATCATCCTTATTTATAAAATTTAATTGAAGGCTCAACACCAAAGCACCCAAGACAGCTGGTCACCACCATTACAAATGAATGCAGCCAAGAAATCATGTGCTAAATATACCAGATATTTCTTAGCAGTATGTCACTATTGCAAAGGCATCTATTATGTTCATTTAGTGTGCAGCTACCCTCTAACTATGTAGAATTGTGCTCATTGTTTCTTTAAGGAATGAAGTTTGGATAGCCTGTCTGTCACTATGGAAATCTTAATTGCGTATTAATATTATTTCAATGCAATTAAATTTTTTATCCATGTGTTCCAGATTAAGTCAATATGAAAAATTTTGACTTTAAGACTGGGTGCCTAGGAAGGATCTGAAAGAGGAACTAACAGTTCAGTTTTATTTCTAAAACTGATTGAAACTCAGTCCAGTTAAGTGCCTTTGAAATTTATTGCAATGTAATAGCTGTTTAAAAATGAAGAAGAAATTAATTGATAACCTAACAGGAAACTAACAGGAAACCGGAGAGGTGACATACACAGACAGCCTTTCTACTGTTGCAATTTTTTTTTTTTT